>JAFMOC010000709.1:225000-249840 GCA_019802505.1 Corydoras sp. C115
GTGTCTCTTGTCTCTCCGTCCAGTCTTTTCATTTGAGTTTCAATCCAGCGTCTAATCCCAGTCTAATCCCAGTGTCTAATCCCGTTACTGATCTAATATTCTATATCTGATCCCGTCCTTTCTCGTCTGATCTGATCCTTTTTTTTTCTGTCCACCACGTGGACAGAACGATTAGGACAAAGCTCTGAGTCAACAGTTTGGGGAAGGCCCTTAATGTTCCGTTGCCGAACCCCAGCAATCCCAATTTGTGGGACGAACTGGAACTGCGATTGTGAGTTCCTCTCGTCCAACATCAGAGCACATTTGCCCCAAAGTCCTGATTGGACGCGGGGTGGGCGGGGTTCCTCCTGTGTGTAATGAGGATGTCCGAGTTCTTCTGTCCCCGCAGTGTATGTAAGAGTCTGATCTCTGGTCTGATCTCGTGTTGTGTGCGCTGTTGTCTCCTCCGTGTTATGTCCTCGCTCTCTGACTCTGTCCTGGACTCCCTCTCTGATCCGAGCCTCTCCATGTCTGATCTCAGTCTCCTCGTCCTAACGCTTTTTTTGTTTTTTTTGACTCTGACTCTGCTTCTTCTCGTCCTCTCCCGTCGGATCCGATCTCAGCGCCGGTCTTCACTAGTGCCGTTGGAAAAGGGGACAAAACCCCGTCCGTCAGACACCACCGGTGGGCAACAGCGTCCGTCCTTCCGTCCGTCAGTCTGTCAGTCCGTCCCTCACTCAGTCATCCCTCTGTGTCCTCTGTGTCCCTCACTCCGTCCCTTGCGCGTCCCTGAGTCCGTCCTCCAGGCCGGCACACGTTACGCCTCGTGTCTCCGAGCGAGAGAACGGCGGGGGGGGGGTCATGTTTCCATAAGTATGAAGACGACCCCGCTGTGCGAGAGTCACGTTCAGCATCTTCAGGTTTTAAAGTTGTGGCATGTAACCTCATTTCAATTCATACAAACAGTTTGGGGAAGGCCTCAGCAACCAAGCAACCATTAGAGAACATTGGAGAACGTCCGTCTTCTACATCGAATTTTGTAAAAACCCAACAAGGGCCTTCCCTAAACTGCTTCACCAACATCTGTGTGCTGATTGATAACTGTGATAACTGTGATAAGATTGATATCTTGTGTGTGTGTGTGTGTGTGTGTGTGTGTGTGTGTGTGTGTCATGCTCTCATCGACTCACAACCTAAACCATGGTGTGTGTTTGATGTTATATTTAATATACATTTTATTTAATTTCAATCAGCAGCCTTCTGTCAGCATTATTCAGTATCTGGTGTTTGGTTCCCTCTGGTGGTACAATACCGTCATTACAGAACATTTTCTGTTTTGATTGAAATGAAGTGCCAAAATAATTATAATAATAATAATTATTATTATTATTTCTAGGGCGGCACGGTGGCTTAGTGGTTTGGCATGTTCACCTCTTAGCACTAGGGATTCCCGGTTCGAATCCCCATCTGGGTGGAGTTTCCATGTTCTCCCCGTGTCCGTGTGGGTTTCCTCCGGGTTCTCCGGTTTCCTCCCACAGTCCAAAAAACATGGATCAAGTCAATTGAGTTCTCCAAATTGCCCCATATAGAGTGTGTGTGTGTGTGTGCCCAGTGATAGATTGGCGCCCTGTCCTGGGTGTATCTGCCCAGCGCCCGAAACGTTCTCCTCTGGATGGGCATGGGGAACCCCCCCCCCAGGACCCTAATAGAGGATAAAGCGGGAGATAATGAATGAATGATTAATGTTATGATAATGTTCAGGTTCTCTCCGTTAGAACAGGCATCATGTGGGTGGTGGACGGTTCCCGACACGTCGTTTGTCCTCGTGTTCTCGATGTCCTGCTGCATGACCGCTGACCGACTCCGGTTCGGTCATATCGATGGCGTGACGTATCTCAGCTCTGATTGGCTGTCTGATTTTTACCTGCGCAGGTGAAGATGAGGAGCGTCCCAAAAAGCCGCTTGGACAACTGCCGGCGGAGCCCGAGAGCCTGGCGTCCCCGCCCACGCCCGCGCCGGCCAATCACGTCGCAAACGGCCGAACGGAGGCCCCGCCCACGCCGAGCGTTCCCAAGGAGAAGGGGGCACCGTCTGAGAGAAAGGACCTATCACCGCGAAGGATTGAAAAAGAGGAGGAGCCGAGAGAAGCCCCGGCCGTGAACGGCGGGAGGCCGAGTCATCCGAACCCGAGCGCCGTCCCCGGGGGGCGCCGCGACGTCGGGCCGCGCTGGGTGAAGCCGTCCGAGGGCAGGCTGGCAGCCATGATGGAGGGGCACACGAATGCGGCGGGCGCCGCGCCACCCTCGCCCGGCGTCCCGAGTCCGGCCAATCAGAAGCGCGAGCTGCAGCCGCCTCAGCGATTCGCGCAGGGTTCGAACCGAGGCTCCAGCGGCTCGCAGTACGACAACGTCCCGAATCGGGACGCCGATCCCGCCGAGGTTCCGGACTACCCCCCCGATCCGTACGCGGTACCGTCTCTCAGGCAGGGAAGCCCGACGAGGGTCCCGAGTGGAACCGTGGCCCCGCCCACTTTCAGGATCCCCAAACACCCCCCCATGCCTCTGGTTTTGGACCCTCACCTCAGTCCACCCTCACACTACGCTCCGGGCGCGATGCCCGCTTACGCCCCCTATCTGCCGGCGGCGGCGGCGGCGTACGGCGAGCGCCTGTACGGCACCACGTCCCGCGCCACGCCCCCGGGCCCCTCCCCACAGAGAACGCACATGAGGAACAGCTTCTCCACCCACCGCCGCCGGCCCCTGGACGCCGACCCGGCCGGCCGGACGGAGGGCCACGGCGAGGGGGGCCGGTTCCCGTGGCAGCCCACTCGCCCGCCGGAGCCGCGCTACGAGAGGCCGTGGCGGGGGGGCGCGTGGCACGGGGCGGACGTGGAGTTCGTCATGGGGTCGCCCCGCGCCGGAGGGGGGCTGCCTCGCTCGGCGAGCTTCCAGAAGGCCCAGCTGTCGCCCGTCCACCCCGCGCACGACTTCTGCTTCCCGCCCATGCCGCCCGACGCCGCGCTGCACTACAGAGCGCCCGCCAGCAGGGGGCAGAGCGTGTTCAGCGGACCGCATTACAGACAAGAGGCATTCGCACTGCAAGAGTCCATGCTGCTCTGAGAGAGGGGGGGGGGCGAGAGATGGGGGGGGGGTGAGAGAGAGGGGGGGGGGCGAGAGAGAGGGGGGGGGGCGAGAGAGAGGGGGGGTGATCTGTGTGTATGTGTATATATGTGTGTGTGTGTATATATGTGTGTGAGTGTGTGTGTGTGTGTGTGTGTGTGTGTGTGTGTGTGATATGTCTGTGTGTGAGTGTGTGTGTGTATATGTGTGTGTGTGTGTATATGTGTGTGTATATGTGTGTGTATATGTGTGTGTGTGTGTGTGTGTGTGTGTGTGTGAGAGAGAGAGAGTGTGTGTGTGTGTATCAGAACTCTGCAGGTTTCCGGTTCTTGATTCTGAAGTTTTATTTTTTTATTTCTTCGTCATTCCGATTCATGAAGCGTCGGATCAGAAACACTAAGGTTCTCCGCTTCAGGTCCTGCACTTCAGGTTCGCCGCTTCAGGTTCTCCGCTTCAGGTTCTGGGCTTCAAGTTCTCTGCAGACGTCTGACCTACAGAACATCAGACCGTATCACGAATCGGAACCCCGAAGCTGAAACTCCCGCCCTCTGCTGCGTCCGGAACCCAGAGTCCCAGAACCCAGCGTCCAGAACCCAGTGTCCGGAACCCGGAGTCCCAGAACCCGGAGTCCCAGAACCCAGAGTCCCAGAACCCAGAGTCCCAGAACCCAGAGTCCCAGAACCCAGCGTCCAGAACCCAGAGTCCAGAACCCAGAAGGAATGCCCACGGAACCACAGTTCCCTATAGAACCCAGCGTCCAGAACCCAGCGTCCAGCATCCAGAACCCAGAGTCCGGTCGTGTCTCTGTTAGATGTTTACTAATCTGATAAACCAGTAGAACCGTAATGCAGGAGCTATGAGAACCCCGTCCTTAAATTCTGACATGTTCTGCAGAGAACGTCGCGGTTCCTCTGGAACCGTGATCTCAGTGTTACCGCTGCGTGTGTTACTCTCGCGGCTCTGCGCCGGGCTCTCGCGGCTGAAGGGAACGCGTGGAGTGGGTCGCGATTCGGACCGGAACCGGGCCCGCAGAACATTTGTTTCCGCTCGCTGTACAGTATTTTATACTTCAGACTACTGACCGACTTCGTTACGCACTGCAGCGGGAACATGACGTTCTGGCCGGCGGGTTCTGCGTCCGTCAGGCCGTACACTATATGAACAAAAGTATGTGGACGTGACATCACGACGTTTCCTTCGTTCTTTAGCAAAAAGAATCGTTTAATGGTTAAAAACGTGGCGTCTGACGGGTGGGAGGTCTGATCGGGGGTTCCTCATTGCCGCCGGAGCGGCGTCCTCTACTGGACGTTCAGTGAACTACAGTTAGAGGCTGGAACATGAGACGCTTTTTGAACCCTGCGGCCGGTTGGTGTAAAAGATGCGGTCAGTGATGCTGCACTTTGAAAAAAGTGAAAAAACGTGAACGTAAGACCAAAGGGGGCGTGGCTAACCAACGACCCTCCCATCATCATTCCATTTGCGCAGTGCAGGTCACTGTAGTGTTCTCAAACCCGAAACCAGCAGCCCGTTAAAATCCACCGCCCTATCACCATCTACCACAAGGTGGCGGTGGTAGGCAGCTCGGGAATGAAGAACCAGAGCAGAACCTCCAGGCGACACTTTAGGAGTATAGGCTACACAGTGTCTACATTTTGGGGGGGTTTGAGGGGGTTCTGTCTGGAACAGAACACAAAACACGCAGAACTCACGCCCCAATACAAAGCTCTTCTGCCCCCTGCTGTTCACTCCACACTAATACACCCCCCCTCCTGTTCAAGGGCTTTAAAGGTACGCGTTCGAAACAAAGGTGCCGCCCCATGACACGCCCTGCACACCCCCCCCCCCCCCCTGCGGTTGAGGCCTAACATGCTTTCAGTTTAATGC
Organism: Corydoras sp. C115; assembly: GCA_019802505.1. NCBI lineage: Eukaryota > Metazoa > Chordata > Actinopteri > Siluriformes > Callichthyidae > Corydoras > Corydoras sp. C115. Next base: position 229,983 of record JAFMOC010000709.1, read on the forward strand.
CTATCCCTATCCCACTCCTGAAAAAAAAAAAAAAAAACTGTAAAGAAGAACCGATTTCAAATCCATTCTAAAGGCTCCTGGGGCTTATCCCTGCACTTTGGTCTGTACGATGAGGATGATGATGATGATGATGAGGGTTACAATGAAAGCATGTTGGGGAGGTTTGGAGACTGAGGCTCGTGGGGGGGGGGGGGGGGGGGTCCTGAATTTTTGACAGTAAGACGACTTTACTGACTGCACACACACACACACTCTCACACACACACACTCACACACACACACACACACAGTATCTTCTACATGGATGTATTATCAGTACTACTACAGAGCTGAGTGTGTGTATAAATTTATATAAATATAAATACTGTATACGCAGCGTGCATTTTCATAAACGACGGGTTTTGAATATTTCGGAGAGGAAAATTTTTATTTTCCGTTTTTTTTTTTTTTTTTTTTATTATTATTATTATTATTATTATTTTTTTTTTTTTTTGTGAAACTACTAAATGCAGCTTGATGATCAAACTGAGTTTATCTAATAAAACTAAAGACCTCTGAAGCGCGCTGTCCGCTCCTTTATTGTCCAATTCAATACGACTCGGATTCCACTAGGGGGCGCTGACATGACACCGATCATAAATCAATACAAACGATAACGACGGGACGTTGGGCGGCACGGGGGCTTAGTGCTTTAGCATGTTCTCCTCTCAGCGCTAGGGATTCACGGTTCGAATCCCCATCTGGGTGGAGTTTCCATGTTCTCCCCGTGTCTGCGTGAGTTTCCTCCGGGTTCTCCGGTTTCCTCCCACAGTCCAAAAACAGGGATCAAGTCAATTGAGTTCTCCAAATTGCCCCATATAGAGTGTGTGTGTGTGAGTGAGTGTGTGTCCAGCGATGGATTGGCGCCCTGTCCTGGGTGTATCTGCCCAGCGCCCGAGATGTTCTCCCCTGGATGGACATGGGGAACCCCCCCCGCCCCGCGACCCTAATAGAGGATAAAGCGGGAGATAATGAATGAATGAACATCGGGATGTCTTAACAGAACAATATAACAGATTTAACGCAGCAGTGACGTCAGATGAGGTTCTGCAGTAGAACCGAGCAAAGGTGTACCGCACTGATTTGTCCACAAGGTGGCAGTGCAGAATGTGATTAGACGTATAGCACTCTATATGAGTCTGAATCGGCTGTATAATTGTACCCTGTGTGTAAACCTGTACAGACAGGTGTGTGTGTGTGTGTGTGTGTGTGTGTGTGTGTGTGTGTGTGTGTGTGTGTGTGTGTGACCCCCAGGCTTCATCTTGGCGCATCATCTGTAAGGTCGCCCCATTCTCAGAAGAACTCCTGCTCGGACATGCAGGTTGCCAGATCTTTTAATCTGCGGCATCGCTGTAGTTTCAACATGAACCCGAACCTCCAACTTCCAGCTGCAAGCACAACAGCTGTATGAAATAATCTGTATAATAATCTGTAATCCTAATCCAAATGAATCCATGAATCATTCTGTGCTTCTTCATTCATTCATTCATCATCTGCTTTATCCTCTATTAGGGTCGCGGGGGCGGGGTGGGGTTCCCCATGCCCATCCAGGGGAGAACGTTTCAGGCGCTGGGCAGATAGACCCAGGACAGGACGCCAATCCATCGCTGGGCACACACTCACTCACACACACACACTCTATATGGGGCAATTTGGAGAATTCAATTGACCTTGATCCATGTTTTTTGGACTGTGGGAGGAAACCGGAGAACCCGGAGGAAACCCTCTGTGGTTCTTGTCATTCTCAAATCTGACACTATGGGTTTGAACCGGATGTTTAGGGGCAATAAAAGTACGGGGGGGGGGGGGGTTCTATAAAGAAATCTCCCCCATCAGGTTCTGAGGTTGATGAATCGTTTCGGTTCCTCTGGATTATGAGGTGCTTCAGAACTCATGATATTAATGTCAGCAAATTAAATCACAGCGGGAGGCACGGCGCCTTAGTGGTTGGCATGTTCTCCTCACAGCACAATGGACTCCCGGTTCGATTCCCAATCCCCATGTGCACGTGGGTTTCCTCCGGGTTCTCCGGTTTCCTCCCACAGTCCAAAAACATGGATCAAGGTCAAATGAATTCTCCAAATTGCCCCATATAGAGTGTGTTTGTGTGTAGTGATAGTTTGCCCCCCTGTCCTGGGTGTATCTACCCAGCGCCTGAAACGTTCTCCCTTGGATGGGCATGGGGACCCCCCCACGCGACCCTAGTAGAGGATAAAGCAGAAGATGGATGGATGGATGGGGATTAGGCAGCAGTGTGCTTCACCGAAGTAAGATGGCGCTATAGGGCGCGCATCACTCTGTGGTTCGCCATTAGTTCGAATGCAACAGAGCCGAAGTCAGTTTTGGAGAGATCGCGACTCCGATGGCTTTCCATCGCCTGACTGAAGCCGACGTGTCTGAACTGAGCGCGGGTTCGACGGCGGAGGAATTCCGACCTATAGGTTTAACCCCGACACCCTGTCCGATCTGCTTTGGCCACACCCACCCGCACACCCACCCGCACACCCACCCGCACACCCACCCACAAGCGCACCCCCGCGCGCGCGCGCGCGCCGGCACTGTGGAGCGCAGCTGCGTAATTACGCGCAGACTTCAGTTCGCGTTGCTCCGGGCGCTGCGGCTCAGGACGGTTCTAAGTTCCACCTGAGGACCTCAGACCCGAGGACAGGTACGTTCCACCTGAGGACCTCCGACCCGAGGACAGGTACGTTCTGTCTGCTGTTAACTGTTACACGTGTCGGTGTCGGTTCTCTAATTTAAACTTTATTAGAGCTGTTTTATGGCTCATTCGTTGGTTGGTTGGTTGTTTCGTTGGTTTGTTGGTTGGTTTGTTGGTTGGTTAGTTTGTTGGTTGGTTAGTTTGTTGGTTAGTTTGTTGGTTGGTTGGTTAGTTTGTTGGTTAGTTTGTTGGTTGGTTGTTTCGTTGGTTTGTTGGTTGGTTAGTTTGTTGGTTGGTTGGTTAGTTTGTTGGTTGGTTGGTTAGTTTGTTGGTTGGTTGGTTAGTTGGTTGGTTGGTTGGTTAGTTTGTTTGTTGGTTGGTTAGTTTGTTTGTTGGTTAGTTCGTTGGTTGGTTGGTTGGTTAGTTTGTTGGTTGGTTGGTTAGTTTGTTGGTTGGTTGGTTAGTTTGTTTGTTGGTTGGTTAGTTCGTTGGTTGGTTGGTTGGTTCGTTGTTTCGTTTGTTGGTTGGTGGGTTGTTTCGTTGGTTGGTTCGTTGTTTCGTTTGTTGGTTGGTTGGTTGGTTGGTGGGTTGGTTAATTCACCTGAACGTTGGACCTGCTGCTCATGACGTCAGATCCAGAACCTGCTCTCTAAACTGAAGAATCTGGAACCCGTGTCCATGGTTCTGTGCCTCACTGCCGACCCTGACCCGATCTCCTGTCTGTTTATTTCAAATGATTTATTAACATCTAAAAATAAAAGCCGCCCTCTTTCAGAAGCACCGGAACCTGAACAGCCTCACATCCCTGTGGTGGTTCCTTAAAGTTCTAGATTAACCAACAGGGTCCTCCTGAAACCTGAGCTTTGATAAAGTTCTCATTTGGGACAGTGAGGGATCAGAGTCCTGCTGAAGGAACGGGCCTTCCCCAAACTGATGACAGACAGTTTTGGAACAGGTTTACACTCTTGTAGGTGACTTTATGACATCACACAGAACGTTGCTCCAACTCTGTGGCTTGTCTTTCTTTCAGAGAACTTCAGATTTGATTTTGGGTCAGGGTTCCAATGGTCTGATGTTCCGTTGATCCGATGTTCCGTTGGTCTGATGTTCCATTGATCCGGTGTTCCGTTGGTCCGATGTTCCGTTGATCTGATGTTCCGTTGGGCTGATGTTCCATTGGTCCGATGTTCCGTTGGTTCTGTTGATGGGTCTTGGGTTCTCTGGGTTTCCTTTGCTGATGTGATTCTGATGTTTAGATTTTTAAGAAGAAGTTTAAGGACCGAGTGGTGAGACCATGGTGCTGCCGCTGCTGCTGGTTCTGTTCTGGTTCTGCGCCTCTCTGGCGTTGGTTCCGGTCGGAGCGCTGGAGTTCCAGTACCACAACACAGTTCAGGTGGAACAGTACCTGCGTGACATCAACAAGAACTACAGCAGCATCACGTACCTGCACAGTATCGGCCAGTCTGTGGAGGGTGAGTACACCGTACAGGAGAACCGTGAGATCCAGAGCGATGATAACACACTGTGTTCTGTTCAAATCACCTGTGCTGTGGTCATAATCCACTGTGCCATAGGTTTAATCCACTGTGCCATTGCTTTAATCCACTATGCTGTGGTCATAATCCACTGTGCCATAGGTTTAATCCACTGTGCTGTGGTCATAATCCACTGTGCCATAGGTTTAATCCACTGTGCTGTGGTCATAATCCACTGTGCCATAGGTTTAATCCACAGTGCCATAGGTTTAATCCACTGTGCTGTGTTTCAATTAACTATGCTGTGGTCATAATCCACTGTGCCATAGGTTTAATCCACTATGCTGTGGTCATAATCCACTGTGCCATAGGTTTAATCCACTGTGCTGTGGTCATAATCCACTGTGCCATAGGTTTAATCCACTATGCTGTGGTCATAATCCACTGTGCCATAGGTTTAATCCACTGTGCTGTGGTCATAATCCACTGTGCCATAGGTTTAATCCACTGTGCTGTGGTCATAATCCACTGTGCCATAGGTTTAATCCACTGTGCTGTGGTCATAATCCACTGTGCCATAGGTTTAATCCACTGTGCTGTGGTCATAATCCACTGTGCCATAGGTTTCATCCACAGTGCCATAGGTTTCATCCACAGTGCCATAGGTTTCATCCACAGTGCCATAGGTTTCATCCACTGTGCCATAGGTTTAATCCACTGTGCTGTGGTCATAATCCACTGTGCCATAGGTTTAATCCACTGTGCCATAGGTTTCATCTACAGTGCCATAGGTTTAATCCACTGTGCCATAGGTTTCATCCACAGTGCCATAGGTTTAATCCACTGTGCCATAGGTTTAATCCACAGTGCCATAGGTTTAATCCACAGTGCCATAGGTTTCATCCACAGTGCCATAGGTTTCATCCACAGTGCCATTGGTTTCATCCACAGTGCCATAGGTTTCATCCACTGTGCCATAGGTTTAATCCACAGTGCTGTGTTTAAATCAACTGTGCTGTGTTTTTTAATCCACTGTGCAATATTTAAATTAACTTTGCTATGGGTTTAATCCACTGTGCTGTGTTTTTTAATCCACTGTGCTGTGCCTAAATTAACTGTTCTGTGGTTTTAATCCACTGTGCTGTGGTCCTAATCCACTGTGCCATAGGTTTAATCCACTTTGCTGTGTTTAAATTAACTATGCTTTGGCTTTAATCCACTGTGCCATGTTTAAATGAACAGTTCTGTGGTTTTAATCTACCCTGCCGTGTTTAAATCACCTGTGCTGTGGTTTTTTAATCCACTGTGCCGTGGGTATAATCCACTTTGCTGTGTTTAAATTAACTGTGCTTTGGGTTTAATCCAGTGTTGTGTTTTAATGAACTGTGCTAGGGGGGTTAAATCCACTGTGCTGTCTGTTTAATCCACTGTGCCAGGGTCATAATCCACTGTGCACTTTTTTCCCTGTGCTATGTTTAGAGCAGCGCAGTAATTATGTAATGAAATCAGACGAATGCGCGACGGCACCGGTCCGTCCAGTCATGTGGGATTATATTCTATTACTCTGATGTCTGGACGAGTATCTGTAATATAATCAGCTGTGTAAACAAACTCCAGATTATCAGATTATTCTCAGCACAGCAGTGACACAGGTGCAGTCATGGCTTCATCTTCATCATGGAGCTCCGTGTGTACGCCACCCGGCTCCCAAAATAGTCCCCCGAGACCGACGGCAGTAAATGCATTCTTTGGAAGCCATTTACAGGCCACGCCCCCAAAACCGCGTAATCTAGGTTCAGTTCGTTTCCTGTGGCAGCGAGTTCAAAGATCTGCAGCAGGAAACAGCGGATGAGGTCCCACCAGACGCGTTGGGGGCAGCATGGTGGCAGCAAGATGGTTCTTGGGTTTGGTTTCCTCACACAGTGGACACGCAAGAGCTTCAGGCTGTGTGCGATTGGCATGTTCTCCCCATGTTTTTACATTCACACTTTCTCTCATCGTCCTCATTCCAACCCAGTTTTCACCTTCGTCCCGGATGAGGACTGACCGAATAAATATACATCCACTCTGCCCCCCCCCCCACCCCCCGCCATCCCAACCACATAAGCCCCGCCCCCCCCCGGGTACTTTCGCCCCACCACCCATCATGTAATGTTTCCTGAATCACATTTACGGGAGTCGTTTTTGGTGTGTGGAACTCGGTCAATTGTGCTGTACACGATGAGGTCCATTGATTGAGCTTCAAGGTGTGGGGTTCGATAACAGGGTCAGCCAATCCAACGTCCAATCCAACACCAAACTCTCAAAGCATGGACCAAAAAAAAAAAAACTAAGTCCTTCCCTAACGTGTTGTCCCTGTAAATGTCAGATTGTCTCTCCATCGCAGTTCCGATTCACTCCTCGTGTCCCGCTGTGCTTTTTTTTTTTAAAACTGTGGAGGGGGAAACCATGGCAGATATAGGGAGAACATGCCAACATTGAAGGGATCAAAAACCAGGGTTCGGTGCTTGAACCGCGGTCTCCTGTAGAGGGCGCGATTCTGTTTAGTGATCTCTGTTGAACGTTCTGTTTATATCTCGTTGACGTTCATACCGTGACAAACCGGCGAGTTCCACAACAAAGAGAACCTTCTGCTTTGTCCTTTAAATCCGTCCTTTAAATCCAGGGGAGAACGTTTCGGGCGCTGGGCAGATACACCCAGGACAGGACGCCAATCTATCACTCACACAGTCACACTCTGTATGGGGCAATTTAGAGCATTCAATTTACCTTGAGGCGGCACGGTGTCTTAGTGGTTTAGCATGTTCTCCTCTCAGCACTAGGGATTCCCGGTTCGAATCCCCATCTGGGTGGAGTCTCCTCAACGTGTCCACGTGGGTTTCCTCCGGGTTCTCCGGTTTCCTCCCACAGTCCAAAAACATGGATCAAGGTCAATTGAGTTCTTCAAATTGCCCCATATAGAGTGTGTGTGTGAGTGAGTGAGTGTGTGTCCAGCGATGGGTTGGCGTCCTGTCCTGGGTGTATTTTCCCAGCTCCCGAAACGTTCTCCCCTGGATGGGCATGGGGAACCCCCCCCCCTCGCGACCCAAATAGAGGATAAAGCGGAAGATGATGGATGGATGAATTTACCTTGAATCCATGCTTTTGGACTATGGGAGGAAACCGGAGAACCCGTAGGAAACCCACAAGAACACAGGGAGAACATGCCAACTCCGGCCCAGATTGGGATTCGAACTTTCAATCCCCAGTGCTCAGTGGAGAACATGCCAAACACTCCACCACTGTGTCGCCCCCGATGTTCAGTATCTTAGAACTTATTTAATTCTGCTCTCGTTGAGGTTTATGGTTCCCAAGCGGAACTCTCACCATGGTTCTCTCTCTGGTTGGCTCAGGTGGGGGACGGTGATGTCACAATGCCTCGCTGAGCCGAAACGCTGGCGTGGAACCCGAGCCGCGTTCCGCTGTGTGTCTGAGTTCTCCGGAGGTTTAGAAAGGTGACCCTCTGTGAGAGGATGATGGGAGATGAACGAGGGGGCGGGGCCCTGGAGCAGAGCATGAATTATTCATGAGAACGTGACCCTGAAATCCAAAACTGAGCTTTAAACGGATTCTCTGTGTTTATTAAGAACATCATCATCATCGTCTGATGAAGAACACACACACACACACACACACACACACACACACTGTCTCTGAACACACACACACACACACACACACACACACTCTCTCTCTGAACACACACCTGCAGGGTGCAGCAGTGAGGTGGAGGTGTGTATCAGAGTGAACAGTGAGTGGTATACAGGGTTTAAACTCGTTCAGCACTCACACACACACACACACACACACACACACACACACACACACACACACACACACACACACACCAGCGGGTCCCTGTTAAAGAACCTCATTCAGACCTCTTGGTTTATCAGATTCGCCGCCGGCATCGGGTTCTCGGAGGTTCTGTGAGTTCGCAGATCCGTCTCTGATAGGCGTCTCGGTGCGGACGGGTTGCCAGAGCATGACATTTTAAACTCTGCATTTTAAAACTCCATGGTCTTTACACCAGAGCCCATACCCATCCACCCCAGGCCTCTTAGAATCCGGGTGGTCTCTGTGTGTGTGAGTGTGTGTGAGTGTGAGTGTGAGTGTGTGTGTGTGTGTGTGTGTGTGTGTGTGTGTGTGTGTGTGTGAGAGATTTAAAATAAACCAAGCTGGTGAGCGTGCACTTAACCGGGTCATACCTCGGTCGACCCCGCCGCTCCTCTGAGCGTCTGCTTCAGAACCCGCTCTCTCAGAGCGTTCAGGTTCTAAATAAATGAGGTCAGAACGTTCTTTAGAGCAGATCCAGCTCTGGTTCAGTTTGATGGAAGGCTTCAGAGGGCCGCGGCGTCTGAACTTAACGGAGGAGACGAATGAAGGGAGTCAAAGTGCAGACACGGCCACCGATACACTGATACATCCGATATACCGATATACTGATACACCGATACACTGATACAACGATACATTGATATACTGATACACCGATATACTGATACACCGATACATTGATATACTGATACACCGATATACTGATACACCGATACATTGATATACTGATACACCGATATACTGATACACCGATACATTGATATACTGATACACCGATACATTGATACACCAATACACTGATACATTGATACACTGATACATTGATACACCGATACTCAGATGTTTACAGAATCAGAGAGACTGAATACTTTTCTTCATAGTGTAGAGGGTGTTGTCTCTCCGTGAGAACGCTGGGCTTTTAAGTGTCATGGTGTGTGTCACGGCTGACCTTCTGCTCTAACTCTGAGGGAGTGAGATTAGGCAATAAGAACAGGGATGAGGAGGTGAGATTAAGCCGTAAGATTAGGTGGTGAGGATGAGGGCGTGAGCATGAGGTTACTAAGAGTGTGAGGATGAGGGTTGAGATTAAGCAGTGAGATTAGGGCATGAGGATGAGGGTGTGAGGTTAGGGGGTGAGGATGAGGGGTGAGATTAAGCAGTGAGATTAGGGCATGAGGATGAGGGTGTGAGATTAGGGGGTGAGGATGAGTGTGTGAGGTTAGGGGGTGAGGATGAGGGTTGAGATTAAGCAGTGAGATTAGGGCATGAGGATGAGGGTGTGAGATTAGGGGGTGAGGATGAGGGTGTGAGGTTAGGGGGTGAGGATGAGGGGTGAGATTAAGCAGTGAGATTAGGGCATGAGGATGAGGGTGTGAGGTTAGGGGGTGAGGATGAGGGGTGAGCTTAATCAGTGAGATTAGGGCATGAGGGTGTGAGGTTAGGGGGTGAGGATGAGGGGTGAGATTAAGCAGTGAGATTAGGGCATGAGGATGAGTGTGTGAGATTAGGGGTGAGGATGAGGGTGTGAGGTTAGGGGGTGAGGATGAGGTGAGATTAAGCAGTGAGATTAGGGCATGAGGATGAGGGTGTGAGGTTAGGGGGTGAGGATGAGGGGTGAGCTTAATCAGTGAGATTAGGGCATGAGGGTGTGAGGTTAGGGGGGTGAGGATGAGGGGTGAGATTAAGCAGTGAGATTAGGGCATGAGGATGAGTGTGTGAGATTAGGGGGTGAGGATGAGGGTGTGAGGTTAGGGGGTGAGGATGAGGGGTGAGATTAAGCAGTGAGATTAGGGCATGAGGATGAGTGTGTGAGGTTAGGGGGTGAGGATGAGGGGTGAGATTAAGCAGTGAGATTAGGGCATGAGGATGAGGGTGTGAGGTTAGGGGGTGAGGATGAGGGGTGAGATTAAGCAGTGAGATTAGGGCATGAGGATGAGGGTGTGAGGTTAGGGGGTGAGGATGAGGGGTGAGATTAAGCAGTGAGATTAGGGCATGAGGATGAGTGTGTGAGATTAGGGGGTGAGGATGAGTGTGTGAGGTTAGGGGGTGAGGATGAGGGGTGAGATTAAGCAGTGAGATTAGGGCATGAGGATGAGTGTGTGAGGTTAGGGGGTGAGGATGAGGGGTGAGATTAAGCAGTGAGATTAGGGCATGAGGATGAGGGTGTGAGGTTAGGGGGTGAGGATGAGGGGTGAGATTAAGCAGTGAGATTAGGGCATGAGGATGAGTGTGTGAGATTAGGGGGTGAGGATGAGGGGTGAGATTAAGCAGTGAGATTAGGGCATGAGGATGAAGGGGTGAGGTTAATGGGTGAGGATGAGGGGTGAGATTAAGTAGTGAGATTAGGGCATGAGGATGAGTGTGTGAGATTAGGGGGTGAGGATGAGGGGTGAGATTAAGCAGTGAGATTAGGGCATGAGGATGAGGGTGTGAGGTTAGGGGGTGAGGATGAGGGTGTGAGGTTAGGGGGTGAGGAGGATGAGGGGTGAGATTAAGCAGTGAGATTAGGGCATGAGGGTGTGAGGTTAGGGGGTGAAGATGAGGGGTGAGATTAAGCAGTGAGATTAGGGCATGAGGATGAGTGTGTGAGATTAGGGCATGAGGATGAGTGTGTGAGGTTAGGGGGTGAGGATGAGGGGTGAGATTAAGCAGTGAGATTAGGGCATGAGGATGAGGGTGTGAGGTTAGGGGGTGAGGATGAGGGGTGAGATTAAGCAGTGAGATTAGGGCATGAGGGTGTGAGGTTAGGGGGTGAGGATGAGGGGTGAGATTAAGCAGTGAGATTAGGGCATGAGGATGAAGGGGTGAGGTTAATGGGTGAGGATGAGGGGTGAGATTAAGCAGTGAGATTAGGGCATGAGGATGAAGGGGTGAGGTTAATGGGTGAGGATGAGGGTGTGAGATTAAGCAGTGAGAGTAGGGCGTGAGGATGAGGGTGTGAGATTAGGGGGTGAGGATGAGGGGTGAGATTAAGCAGTGAGATTAGGGCATGAGGATGAGTGTGTGAGATTAGGGGGTGAGGATGAGGGGTGAGATTAAGCAGTGAGATTAGGGCATGAGGATGAGGGTGTGAGGTTAGGGGGTGAGGATGAGGGGTGAGATTAAGCAGTGAGATTAGGGCATGAGGATGAGTGTGTGAGGTTAGGGGGTGAGGATGAGGGTGTGAGGTTAGGGGGTGAGGATGAGGGGTGAGATTAAGCAGTGAGATTAGGGCATGAGGATGAGTGTGTGAGGTTAGGGGGTGAGGATGAGGGTGTGAGGTTAGGGGGTGAGGATGAGGGGTGAGATTTAGCAGTGAGATTAGGGCATGAGGATGAGTGTGTGAGGTTAGGGGGTGAGGATGAGGGTGTGAGGTTAGGGGGTGAGGATGAGGGGTGAGATTTAGCAGTGAGATTAGGGCATGAGGATGAGTGTGTGAGGTTAGGGGGTGAGGATGAGGGTTGAGATTAAGCAGTGAGATTAGGGCATGAGGATGAGGGTGTGAGGTTAGGGGGTGAGGATGAGGGGTGAGATTTAGCAGTGAGATTAGGGCATGAGGATGAGTGTGTGAGGTTAGGGGGTGAGGATGAGGGTTGAGATTAAGCAGTGAGATTAGGGCATGAGGATGAGGGTGTGAGGTTAGGGGGTGAGGATGAGGGGTGAGATTAAGCAGTGAGATTAGGGGGTGAGGATGGGGGGGTGAAATGACCTACTGTATTCGTGTGTTCTTTCCTCTTATTGAATCTTATTTAATTGCATTTTTGTTTTGGGTCACATGACCTGATGAGGTTCGAACCCGCGGGCCGTGAATGAACAGACGTTCTTTCTTCCGTTTGTTTGCAGAACCTCGGACTCGTTCCGACGCTCTGTTTGAGTTTGAATGAATGTGAATGAGCCCGGGTTGCCAGGTGCTCGCCCGGCTCTCGCCCGGCTCTCGGGGGCGCCGTCGCTCACCCTTGTGCTGAGTGTGTGTTTGTGTCTTGCAGGCAGAGAGCTGTGGGTGCTGGTCCTGGGTCAGCAGCCGAACGCGCACCGGGTCGGCGTCCCCGAATTCAAATACGTGGGGAACATGCACGGGAACGAGGTGAGCCACGGGCGGCGCCGCCGGCACGGGTCCAATGGACTCGCTCGTGCATGGCGCCGGCCCTTTAAGAGCAGAAACGTACATCAGGGCGCCTCCTTTAGGCTTTGTTGGTGTGTTTTCTTTGGGGGCGGGGCCGGCGGGGTCGGGGTGGGGTCAGTGCAAACATCACATTAACGTTTTTTTTGTCTTTCCGCATCGCTGAACCGCTTGTCCTGCAGGGCGGCGCCTCCATCGTCAGCGGCGTCACTGCAGGATCCACAATCAGCCACAAAGCAGCTCATAAATATGTATTAATATGCAAATGACGCGACTAATGAGCTCTGAAAAGACAGAAATCCATTCATTTATTCATTACGTTCCGTTTAATCCGCTAATAGGGTCATGGGGGGGATGGGTACGGGGGGGGGGGCAGATACACCCAGGACAGGGTGCCAGTCTATCGCTGGACATACACTCACTCACACACACACACTCTATATATGGGGCAATTTAGAGCGTTCAATCCACCTTGAATCCATGTTTTTTGGACTGTGGGAGGAAACCGGAGAACCCGGCGGAAACCCACACGGACATGGGGAGGACATGCAAACTCCACCCAGATTGGGATTCCAACCTGGATCCCCAGCGGTGAGAGGAGAACATGCCAAACACTAACCCCCAGAGTGAACGAGATGGAGCATCCACATACTATTGGTCCTGTGTGTGTGTGTGTGTGTGTGTGTGTGTGTGTGTGAGATCTATTGTAAGAATATAATCCTATGCAAACGCACTTTGCTACAGAAGCACTACACACACTCTCACACACACACACACACACACACACACACTCTCTCACACACACACACACACACACACACTCACACACACCCTAATCCCCACTGAAAGCCTGAATCAGTTGGGAGTAAACATTACACACTCAGAGAAGTGCCCTTGATCTCTTAGGGCTCAACGTAAGTCTCCGGATTAAAGTGCGGCACATTAACGAACCCACCGTCGTTAAAAACCCTCCCCCGGCCGTCTGTGATGTCATGAACATTAACGAACCCACCGTCGTTAAAAACCTCGCCCGGCCGTCTGTGATGTCATGGCTCTGATCCGCCTTTTGTCCGACTCCGGTGGATGTGGGATTAACGGTGAGCGCTGTATCGGATCCCCTGTCTAATCCGTCTACACGCGGCGTCTGAGCCGTTCCACCGTCTGCCTGCAGGGGGCTTCGGGGCCACTTTAGTAGGTTCTCCTCCCAGTGTCCATTATAACACTTTCACAGATCATCCATCCATCCATTATCTTCCGCTTTATCCTCTATTAGGGTCGCAGGGGGGGGGTTCCCCATGCCCATCCAGGGGAGAACGTTTTGGGCGCTGGGCAGATACACCCAGGACAGGGGGGCAATCTATCGCTGGGCACACACTCACATATACACACACACACTCTATATGGGGCAATTTGGAGAATTCAATTGACCTTGATCCATGTTTTTGGACTGTGGGAGGAAACCGGAGAACCTGGAGGAAACCCACGCGGACACGGGGAGGACATGGAAACTCCACCCAGATGGGGATTCGAACCAGGAATCCTTAGTGCTGAGAGGAGAACATGCCAAACCGCTAAGCCACCGTGCCGAACTCATTCATTCATTATCTTCCGTTTTGTCCTCTATTAGTGTCGCGGGGTGTTCCCAATGTCCATCCAGGGGAGAACGTTTTGGGCACTGGGCAGATACACCCAGGACAGAGGGGCAATCTATCGCTGGACACACACTCACTCACTCACACACACACACACACACACACACACACTCTATATGGGGCAATTTGGAGAACTCAGTTGACCTTGATCCATGTTTTTGGACTGTGGGAGGAAGCCGGAGAACCCGGAGGAGACCCATGCTGACACGGTGAGGACATGGAAACTCCACCCAGATGGGGATTCGAACTGGGAATCCCTAGCGCTGAGAGGAGAACATGCTAAACCACTAAGCCACTGTGCCGAACTCATTCATTCATCATCTTCCGCTTTATCCTCTATTGGGGTCGCGGGGGGGGGGGGGGGGGGGGGGGTTGGTGTTCCCAATGCCCATCCAGGGGAGAACGTTTCGGGCGCTGGGCAGATACACCCAGGACAGGGGGGCAATCTATCGCTGGGCACACACTCACTCTATATGGGGCAATTTGGAAAATTCAATTGACCTTGATCCATGTTTTTGGACTGTGGGAGGAAACCGGAGAACCCGGAGGAAACCCACGCGGACACGGGGAGGACATGGAAACTCCACCCAGATGGGGATTCGAACCGGGAATCGCTAGAGGAGAACATGCCAAACCACTAAGCCACCGTGCCGAACTATTTCCACAAATTTAAAATGCCGTGTTAATCCGTAATCTGAATATAATTAAAGTACTAAACGAGGCTTCGGCTGCGTCCCCGCGGTGCGTCTGCGCAGGTCCACGTCCCCCGGGTGGTGATGTCTGCAGCCGGACATGAGACACTAAAGCAGACGACCCGGCCGTCCTCATTCACCCTTTAATTTTTATTAGGGGTGAGCTGCAATATTCGCTGATTCGACGATTCGATTCGGAGAACCGTAGTCGACTATGAACCTCATAGTCGAATGTACCGTTTTGACCACATGGGGGCGCCCATGGCTGCTGCTAAGCATTAGTTTTTACATGAAATGTCTTTGTTTTCGTTATATATATAGCCTTTTGTCAAATAAAATCATCTGAATTTCTAGAAAAAAAAAAAAAAAAGGTTTTCTTTTGTTAGAAAAACAATTGAATTATATTAAAAAAATATTTTTTAAAAACTACGCCCTTAGCGCCATCTTGTGGTGAAATTATAACTGATTCGACTATCAGTCGACTATAGGGCAAATCTGACGAATCAGATTCGACTATGAAAATCCTTAGTTGAAGACACCCCTAATTTTTACTGAATGTCAACAGAGCTGGAAGGTTTAACGCAGGTGTGTGTGTGTGTGTGTGTGTGTGTGTGTGTGTGTGTGTGTGTGTAGGTGGTGGGACGCGTCCTGCTGCTCCAGCTGATCGATTATCTGACCCACAGCTACATGCGCGACGCCTTCGTGACCAAGCTGCTGAACAGCACGCGCGTCCACGTCATGGTGTCCATGAACCCCGACGGCTTCGAGATGGCGGCGCGCGACTGCACCTTCTCCGTCGGCAGGTCAGACCTCCACCCCAAACCGTAACCACGCCCACGCACGGCCGCCATCTGCATTTCCATCTGCACCGTGTGGACGGACGTCGGGACGGAAACACACCACCACCACCACCATACCACTCTCACTGCATCCACCATCCAAATCATACCACTCTCACTGCATCCACCACCACCATACCACTCTCACTGCATCCACCACCACCACCATACCACTCTCACTGCATCCACCACCACCACCACCATACCACTCTCACTGCATCCACCACCCAAATCATACCACTCTCACTGCACCACCCAAACCATACCACTCTCACTGCATCCACCACCACCACCATACCACTCTCACTGCATCCACCACCCAAATCATACCACTCTCACTGCATCCACCACCACCATACCACTCTCACTGCATCCACCACCCAAACCATACCACTCTCACTGCATCCACCACCACCATACCACTCTCACTGCATCCACCACCCAAATCATACCACTCTCACTGCATCCACCACCACCATACCACTCTCACTGCATCCACCACCCAAACCATACCACTCTCACTGCATCCACCACCACAAACCATACCACTCTCACTGCATCCACCACCCAAACCATACCACTCTCACTGCATCCACCACCCCCAAACCATACCACTCTCACTGCATCCACCACCCCACCATACCACTCTCACTGCATCCACCACCCAACTCTCACTGCATCCATACCACTCTCACTGCATCCACCACCACCATACCACTCTCACTGCATCCACCACCCAAACCATACCACTCTCACTGCATCCACCACCACCACCATACCACTCTCACTGCATCCACCACCACCACCATACCACTCTCACTGCATCCACCACCCAAATCATACCACTCTCACTGCATCCACCACCCAAACCATACCACTCTCACTGCATCCACCACCACCATACCACTCTCACTGCATCCACCATCCACCACTCCACTGCATCCACCACTCTCACTGCATCCACCACCCAAACCATACCACTCTCACTGCATCCACCACCCAAATCATACCACTCTCACTGCATCCACCACCCAAATCATACCACTCTCACTGCATCCACCACCCAAATCATACCACTCTCACTGCATCCACCACCCAAATCATACCACTCTCACTGCATCCACCACCACCATACCTGCATCCACCACCCAAATCATACCACTCTCACTGCATCCACCACCCAAACCATACCACTCTCACTGCATCCACCACCACCACCATACCACTCTCACTGCATCCACCACCCAAATCATACCACTCTCACTGCATCCACCACCACCACCATACCACTCTCACTGCATCCACCACATACCACTCTCACTGCATCATACCACTCTCACTGCATCTCATCCACCACCACCATACCACTCTCACTGCATCCACCACCCAAATCATACCACTCTCACTGCATCCACCACCCAAATCATACCACTCTCACTGCATCCACCACCCAAATCATACCACTCTCACTGCATCCACCACCCAAATCATACCACTCTCACTGCATCCACCACCCCATACCAATCATACCACTACCACTCTCACTGCATCCACCACCCAAATCATACCACTCTCACTGCATCCACCACCCACCATCATACCACTCTCACTGCATCCACCACCCCACCACCCAAACTCATACCACTCTCACTGCATCCACCACCCAACCATACCACTCTCACTGCACCATACCACTCTCACTGCATCCACCACCCAAATCATACCACTCTCACTGCATCCACCACCCAAATCATACCACTCTCACTGCATCCACCACCACCACCATACCACTCTCACTGCATCCACCACCACCATACCACTCTCACTGCATCCACCACCACCTACCACTCACTGCATCCACCACCACCACCATACCATACCACTCTCACTGCACCACCATACCACTCTCACCATACCACTCTCACTGCATCCACCACCACCCATACCACTCTCACTGCATCCACCACCACCACCATACCACACTCTCACTGCATCCACCACCACCCATAACTCTCATACCACTCTCAAACTGCATCACCACCACCCAAACCATACCACTCTCACTGCATACCACTCTCATCCACCACCACCCAAACCATACCACTCTCACTGCATCCACCACCACCACCACCATACCACTCTCACTGCATCCACCACCCAACCATACCACTCTCACTGCATCCACCACCCAAATCATACCACTGAGTGAAGTGCACACGTGCCCCGAGCAGTGGGCAGCCCTGTACACTGTGCCCAGGGTTAAGGGCCCTTGCCCAAGGGCACTTCAGCTGTGGTATATTTAGGGACCGGGAATCAAACCGGAGACCTTCAGGTCACAAAGCTGGTTCCTTAACCCCAAGCCTACTGCCCCCTTGTGTCACACTTCGTTTAAACATGACTTTTGGTTGAGTTGAGGTTTTAAGGTGGTCGTTTAAGGTGGATGTTTAAAGGTTTAAGGTGGTCGTTTAAAGGTGGTTGTTTAAAGGTGGTCGTTTAAAGGTGGTCGTTTAAAGGTGGTCGTTTAAAGGTTTAAGGTGGTCGTTTAAGGTGGTCGTTTAAGGTGGTCGTTTAAGGTGGTCGTTTTAAGGTGGTCGTTTTAAGGTGGTCGTTTTAAGGTGGTCGTTTAAGGTGGATGGTTTAAGGTGGTCGTTTTAAGGTCGTTTTAAGGTGGTTGTTTTAAGGTGGTTGTTTTTAGGTGGATGTTTTAAGGTGCATGTTTAAGGTGCATGTTTTCAAAGTGGTTGTTTAAGGTGGTCTTTTAAGGTGGTTGTTTTAAGGTGGTTGTTTTAAGCTGGTTGTTTTAAGGTGGATGTTTTAAGGTGCATGTTTTAAAGTGGTTGTTTAAGGTGCATGTTTAAGGTGGTCGTTTTAAGGTGCGTGTTTAAGGTGGATGTTTAAGGTGGATGTTTAAGGTGCATGTTTTTAAGGTGGTTGTGTTCTCGTCTGTTGTGCTGATGATGTGGCGGTGCACACTTGTTTCCACTCTGCTCGTTTGTTCTCGTTTCGGCTCGCGCTCTGAACTTCCTGCCCAGGCTGGCGCACCATCAGCACGAATTCGGAGCGCCCTCGTACCCACATCCTGCAGCTCAGAGCCCTCTGCACCAGCGCGCCGCAGAAACAGGGCACCAAGAGCGACCACGATCGTTTACCCCCGTGAAACTAAAACCCGAGCTCGTCCATCCGTCACACCGCCGTCCCACGAGTGACCGATCACCTCCCAGATAAAGGTTCCACACAATAACCACGTGACGGCATGCTTTATACCCCGGCTGTCCTGCGGCTCCAGCGGGGGCAGCGCGTGATGAACGTGTCGCGGCTCTAATTGAAGCTGAACAGATGTTCCAGCGGTTCTGCTGCTGAGGTTCTCTTAAATCCAGAGAGTGCAGGAACATTACTATATTTGGTGAAGAGCCATCACGACGTCAGATGATCATCACTGTGATAAATCATAATGGAATCGTAACACACACACACACACACACACACACACACACACACACACGCGGGAACACTGGGTCAGGTCATGACTCACGATGTTCCAGTGAAAATACTATAATTTTGTAGAGCAGCTGCAGTCGCAAAATAGCCGCAGTGAAGCGGCCGCATCCGCCCGGCCCGTTCCGTCCCACTTCTGTTCCGTCCGGGGGGGCGGTTGGAGTCACGCTGGGGGGGGGGGGGGGGGGGGAGGATGCTCATCCAGAGGAGAACGTTTAGGGTGCACCCAGAACAGGACACCAAGCTATCACTGGACACACACTCAGTCATACATACATACTCTACAGGTATATGGGGCAATTTGGAGCATTCAATTCACCTTGGATCCATGTTTTCGGACTGTGGGAGGAAATCCGGAGAACCCGGAGGAAGGCCACGCGGACACGGGGAGAACATGCAAACTCCACCCAGGTCGACTGTAGACACATGATGTTACGAAGACATCTGGAAGAAGCTGTGAAGTTAAAGAGGGCGTGGTCAGGTCTCGAGGGGCGGAGTCGGGAAACGGGTCGGGTTGGAGTCACGCTGGGGGGGGGGAGGTTCCCCATGCCCATCCAGAGGAGAACGTTTAGGGTGCTGGGCACCCAGAACAGGACACCAAGCTATCACTGAACACACACTCATACATACATACTCTACAGGTATATGGGGCAATTTAGAGCATTCAATTCACCTTGGATCCATGTTTTCGGACTGTGGGAGGAGAACCCGGAGGAAGCCCACGCGGACACAGGGAAAACATGCAAGCTCCACCCAGGTCGTCCGTAGACACATGATGTTGTTGCGAAGACATCTGGAAGAAGCTGTGAAGCAAAAAAAAAGAGGGCGTGGTCAGGTCTCGAGGGGCGGAGTCGGGAAACGGGTCGGGTGGAGGATGCCCCCGCAGAGCGTCTATGTGAGGAGGTGCAGGGTGAGCGGCACCCTGAGAGAGTAATCCCATAATTAAACCTTAAAAATCACTCCTGCGTTTAAATCCATTCAGCGATGATGTCATGAAGCCTCAGATTAGGGATTAGGGATTAGGGATTAGCA
>JAFMOC010000071.1:600000-927500 GCA_019802505.1 Corydoras sp. C115
ACCAGCATGCATGCCCGCCAAGGTCCTGCCAGTGTGCGAACCCGCTGAGGTCCAGCCAGCATGCGTGCCCGCCAAGGTCCTGCCAGTGTGTGAACCTGCTGAGGTCCAGTCAGCGTATGAATCCGCCGAGGCCCCTCCTGCGTGCGTTCCCGCCAAGGTCCAGCCAGCGGGCAGCCCTGCCATGGACCCGCGAGCCTGCACACCTGTTGTGGTCCCTGCGCCGCACGCCGCCCAGCCCGAGGTCCAGGGGCCGCACGCCGCCCAGCCCGAGGTCCAGGGGCCGCACGTCGCCCAGCCCGAGGTCCAGGGGCCGCACGCCGCCCAGCCCGAGGTCCAGGGGCCGCATGCCACCCAGCCCGAGGTCCAGGGGCCGCATGCCGCCCAGCCTGAGGTCCAGGGGCCGCACGCCACTCAGCCCGAGGTCCAGGGGCCGCATGCCACCCAGCCCGAGCAGCAGGGGGCATCCGTCCCCCCCCCCCCCCCCCCGGACTGTTTTTTTTTTTCTTGGTCGCGTCCCCCCATTGCGCGACCGCAGGGGCGTGGGTACTGTAACAGGTGCCACAGGGTATATTTCCATATTCTCTTTATACCTCAACGACTGGTACTTACTTTTACTTTATTATTGTTGTATATAAAATTAATACTTGATAGTGCAATTGTCACCGTTTCTGTGTTTCCCTTCGTTCTTTTGAGTTAATTAACATTCATTTATCATTTGTTTAGTTAATTAACTATTTCTTGTTATTGGTTGTTTTGGTGCCAGTGGTTGGATGTGTTTGTGTATTTATTTCCTGTGTTTTCCCGTCCTTGTTGTGCGTCTTAGTTTAATGTCCACTCGTTTTATGTACCGGTGTATTTGGTGTCACAACACCATAATAAATTCTGTTCCTGCTACCTGCGTGCCTGGCTCCCTTCTGCGCGTTAGAACGCTGCGGCTCTGCGCTTCCTATGCGCAGCCGCTCTTAGCCCCAGGTAGACGAGTGTGAGAGCATTTTCCTTTGTTTTTAAAGAAGTGCTTAGTGTTTTTTATTTTATTTAAATTTTATTTTAATTAATTTATTCTTTATAATTTTAGAACATTATATCTTGATAAATGGTCAACTGTAACAACTGCAATATTCCCCCAGGGATTAAGAAATTCTGATTATGATCCTGATTATATATGGATCTAAACCAACTGTCTTACATTTAAGGGAAAAAACTTGTCCTAAACATTGAATATATTAATGCATCTGCAACTGCCACACATTATATGAACACCCTTATTCATTGAGTTTCAATTGGTTAGTACAATCCCAAAGTTTTACTGAGAAAATAAAGTGACAACAGTTTATTCTTTAACACATAAGCTCATTTTCCATACATGTTTTAGGAAGTTATAAATTGAGGATTTGCACACATTTAGTCAGTTTCACTAATCATATAGATATGCATAATATGTTAGTCTTCTTTACTCTTTTATCTAATCATCAGAACCCACACAGGACCACCAAGGTCAGGTATTATTAGTGTGTTGAATGATTCTCAGCACTATGGTAATACCATCAGTATGTAATGGTAGCATGCTAGTTTGTATTGCATTTGTATGAGTAGATGAGACAGTTCATTGCTGCTGGAACACCTCAGAGACCTGTCTTGATTAAGAATAATTCATTTACCAAAATTGTACAACCTTCAGCATTCCATATGCAGCATTATATGAGCAATGATGAGGAATTAGAGGAAGTCTAACACCAACTGTGCAGCAACAGATGAGTTACCATCTCTGACATTGCATATAAAGGTGGAACAATAAAATGGATGCATCTAATGCACAGTGAAGAAACACACACTACCACACCACCATCAGTGTTACTTATACTCTAACTTATCCAACACCCAAATCATACCCATTGTGTAATGGATCTGTGGGTCAGTAAAGAGGACTAACAAATTATGTAGTATTTTTTTAGTATTATGTAATAGTATTATGTATTGAAACAAATTAACTGTATGGTAGATGTAACTGATAAAATGGCAATAAATGTAGAAAAGTGTACATTGTACAGAGTGTATATCATCGTGGTAATGTTTTGTTGTAGGTTATTGTGTTAGTAACCCAATCATGTAAGTACATGAAGGAGCTCCTATGTTTATAGTCAGTGCGAGGTAGGTAATATTTCTATCACTTGGGGTCTATCCATCAATAATTTCACACTTTGACACCAGCCCCAAATTATTTAGTTTTGTAGTGAGATTGGCTGGAAGGATTTTATTAAATGCTGAGCTAGAATCTATACAAAGTATAGTATTTATTTATTTTATTATTATTATTATTATTATTATTTTATGGGGCAGTGGTTAGGCTTGTAGTTATGGAACCAGACTTGGTTGGTCCTACCATATACTATGGATGAAGTGCCCTTGGGCAAGGCAACTAACCCCAATTGCTCCCCTGGCACCGTGTACAGGGTTGCCCACAGCTCTGCGCACACGGGTGTGTGTGTGTGTGTGTGTATGAATGTGTGTTTTACTCCACAGATGGGTTTAATGCAGAGGACATATTCCACAAACTAGACAACTTTCTCACTCTATACTATATGTGGCTTTGCTTTCCAGTTCGAGAGAAAAGTGTGTATAGTCAAGGTAATGACATAATCTTTGGAGAGGTTGGGGCAATAAACACATTTGTAAAAGTGAATGGTGACTGAAAGAAATAAGCAGATATATATTTGTTTAATACCCTTAAAAATGGCTATTGTAAGTGTAACAGAGAGGATGTACTTCAGACTAGAGACTGGGGTTTTTTAAAGCCAAACTAATTGATTCTTTGAAAGCATTTTGAACTTACTAATAAAGACAGGGACAGGTCAAAATATTGCATTAGCTGGACATTGGGCGGTCCCATTGCAATAAAATGTAGTTGAGTTGTGAGTTAACAGACTTGAAAAGTCCTCTTACATACATATCTGCTCACACAGTGTTGGATAGAGGGTTCTTTTTTTCTAGCTGGTGTGTACTTTTTAATGTAAATGTCTGTTGCATTCTGGCACCAGTTTATAGTGTCAAAACATTTTTGATGGCAGTCTCCACACTCAGCCTTCATTTGTATGCAGGCATTCAAGGAATGGAGGTGTGATGCGACTAAGTACCAAACAGGAAGGGTTTTGTAACTGTCCTTCAGTGTGGAATAACAAAGGTTCAGAATCTGTTCACAATGTTTAAGATGATAAATGATGATTGTATTTGGGTACCTTTTTATAAATAAATAAATAAATAAAAAAGAGGAATATTTAATGTACTGAATATGATAAAAGACAGCCTCTGGTTGTATTTTCAAGTCCGTCTATGATTCTCATACAGGGCATTTAATGCTCATGACTTGTCAGCATGTGGTGGAATACAAAGTGCTATGAGAATACATTTGCACTCCCTTAGATAAAATACTGTGCTTTGATGGTGAAATATTTGAGGTTGGAATCAAATAAAAACAAAGTTTGTTTTATAGTTAACTGATCAGTAACTATAAAACACAAGTCACTGCTACAGCTCCACAGTATCCTGTGGTCTAAACCGGGGCATAAACTGGGGCATGTATAGTCATAAGTAAACTCAAAAATATTTAGCCAGAAATAGCCCATTAAAAAATATGAAGAACATAAAAACTACAAAATATGGACCATATCCACCCTATCTGGAAATCTAAAGTTATCTAAAGAAATAGTTAGTGGGCTATTTCTGATGCTGATATAAAAAATACTAATACAGATTTACTAGAGCATCATTATGCTTGCTCTGAATTCAAAATGCAAGTCAATTGCGGTAATGCGGTAAATTGATTGGCTAAAAAAAAAACTTGTAAGTGATATTTGAAAATATATACTTCTTTTCTAAATATAAGAGCCAATCTATAAAAATGAATGCATGTTTGTTCAGCTGATACAGTAACTGATTTTAACCCAATTTAACTTTGTATTTAAGAGCAGCAAACAAAAATTAGAATTTTTTTTTTGTGTTTATGGTCAAATGCTGTAAAAACATTAATGCATGCTGCAAAATAATCTGTATAAATATATATTGGCAATTACAATAGCTTTTATTCCATTGATAAGGTTCCATTGTAACAATTCCGTTAAGGGCCCTATGTTACAACCTACACAAGGCAATGAAAAACACAGGTGCACAACTGACCCAAAAAAAATTTTAAAAATTACACAGACATCAACAGTCATACATTCATTGCTTTCTTGGCAATTGTACACCGACTTAACACCCCTTTTTGTTACACACATGGAAACGCCGCAGTGCACAACCCTATAGCACAACCCTATAGCACATGTCAGTTAGAAGCCATGTTAATGTTCCCATTGTTACTATAGCAAAGGCATATCGACACGCCCTAAATCAAGCATCGTAGTGTAAGATAAATAAACGGCGCCCGAGAAGCAATTGTTTTTCTTTTCTCTTTTTTTTTTCTAGAAATTAGGATGATTTTATTTGACAAAAGGCTATATATATATATATAACGAAAACAAAGACATTTCATGTAAAAACTAATGCTTAGCAGCAGCCATGGGCACCCCCATGTGGTCAAAATCGTACATTCGACTATGAGGTTCATAGTCGACTACGGTTCTCCGAATCGAATCGTCGAATCAGCGAATATTGCAGCTCACCCCTACCATCATGTATAAGATTTTTTCTCCCTTAATAATCCATGTTTTGTGTACAGTTGCAATGATGAGGGACCAAGGCGGTATCACAAATATGAGATAATGTAACTTTATATGATTTCACTTGAATAATTTCAGAATGTTGTTCAGGTTCAGAAAAAAAAACACTGTCAAAATGTTGATGCACAGTGAGTTATTATTGTTGATAACACCCACAATTTTTTAAAGCCCCAGTGATTGCCTGCATTGTCTGTCCTGTAGTTTCACCTCTGCTGCGTTAACAATGGTAAAAATTTATGATGCATTATCCCCACTGTGGCTGTTCATGCTCAGTAAATTTGAAAGCAATTTGTACTTGCTGTTGGAGTGATTAATGCAAACTAAATATGCCAGTGACACTGTTAATTTTATAAGCACTGCATGCATATAGATTCAAGATATTGCAATAAAAATAAAAATACCAGATTTGCTTTTCTGTATAGAATTAGTTCTCTTAGTGGAATATTTGACACTACAAAGTGTTTGTCAAATATTTGACAAATCTACAAAGATTTTATTTGAACAGAATCATTATGGTTATTTATTTATATATATATATATATATATATATATATATATATATATATATATATATATATATATATATATATATATATATATATATATATATATATAATATGGCGGCAAGGTGGCTTAGTGGTTAGCACGTTCGCCTCTCAGCACTAGGGATTCCCGGTTCAAATCTTCATCTGGTTCGAGTTTCCATGTTCTCCCCGTGTCTGTGTGGTTTTCCTCCGGGTTCTCCGGTTTCCTCCCACAGTCCAAAAACATGCATCAAGTCAATTGAGTTCTCCAAATTGCCCCATATATAGTGTGTCTGTGTGTATATAGAGTGTGTATGCATGCGTGTCTGTGTGAGTGAGTGTGCACCCAGTAATAGATTGGCACCCTGTCCTGTTCACACAGGAAACCGGAGAACCCGGAGGAAACCCACGCGGACACGGGGAGAACATGGAAACTCCACCCAGATGGGGATTCGAAATCCCTAGCGCTGAGAGGCAAACGTGCTAACCACTAAGCCACCGTGCCGCCTGAATAAATAAATTAATAATGCAAAATAAACTTCGTTATTTTTATTTCTATAGGTTTCCAAAAAATGTTTAAAAATCATTTATAAATGTATTTTCCTGTTTGTTGTCAGCCAAAAACACTTGACCTGCTCATTCACTAATCAGTAGAAGCTTCCAATTGTCACTGATATAGAGCCATATGGTAAATTACCAGTCTTGCTCACACACATTCTCTGTCTCTCTCCATTTAATAGGATGTCAGCAGGACAGAGGGGACAATAGATTACAACAGTGTTGTCTGATAGTATCAGGCATTACCCTTCCCACAAACCTGCTATTTTTTCCATAATTTTTTTAAGGTTGTTTATATATAAGTTTTGTAGATGGATATGTATGTATATCTATGTATATGTAATCAAGAAGAAATCAAGAAGCCAGATTGGTTGTTGATTATACTATTATATAGAGTAGCTGGTTTTCTTTAACTACTGACTTTTGTTGTTTTCTCATTTGTAAGTTAATTTTGATAAAAGTGTATGCTTAATGATCTAATGTAAATGCAGTGCTTTGTTTTTAATGTTCATCAAAGATAATGCTAGATGTCATTATGAATATAAATAACTGAATGACCAATATTGTTTCAGAATATGAAACTCTACATACATGACTTTTGTGCTCATCATGTGTTCATGCAATAATTTACTTAGATAATGGAATAATAGCAGTGTAGAGTATAAAATCATGAAAATATAAACCCAGGACTTCAGATAATGTTAATATTAACCATCAAAATTAGGGAGGAAATGTGTTTTCAGTGATGTTAACAATCAGTGGTTTATACACTTAAGAGCCAAATGGAAGTCCAATTTTTTAAAACAGTCGATGAAGACGATTAACGTATCATAGAAAAATTAGCACTTTTTATGGAAGTAGTGCTAGGAAGTAGTTTAGGAATGGTAAACTTATACAGGAATGGTAATAACACAGATGTACAACAAAATTAAAATATTTCAATGGGTTTGGAATGATTTTTTATGTCTAAATGTTATTGAAAAAAAGCTTAGTGTGTGTAAGAAAGATATGAAATGTGAAAGAGTGTAACAGGTGCCTAGGGCACCTGTTCTTCTGTTGTTCTGTTCTGTTCTTTGAGTTAATTAACTTTCATTGATGGTTGTTAGTTTAGTTAATTAACTCGTTCCTTTCATTGGTTTGTTTTGTGCACGTGGTCAGGTGTCTGGGTGTATTTATTTCCTGTGTTCCCCTTCCTCCGTACATGTCGTAAGTTTTATGTTCGCTCGCATTCTGTACCTCTTGTGTTTTGGTGTCCCTACACCTTTAAAATAAATCCGGTTATTCTGCTACCTGCGTGCCTGGCTCCCTTCAGCGCGTTAGGGCACTGCGGCTCTGCGCTTCTTCTGCGCAGCCGCTTTAGATCGAGGTAGCGAGCGTGACAAAGCGACGTGCCACTCAATTTGGGGAGTCCAGAGCCCAGGTCAGGCTTTTTTAAATTTTTCTTTGTTGGGGCCGTAAACCCTCCGTCGTGTCCGCGAGTGCGCCGGTATGCGAAGCCCGCCGGCCCGGAGCCGTAAGGACGGCTCTAAGTCAGTGTTGTCGGAGTGGTACGACTCCGATTATGAATGGATGTGCAGGTATGGTTATGAGTCGCTCTGGGCGACTGAGTCGGCCTGGGCACACCAGCCCCTCCGAGTGTGCCACCCCTACCACAGCGCCTCCAGCGTGCGTGCCGGACGAGGTCCATCCAGCGTGCGTGCCCGCCGAGGTCCAGCCAGCGTGCGTGCCCGCCGAGGTCCAGCCAGCGTGCATGTCCGCCGAGGTCAAGCCAGCGTGCATGCCCGCCGAGGTCCAGCCAGCGTGCGAACCCGCCGAGGTCCAGCCAGCGTGTGAATCCGCCCAGCGGGCGTTCCAAAGAGGCACTCTTTTTGTATATGTGAGTTTTATATAAAAAGATTAGTTAACGATAGTAGACAGGTGGCCTCATGGGACAATGTGAGATGGACAGGCAGAAAAAGCCGGAGATCAATAACATCGGATTTCTTTTCATGTGAACAGTTCAGCTTTCACTGAGAAGTCAGTGATCTTTTGGTGAGCTGTTCAAATATAAAACAAAACTATTATAAACATTCATGCAAAACCCATAAAATCTTGCACAAATTAACCATATACAAGCTTTTCACATCTTAACAGGTAGACAATCTCTCAGTTTTAATAATAATAATGAAACCAATAATAATAATAATAATAATAATAATAATACTTATTATTATTCATTCATTCATTCATTATCTTCTGCTTTGTCCTATATTAGGGTCGCGGGGGGGTTCCCCATGCCCATCCAGGGGAGATCGTTTCGGGCGCTGGGCAGATACACCCAGGACAGGACACCAATCTATCGCTGGGCACACACTCACACAGACACGCACACATACACACACTATATGGGGCAATTTGGTGAACTCAATTGACTTGAACCATGTTTTTTGGACTGTGGGAGAAAACCGGAGAACCCGGAGGAGAACCGGGAATCCCTAGTGCTGAGAGGCTGACATGCTAACCACTAAGCCACCGTGCCCATTATTATTATTATTATTATTATTATTATTATTATTATTATTATAATGTATTTACTATAATCATAAAACAATACTGGTTTATATGACTGGCTTATTAAAACAGACTCTTGGTTTTCTATCTGAATCTTGTTCAACTTCAAGTTATTTATTTATCGAGCGCTTTTTACAACAGTACATTGTCACAAAGCAGCTTTACAGAATGAAAAGCCTTCAAACCCATAAAGAGCAAGCCGAAGCGACAGTGGCAAGAAAAAACTCCCTGTTATGTTGTTATTCTAAGGACGAAACCTTGAGAGGACCAAGACACAGTGGGGGATATGGCTGATATCACAGATAGTGTAAATGGCTGTCCTACTAAAAGTAATCTCACAACTGACCTACTTTTTATTGTTATAATTGCCATAATTGATACTCTAAACCACTACTTTTATTTTTCTGGTGTAAAGGGCAGGGAATTTTTCAACCAGCACAGTCTCCCAAGGTTAAAAAAAAAAAAAAAACAGTGACTTAATTTAAAATGATTTAAGCACTGCCCTGAACAGTATGTTCAGCCATTATATTCTAAGTGCACATAATTAGTCAGACCTATTAAGTAATTTTTCATGAGGCAACTTATATACACATTGAGTAACCACTTTATTAGAGACATCCATCTAATGGCACATTAGACCTTTTTTGCCCTTCAGAAATACAGCAACATGTCGTGGCAGAGATTTCACTAGGTGCTTAAATCGCTTTGCAGGAACAATGGCCCATGCGCACTGGATAGCTTCTTATTTCCCACAAGTCAGAGTTAAAGACATGCTTCGTACTTCCTGTTTCACCTTGAGATGTTGCATAGGAAAGTGAGGTCTATGTCTGGTTGCCAGTATAGCAAGATAAATGTTTATTATACAACCCTTATATCATGGTGCAATGACTTTAAAAATTGTCCCTTTGCAAAGTGGAGATGAAGTAAATGAGGAGATGAACTTGGTCGGTCACAATGCTTTGGTAACTACTTCTGTCCAAATTTTCACATACATGAATCAAGACAAATAGGATGTGCCACAGAAACATTTCCCACATCATTTATCGAGCACCACGAGCCTCATCTTTGTCTTTGAATGCTGCTTGAGCCCAATTTTAAGCATGATGAGACAAACTCTGAATTAATTTGTCAAAAGAAAGTGCAATACTCCAAGACAGTGGTACATTCCAATTTGTGTAATAAAATAAACATATTTTATTGAATATGAGTGGCATGGGTGGCACAGTGGCATAGTGGTTAGCATGTTCGCCTCTCAGCGCTAGGGATTCCCGGTTCGAATCCCCATCTGGGTGGAGTTTCCATGTTCTTCCCCGTGTCCGTGTGGGTTTTCTCCGGGTTCTCCGGTTTCCTCCCACAGTCCAAAAACATGGATCAAGTTAATTGAGTTCTCTAAATTGCCCCATATAGAGTGTGTTTGAGTGAGTGTGTGAGTGAGTGTGTGCCCAGCGATGGATTGGCGCCCTGTCCTGGGTGTATCTGCCCAGCGCCCGAGACGTTCTCCCCTGGATGGGCATGGGGAACCCCACCACGACCCTAATAGAGGATAAAGCGGGTGAAAATGAATGAATGAATGAATGAGTGGCATGATGGCTTAGTGGTTAGCAGGTCCACCTCTCAGCACTGGGGATCCAGGTTTGAATTACAATCTGGGTGGAATTTTCGTGTTTTCTATTATGCTCTATTAGGGTCAAAAAGGGCTTTTAACCCAGCATTCATTAATCAAGTAGCAGAAAACACCCTGACCAGGCTGCTGATGCATACACACATGCATGACTAAGGGAAATCAGTAGCTTCAGGTTAACTGAATTACCATCACTGACAGCTGTGAGTTTCTATTTGTCAGTGCCATTTTTTTGCTGTTCGTTTTTTTAGACTTTATAAATAAGACCTCAGTTTTAGTTAAATATTTGTGATTTGAGCAGGTTAATCAACGCTTGCTTCTAGGCCAGCAAAATTCATTCTGAAGGTGGAATACCTCATGAACCTGCACACTGAGCTGTCATATTGTATAATTTGCTGACGACACAACAGTGGTTGGATGCATCATGGATAGTCCATCTATACCTTGAGGGTTGTTGCAGAAAGAACATTGATGATTGTGGACTTTAGATCCTCCCCTACACGTTGGAGGATCTGAGTTGGAAATGGTCTCCAGCAACCGGTGCTTGGGTGTGCACCTGGGTAACAACCTCACCTGAAGTGACAGCACTTCCAATTTGGTCAGAAAGGCACATCATCAGCTCTACTTCTTTAGACGGCTGAGGAGAGCTGGATTTGTGAGCTCAGTCCTCGTGTCCTTCTACAGATGTGTGGTGAAGAGCATTCTATGTTCCAGCATCAATGTGTGGCACGGAAGCTGCACTGCAGCAGACAGTAAAGCTCTGCAGAGGATGGTGAAGGCTGCACAGAGGACTATTGGAGTCAGCCTCCCCACCACTACAGACATCTACACATCCAGATGCAGGAAAAAGGCCTCATGAAGGACCCCACTCACCCAGCACACCATTTTGTTCCACTCCCCTCAGGCAGGAGACTGCGAAGCATTAAGTGCAGGACAACCAGAATTAGGAACAGCTTAAAGGTAGACACAGTGAGACTCACAAACTCCACCTAACAGAACAGACGTTTCATGAACACACTACACTTCACACCACAACACTTTCCTTAACTGGTCACTTTATCATTCATCACCAAAATACTTCATCTCATCTACCTCATTTACATGGTACAAAAGTTTTCATATATTGCCACTGTTTACACTCATTATATATAGTTTCTGCTACATTTCAGAAAAATATCAATAGCACTTAAAGTCAATTAATGTCAAGCCTTAAGTCGTATATCTCAGTTTTCGATTAGCAATTAAAAATTAAGTCATAGCTTTTATTGGTTTTATTCAAACAAAATTTCCATTTTCTAATATGTGCCTTGAGCAATGATCTCTCCTTGAAGGAAGGCCATTGTTTAGGACTGGTTAAGAGAAGACAATTGGTTGTGCAAAAAAGTAGACTAATAATGCTAAATAACTGCATTGAAACACATGGAGGGAAAAAGTGATAAGGCAGAGAAGTGCAAATATATAATGTAGGCCCAGGTGCTTATTCACTTATGAAAAAGTGAATTAATCATATACCCTGCTTCATGTCTTTATTATGCACTGAGTTTGGGTTACACTTAATAAAATAAACAACGGCTGTTAATCTTAAGCTTTATGTTTTGCAGATGCATCTTAATAGGACTATATAATCTAATATTTAAATAAAAATATAAAGGGAAAAGAGAACAATATAGTTTTTGGTGAACAAGTCATTGAATGTATTAATAAAGAATTATTTTATGATCCCTCTCATGTCCGGAGGGCACCCTGAACAAACTTATTTATTTAAGACACATTTAGCAGAACTAAGGCCATAGGAAATGGAACATGGTTTAATATTCCTCAAACAAATTCGAACCCTATGGTAGGGGCAGGGAGTGGCTCGATAGTCTCAGAACAGGACACACAGGGCAACATGAAAAAATCTTTGAAACACATACACATCTCAGTTGGACACAGGTCCTGCTGTGATGGTCGTGATATTTCCTGTCACTCTATGTGGCCTAAGAGCTTTGAGGACAGATGGCAGTGGCCTGTGAGACAACATTCACACACACACACACACACACAAACACACACACACACACAAACACACAAATTGTGATTGGTTGACTGTTTATCTACCTTTCATCAAACCTGTAGCACTAATATTTTTTTTAAATAAAAAAAAATATTTTAGAAAGCTTATGTGATCCCCTGTAGTCCATGCTTAGAATACACTGTGCATAGTTCTGAAGAGGGAATAGTGAGAGCAGGATTTTAAAAGTGGACATGTAAACCTTCAGTTATTTAAATATCAGTTGGTGTAAATATATATATATATATATATATATATATATATATATATATATATATATATATATATATATATATATATATATATATATATATATATATATATATATATATATTTATTTATTTATTTATTTATTCAGTCATTGCATTGTGTTATTGAGTTATTGAGTTTTTATTGAGTATAATGTTTTATTTACCCATGTTCAAGGACAAAGCAACAGGAGCATACAAATCTCTGCATCAGTCCCAGGAAAGTAGAAAGACGTAGCAAAAAGATGGAAAAAGAAGCCAGAAGATGACCTCCCAGAACACCCAGTAGTGCTTGTGTGGTCTTAGGTCAAGTTTTTTAGCTCACATTGGTTTTATTTCTGTATCCCTTTAGTCTCATGGGGTGAGCACATACTCACCACCGCTGAGACTACACATGAGGTAGAAAAGCTCCCAATGACCTCTGTAGAAACATGACCAACAGGGAAAAACTAAACAAGAAACAGAAATAAGGCTCAGGTCATTGGAAAAAGGAACAAAACACAAAAGGAAAAAAATCAACCACTAGAGGGAATGAGAGATAAAATAATTATAAATTAAAATAATAATAAAATGGATTGGCACTCTGTCCTGGATGTATTTGCCCAGCACCAAAAAAGTTCACCCCTGGATGACCCTAGTCCCATATATAGGATTAAGCAGAATATAATGAGATGAGATGATCAGGGTAATGTGTGTTGCTGAAACCTACATGGTGCTGGATCTCAGAACTATCTAGCAAGGTTGCCTTTACAGACTAGACACCCAAACACATATACAAGCAAATAGACTTTGGTCAAATTAGCAACACCATTTTACCTTTTAGCATGCATTTTCTTGGATTTTTGGACCGTGGAAAAAAGCTGGGTCTCCTGAAGGCAACCCGCACAAAAACAGGGTGAACATATAAACATTAAATGGAATAGACCTTGCCTTTGTAACAGATTCTACCAAGGACATTTTTGACAGAAGAAGAGAGCAATGCAACACTGTAGTGCCCAAAAGAAATAAAAAAAATAGGCAGATAAAATAAGGTATAATATAACAAAAACAGATAAGGCAAAGACAGAATAAGTGGTTATGTAGGTGGACATTTATAAAGTAAAAGAACCTTTATATTTTCATTTACACAAAAGCAGAACCCAAAACAGTTTTCTGGTGCAGCCTATTTGCTTTAATGTTGACTTTTGTAGAATGTCTTTCTATTCATCAGAGTTGTACAGTAACCTTCTGTCAGCTTACAAAAGTCTGGCTAATCTCTGACCTCATCAACAAGGTTTATTTGTTATTTATTTATTATCAGAATTTCTATTCAGTGAACATCATTGTTTACACTACTGTGTAAAACTCTAGATACTGGTGTGATAGATGCCAACCAGCATATTTGGCATGAACAATTATGGCCCAGCCAAGTCTTGTTGTTCATTTAAGGTTTTACTGATTTTTAACTCAGACTTTGGGTTAGATTTAAGACTTTGGGATAGATTAAAATGGCTTATATTAACTGAAGTAAGTACTGTAAAAGCACAAATGCTTGGAAACAGCGTGCATGGCGTTAATATGTTTTAAAACAAGATGACTGTGTAATTTAAAAACATCAACAAAACGTCAACAAACAAATCTCATGTACCTTTAATGCATTCAACACATTTTGTTCTGGAAGTCAATACTTTGTCAGCTGCACATGATGACTTGAGAAGGACCTAGAGGGAGCATTGGGTATTGTGTCAGTGCAAGCTGTTGATTCTTTGTTTTGATGGTGCAATGAAAAGGCCATTTTCTCATAATTATTTGTAATGTTTGTTTTGATGTAATGCCTCAACATTATTTAAGAGCTCTTAACTGTTTAGGAAAATGTATAAGCTCAATATTATTTCTTGAGACATACAATTTAGTACAAACTGAATTATACAAGACCATTGGGTTCTCTTAAAAGATTTTAGGTAATGTGAAATAATCTTGTATAAAGTAAAATGGAATGCATTATGTCAATTTGTATTATAAAGCTATATGTAATATTGTTAATAAGACAATAATGCGCAAGAAAGTGTGCATTATTGTAAATGCATTATTGTTTTTTATAAAATGGTTACCAACACACTATAAAAAGTGTTGATTAATAAATGTACTCATTAAAAACAAAATCTTCATAAATCGGTCTTCCTCAATGCAATCTAGTTGGTATATTAAAGTGAACATTGATCAATCAGCTATTTATATTAATCTGTATTTCCATTAATGGTACATGATTTAATATAATGTATTATATATCACACACTAATACAAATTTGAAGCAGATGTGTGTATTACTGTTAATAAATTCATGACTGGATAAATGGCTCCACCAATTGGATATTAGGACCATAAGTACCCATTTTATAAAACACTTTATGTGTGTGATTATGATTATTTATGTACATTAACAGAGGCTTATGACATAAGTTGTAAAGAATTATGAATATTTTGGATTCATAGAAAGTGTTACTAATGCAAACAGGCAAAAAGTCGCATGACCTTAAATTGGACATGTAATTTAAATGTAAAGATTTAAGACCACATATAAAAGTTATCTGGATCTAATTTAAAAAGATAGGATTAGGCATGTGCACACCTCCATTAGAAGATATGTCAAATTAAGGTCCAGTCACTCAGTTATGTTAATGTGAACCCCAAAATCACAGTTGTTCCTGAATCTTATTGTAGATGTGAATGTCATCTATGTGCATGCCTCATATTGCTGCCTCATAATGGGCTAATTTTGTTACTGCATATGGTATATTGTACATACACTAAAACTAATTGTTCTCATATTTAATATATATTCTCATATATGTTTTTAGCTTGTCCCAAACAACCAAGAAGCATTGACATGCATTATAAATATATGAAAACCCCTCCATATGAAACCTACTTTAGAAATATTATTGTATAAATATTTTTAAATGTCACCAGGCAACTGTTTTCCTTTTCTGCAGCTCCTATTCAGTTATTGTTTTTCTTTTCTGCTCCAGCAGGCCAATCGGCTCTTTGTCTTAGGAGACTGACAAAATAGCAACCAGAGGTTAATATCACTGCAGGATCACTGAAAGTTTTGAAATGTCTGGATAAATGTAACCAATTTCTTATTATTCAGTGAGCATTAGCATCAGTTTGCAGGAACTTTGGGTTTTGTAAGATGAGTCCTAGATGGCATATGTTGTTCATATTTTTTAATACATTTTAAAGCAACATCTCTGTGGTGTCTCTTATACAGTCTGCATTCCTGTTGCTGAGCAGGCTAGTGAATTTTACATGTCCTGTTCTCTACTTCTTGTCTATTCTCCCAGTGGAAGGCCCAAACAGAGACAGAAGGCTCTCTCAGTGCATATTGATGTACTTATGCTCAGCTGTGATATCTTGATATAAGCTAGTGTTATCTTCTTATGTCCTCATCAAAGACTGTGAACAAATGTATCTAAATAGAAATGATTATAAATGCATATGATCTTCCCATATATAGACACGAAAAACAAATCTGCATAACAGATCAGTCAATGAAAATGTGATGTGATTGTTAAAGACCTGGTGTTAGATGATATTTAAACTGCAACAGTGCTCATACTGTATGCTGTGTCTGTCCTCAGACTGTGGAAGACATTTCTGTTTACATGTGATAATTCAGCACACTCTTACATAAAACATCTGCAGTGATCCTTTCCCTAGAGCCAGGGTTAAGTGCCTCTGCAACAGAAACATAGACTTACTTAAAGCTATCCTCATCCATTTTAGAAGATACCCCACATGGCCCATGCACACAACCCACTTCAGTATGTTCATTCCACATCATGGAAGAGGTAAACCAGTCTTAAACTATAAAAGCCTTTACTTTTTATGGCTGTGCAGTAAATTTTAACACATCACTGCTTGAATGCTCTTTCATTTAGTCACTAGAGCATTAGTGAGTTTTTGCCTTGAAGCCGTTACAAATCCTGAAAATGGCAATAAGGTACCACAGAAAGTGGAAATTGAGTGACCATTCAAAGTCATTATGTAGCTTTTCATAAATTCATTCATTCATTTTTCATTCATTCATTATCTCTCGCTTTATCCTCTATTAGGGTCGCGGTGGGGTTCCCCATGCCCATCCAGGGGAGAACGTTTCGGGCGCTGGGCAGACACACCCAGGACAGGGCGCCAACCTATCGCAGGGCGCTTTTCATAAATTCTTTCAAAATTATTTTAACTTTTTGAATAGTAGTGAAACAGATGAACATATACCAATACTACTTAAACCTCTACTAATTAATCTTTACTGTTATAAAACAGGTAGTTCCGGTCCTTAAATCTGATTGACTGAGCCATTTGTCCAGCTGTGACATTAGATAACAATGCACACCTCTTACCACTTCAGATTTGTATCAATGCATTAAATGTGTAAACTTGGTTAAATATTATTTTAAGTCGTGTACCATTAATAGAAATAAAGATTAATATAAATAGCACGCCTATTTCCAATAAGCACCAAGTTGTTCCCCTGTTCCTTAGAAAACAATGTTTACTTTTAAGAACATAGGCCTAGATTACATTGTAGAAGACAAATTTATCAATAATTTGGTTAAAATTAACATATTTGTGAAATTTACAAACTTACTCAGATTTTTTATCATAATGTTTTTATAACCATTTTATAAGAGCAGTAAGGCACTTGAGGTTGTGCATTATTAATCACAGAAAAGAGGTGTAACACATTTTTCCCATGGTTTATTCACAATAATGTACTCTTGTACCTTATTGATTTTTTATAATGTTGACATGGTAAAGATGTGGTAAAAAGACATTTGGGATTTTCTTGCATGTTCTCCAAGGTTCTACATTGGTTTCTGTCCAGGAGCTTTAGTATCCTCTAATCCAATTTACATTAAAGCAAATACATTTATGGCATCACAAATATCAGATGAGCTTTAACATGCCTCTACATGAGTTCTCCTGAGAAGTGAGTGTCGCATTTAATTTGTGATTGTGTGCACATGCACCCACTCAAAAAGGCAAATTGTAATTCTAGGCATTTTCTGTCCTGTGATGGACCATCTTATGACAAAGGTGCCTTATGACACTACAAGTGACTCTCAAACGGATTAGCTTCTTAGCAAATTAACGAAATAATTAATTGAGATAGTAACAGTAATTTATAGGTAGTATTTAATATCAATGCTTTGCCAAAAAAAAGGTTATTAAAAAAAAAAATACAGCTAGTCCAAACTTTTCTAATTTTAGTTTACACACTTCCCTGTTTACCCTTCGTAAACTCTCAGCCCTTCCATTTCTATCATATTAACCCCCATGCGGCTCTATCAGAAGAATACATCATTTCATCTTTCTATATTCCAACTTAAATCATCAGCAAATACGCATGCATGTGTATGCAGGTGTGCGTGTACACACACACCTACACACACACACACACACACACACACACACACACACACACACACACCCCTACCTGTCTACATGAATGATTTGAAGTGGTAAGGGAGCAACTGGGGAAGTGCTGTCCTCATTTCACAGTGACAGATACATGAAGAACCTCTCAAGGGCAGATAGACAACTTCACACAAGTGCTTGAGCGAACTGTACGTGTCCACTTGCATTTCTCACACCACATGGCATCTCACTGCAATTGTTTGCTTGCTGCTGGCAGGCATTTCTTTAACTGAATATCAAGATGGATAATAGGGAGTTTACTAAGAATGAATGAACCACTGATATAACAGGACACACCCAAAAATGCAAGCATAATGCTGCATAAAGTCTGCAAAACTGAGAGTGTAAAATTTGAACAAATCAGAGTCAGGGGTCACGGTATGTCTATAAAAGAGAAGTAGGAAGAGCAATCGCAGTTATCCACCCATTTTGGCCCATGCCCTTCATCACACTGAATCATCTGTCAAAACTACAGGCAGTCAGATTTGTTCTCATTCTTGGACACACACACACACACAGAGGAAGAAAGAGAAAAAGAGAAAGAGAAAAAGACCACAGTAATTATATTTATTTTTTACGAATATTTTAAATGGTGGATTATTTAAAGTCAGACTCATTAAATTAATTAGATCTTAAACTTCAATATCAGGTACCCATTACATAATACTTATGAATAATCATAACTTCAAACTATCAGTGGTATATTCTCTGGCCAATTTTATGATTCTGGTAACTTTTAACTATTCTCTGAACCTTTGAATACCTCAAACATTTCCAATTAGCCTGATGTTTTAAAAGCAATATCATTATAAATATATCATAATATTTAGAAAGAATAGCAAACCTATAGAATAGGGTTTCTCAAGTAGTGGGTCATGTTGTAGATGGACAGGTTCTCGCAGACCGCTTGTAAAAAAATAAATACAGTGAAGTGGATTTATGGCTTGGTCATGTGACACATCATTGTACATGTTAACTTTCCCTTGAGAAGTGAAAATAATGTTAACACTGTACTTTTAGCT
Organism: Corydoras sp. C115; assembly: GCA_019802505.1. Classification (NCBI taxonomy): domain Eukaryota; kingdom Metazoa; phylum Chordata; class Actinopteri; order Siluriformes; family Callichthyidae; genus Corydoras; species Corydoras sp. C115. The sequence goes on from JAFMOC010000071.1 coordinate 618,746, forward strand.
CCATCATAGTATCAAACAACGTTTCCAGGCTCACAACCTAACAAAGAAAAAGAGAAGAAACACAAATAAGTTAAAGGAATAAAAAATAATGAGAGACATTAAGGATAAGTCTCTCAGGATAAGTTCTATTGTGGTAAAAAACAAAAAAGAAGCGATAAAGAAGGTTAATGTAGCAAATGCTAATAATGCTCTTTACAAAACAGAATGAAGTTATCCAAAAGATATTATAAATTTCAAGTGAAACTGTTCTGTTTCAATATTAAACACAACATTTTTTCTCTATAAAATGTGTATGTATTTTGGGGTCTCTATAACAAATTAACTGGATTTACATTAATTTAAATGGAACTAGTTTTCAGCAATTTCAGATTTCATTGAGTGTTTGCAGATGGATTAGCAACGAAAACAGAGGATTTTTTTTACAAATGAAAAATAATATTCATCTAATTTTGCACTAACCTTTTATCTTGAAAAAAAAAAAAAAAAGAGACAGATAGAGGTATGCGTAATACACAGCACAGCATTCTCATTGCTATGGTAACCACCATTGGTTTACTAGTTACCCTTCTCTTTAAATTTGTAATGATCTAACTTGGAATAATTATAAGAAGCTTTCCTGTATCCCTGCAGTATGATGTTAACAAATTGAGGAATTTATGGCACAATGAATCGCTGTGGATATAATCAAAATAGCATTAACATGCTTCTACATGAACATTGCTGAGAAGTGAGTGCTGCATTTAGTTTGCGTGTGTGTTGTTGTGTAAAAAAAAATCTATACATATGTGCACAAACAGTAAAACACACACAATTGGTATGAGTTCATTCAGTGTGTGTTAAGCAGAATTAACATTCATGCAACGCTGAAACTGAAACCTTTCCATATAATTTATGTATCAAGTGCTCTGTTTGAACATTAAGGAGCAGCAGAGGATGAAGTGGGTTCTTGAAGACTGGGTCATGTTTCTGTGGTGCAAATATCACTTAAGAAATATGAGTAACGAGATATTACTAGTATCATAATACGTTTATGTTTATAGCTATCCAGGTGATTGATTATTACATTTAAATATAGACTGTGGACAAAAAATAGTTTAAGGTCATATAAGGAGGGAAGAACTGCATTGGGGAAACTATTGTATTTTTTTCTGTCCAGATAAAGTACAGATTTGGTAGGATTTTATAATACCGGCACAACATGCACTAATATACTCATTGTCATTAAACTGATAAATTGTCCATTAACCAAATAATAGCTTCTCTTTGGAACTCACTAATTAATGAAAGGAACACGGAAATCCTACATTTATTCAATACACATTGTGTCTTATTGTTTATTTTATGGTATACCACTTACTATTATAGATATAGCATATAGTTTTACAATTACAAGTACAAGTCATTATGAACTACTATGTATACAGTTTCTTTCAAAGAGGTAATTAATGACAACACTTTACTTTATGCATATAAAGAGAGCTTATAAGCTTTTATAAAAAGTTATGAGTACTTCTAAAGTCATTTTCAGGAAAAGCATTTGTTATACACAAACATTATAAGCTTTTATGTTGCTGGCCTCTATAATAAGTTAATGAACAGTTAAAATATATACTTTATAATGCATTATGCCACTTACAAAAGACTTACAAAGTCTTATGGCATGTTCTTATAACACTTTATGAGTGTGGCTTTGTACATCTATGGACATTAACAAAGGCTTATGGAAAACATTATAAAGCATTATGAATACTTACTTACTTAAGCTTTATAAATGTGTTAATAATGCATTATCAATACCAGATTTAGGTAAAGTGTTACCACAAGTTCTAGTCCAGTTGTTGTCCCTGCATTCTTTGTTTTTATTCTGCTGATAATGTTCAAAAAACTCACAGCACCATCAGATATCAGGTATTATTTGGGTACTGGAAAATTCTTAGCACTGCAATAATGTGATGTGATGTGGTGTGTTAGTGTGAGCACCACTGGCATGGGTGGATTTTGTCATTGCATATACGCATTCCTTCCAAAGATTTGAAAACAAACAAATCAGAACAGAATCAGATTTTTGTGTCTTAGATTTGTGCATGTATTTGAGCCAACTTATTTTGTGAAGGTAAAACTACATGATTCATTATCACTAGGAGGTTTAAAGAAAATGGAGCACCAAGAATTGTTACCAACATAAATGAGAAAAATAATAAAAAGGAAAAAATAAATAACACTGACCTTGTTTAAAAAGCAAATTACATAAAAGAGGGGGGAAAAGAACCTGCAGTCCTTTTCAACACTTTTGAATAACCTGCAAAGTCTCTTTAAGCAAGGACTTAATTACTACTGTATAATGTTTTGTGGTTAAATTGGAGCAAATAATAGTTGATAAACTAAATAGCAATGCCTTCCAGTTTAGACATTAAATAAGACCCAACTAGAGTGAGAACAGGATATTGTGTTCTATATAGTATGTTATGACTTACATAATGCAACTTACTGAGTTACAGTACTCGTCCAGTTTTCCTCCATGCACTTTATTAATTTCACTCATGCTCTGATATATATATATATATATATATATATATATATATGTGTGTGTGTGTGTGTGTGTGTGTGTGTGTGTGTGTGTGTGTGTGGATATACGTTTGTATTGTATTTTGTTAACAAATAGATTAATTATTAGTCTGAACATTGAGAAATTTTTATTTTTAGGTGGCACTCCTAATTCCTTCGTTTGCTAGGAAATCAAAATGTCTTAAATATGGCATTATATTATAATTAAATGTCCTTGTTAGCTTTTTAACAGTTGAAAAAAAACATACATTTGTTACATACATACATAACATACATGTTACAACCTAGATTGACTCATTTTTAAAACAGTTGCAACAAAGGGAACACAAAAGGAGCAAGGTGTCAGGTTGGGAGGGTTGGGCCCCTCCCCCTGCCTCCCGTGTTCCGGGTTTCGGCCGTATCGGGCTTCCGTAGGTAGGACCCACCCCCTTGAGCAGGGATTGGGTCCTACCTGATCACGTGCGACCTACTGACGGCATTTATGGCATCACTGCTTAGCCGCCAGTATTTCAGCATTGAGTTCGTTTGAGCTCCCGCTCAATCGTCACGTCGGGTGTTGTGGTGTATGTTATTATTATTTTCTGTGTCTCTTTTGGCATCCAGCGGCTTTTCCGCGGTTGCCTTATCGCGTCGTACTTTCGGTACGAGTTATCAGGTCCGCAGCGGCGTTCCCGTTGCACTGATTCCTGTATTGTATTTAGCTCTCGGCTCCTTCTAGCGGCGTTCCCGCGATCAGCCATTAAAGGGCTTTTGTGTTTGTTTACCTGGTCGCCTGGCTCTGTGATTCATCACCGCACCGCACTGCACCGCCATTATCCGGGCTGCGCACCCCGGCGTAACATAGGAGGTCACGGCGCCCCAGCGTCCTTAAGGGGTCCCGTCACTCTCGTGCCCTCAGGAAGGCTTGGCACCACACACACAAGAGGCCACATCCCTTCCTCTTCCACATGGGGTCACCGGGTTTCCACACCCTGCGGGCCTCACAACGGCCCCGTATCCTCAAGGGATCTCGTGCCCCGCGTCAGTCCACGAGGGCACGCCGGCCTCACCCTCACACGGGGTCATGGTGCCGCCGCACTCTTCGCCACGGCGCCTCCGCACTCTCTAGGGGTCTCCTCATTACCTGCGAGCCCCCTTGTTTTCCTTTTCATGGCCCAGGGTACCTTTGTCCCCCGGTTGTTTTTGGGGGGGCGATATGTCAGGTTGGGCCCCTCCCCCCTGCCTCCCGTGTTCCGGGTTTCGGCCGTATCGGGCTTCCGTAGGTAGGACCCATCCCCTTGAGCAGGGATTGGGTCCTACCTGATCACGTGCGACCTACTGACGGCATTTATGGCATCGCTGCTTAGCCGCCAGTAGGTCAGCATTGAGTTCGTTTGAGCTCCCGCTCAATCGTCACGTCGGGTGTTGTGGTGTATGTTATTATTATTTTCTGTGTCTCTTTCGGCATCCAGCGGCTTTTCCGCGGTTGCCTTATCGCGTCGTACTTTCGGTACGAGTTATCGGGTCCGCAGCGGTGTTCCCGTTGCACCGATTCCTGTGTTGTATTTAGCTCTCGGCTCCTTCTAGCGGCGTTCCCTGCGATCAGCCATTAAAGGGCTTTTGTGTTTGTTTACCTGGTCGCCTGGCTCTGTGATTCATCACCGCACCGCGCTGCACCGCCATTATCCGGGCTGCGCACCCCGGCGTAACACAAGGAGACCAGATCAGGATTTTATTTTTATTTTATTTAAGTTATATTAACATGTATATGGTTTACATAAATAATATGCACCCCATGGATATAACGTTCTTCTATGATCCCAGTCTTGCTCAGTACATGTTGGTCTTCACGCTGGCATATGAACAGTATTTTTAATTCATGAATCTAAGTCCCTGGGGGGTTTGCAAGACTCACTTTCATTTTCATAACTGTATGTTAAGTCTCATTAAGGATTTTCCTAAAACCAAACATTAGTAAAGGGGTGCTTCACAAAGCTTAAACATTACACTAAAAATCTGCAGCTTATAAATCTTTCAGGGTTTTTTACTGACAGTTTTTTGATCAGAGACTTTAGCTGTTCTAAGACTTTACCATCTTATTAAACACATTTCATGCTTCAAATAGAAGTGTAATGCGTCTGAGGTTGAAATAAACAAATTAATATATTAAATGTTTTTAATAACATGTCATGATAAATAGAAACACATTTATTAATCACATGCCATCGCATAAGAATATTAGATTATTACATTGTATGTCTGCATATTTACAAGCATTGTTTTAGTTTTTTTTTTTTCTTTTCAATTACTTTTTATAGTTCTTGAATTTATTATAGTATATGATTATTTTCTTGAGGCACAGTGGCTTAGTGGTTAGCACTCTCAGCACTAGGGATTCCCGGTTCAAATCCCAATCTGGGTGGAGTTTCCAAGTTCTTCCCGTGTCCCGCTGGTTCTCCGGTTTCCTCCCACAGTCCAAAAACATGGATCAAGGTCAATTGAATTCTCTAAATTGCCCCCTATACTGTAGAGTGTGTGTGTGTGTAAGTGTGTGCCCAGCGATAGATTGGTACCCTGTCCTGTCTGCCCAGCGCTCGAAACGTTCTCCCCTGGATGGACATGGGGAACCCTCCCCCAACCCTAGTAGTCCTTCCTAAAGTGGAAGATAATGGATGGATGGATTCTTTTCTTTTTAATTTGTTCTTTAAAAACACATTTAATCAAATAAAAAAATTAACCATGCAGAAAATGACGAGGTATCTGTGTACATTTGGTGTGTGAGGCTATATATAAGCATCTACACAGTTCTGGTTGTTGTAGTTTGCTTTTTTGACTTTCCCTTTATTTACCATCCTCTCCCACTTTAATCCCTTTGATGGTCCTTTATTTCATTACTTAGTATTTTGGAGGTTTTATAGTTTGGCAATTCAGACTGCAGGAGCGAACATTATCTATTCTTTGAATCCTTTCATGTTGTTAATGCAACAATATGTGTACCTGTAATTATACTGATTAGATAATTAGATTAGCAGCCTGCATTACACAAATACTTTATTTAACCATTTAATCATTCCCATTGGTATGTCATCCCAAAGCTGTATGATGAGGTTTTGGTCAGGACTTTGTGAGTCAGATGGGTTATTCCAATGCAAACTCAAGCAACAATGCAACACAAGGACACAATCGTGCTGAAACAGAAAATGCCTTCCCCAAACTGTTTCCACAATATTGGAAGAATACAAATGTATACTTTAAACATAATTTCAAGGGAACTTGTGTAATACTACAGCGTAGCTGGTTTTCCTTATCTACTGACTGGTGTTGTTATCATATTAGTAAGTCAATTTGGATAAAAGCATCTTCTAAATGACTTAATGTAAATGTCAAAAGTTCATGGCCAGATGTTTTTGATTTGATTCACCTTTGGTTGATGTGTCATGTAAAGGGAAGACATTGTTCTTTTTTTATGGGAAAATGCATCCAAGTTCCTTATAACTGCAGGGAAAGCAAACACACACACAGAAGCACACACAAATACACTAGTTGCATCCATAAAAGTGACAGTGACAGGACCCCAGAGATTCTATTTAGATGTCTCAAGTCACAACATTTTGGGTTCAGCACTCCAAAAGTGCTAGTCTGTACTTAGATCAGTACTTAATAATAAACTTCTGATAGTTGAAAGCTGCAATACCTTGAGATTTATTTCTGTTCATAGTGATAGCTGTAAGGGAACCTTACAGAAGTCATAATTAGGAATTTAGAGGGAGTTAACATTGACTGTATCACTCACTGACATGGCACTAAAAAAACGAGACACCTAATTTGGAAGTGTCACACTAAATATTTGCTGGCAATGAACAATTATGTGTTGAAATGTACATTATATGTATACAAATAAATGTTGCTTTGAAAAAAAGCATTTTACTATAATCATATTAGAGGTTAGGCTTGACTATAAGGGTTTATAATTCTGCACAGTTCTTGGAAAGTAAATATCTCTGGAGCATTCAGATAGAATTACTTCCAGCAGCATGGAAATGGAATTGCAAATAAAGCAGAATCACAACATAGTTGCAGTAAGCGTATTAAACACTTTTCAACCGGGCAGGATGCAACCACATGACAACCAATAATAAATATACTGTACTAACTAACTACAAACATTAATGAACTGAACAGAACTACACTATGGCAGACTGGAAGTTCCAGCCACCCATCCATCCATTATTTTACACTTTATCCTCTACTAGTGTTGGGGGTGGGGACACATACAAACACACTCTATATGGGGCAAATTTTTAAAGAATTCAATTGACCTACATTCATGTTTTTGGACTGTGGGAGGAAACCAGAGAACCCAGTGGAAACCCACGGGGACACGAGGAGAACATAGGAACTACATCCAGATTGGGATTCGAACTGGGAATCCCTAGTGCTGAGAGGCGAATGTGCTAACCACTAAGCCACCGTGCCGCCCTCGAGGTTCCAGCTATACTATAATAAACATTATATAAAGAACTGGAAGGTGAAGACTGTATTAAAGCAATGACAAAATTCAGTTTATCAGACAAAGTATATACTGGAAAGACAAATTAAAATACAGATGATTTTTACAACTATGGTATAATTCAGGATATTATAAACAAAACACAGAGAGAGTGCTGTCACGTGTGCCATTGCACTCGGTCCAAGAACCATTGTTTGTTTTTATTATGTTCTGAGTTACAGCTGTGCATTTTTTTGGTTGTTTTCATCTGTTGCTTTGTTTATAATGTGTTTTGGTTTTATTTTATGAGTTTCTGTTTTCTGTCTTTCATTGGTAGGTCTGGGCCTCATGATGCTGCGTTCTGGAAAGCGTGTATGTGCTGGACTCTGTCATTCATTAAAGTTCCTGGTTATCCACCACCGGGTTTATTATGAGTATGTTCTTATCTCATAGGATGCGGGAGTATAACAAGTATTGTTAATAATGAGAAAATATTATTAGAACCTGTAATAACCTAAAAAAATACCTAAAATTAATCAAACAGAAGATTTAAGAGACATTACATTTATCACCAAGCAACAAGCAAATCAAGGGTAACTAGTTAAACAAGGAAGCTGATGGACACTTCCTAACTGTTAAATGTCTCTATGCAGATGGAAACAGCAACTACACTAAAGTAAAAAACAAAACAAAAAAAGTGGTGTTCCTAGATAGAAGATGGACCAAAATGTAGTTAACACTTACCAGTCAGGATCCAGTTAAGCTAGTTAGGGTGCCAATTTATTGATACTAGTTAAGTGCCAAACAAACTAAAGGAGATCAGCTTGAATAATGCAAAGCTGTCCCTGAATACCATACAAAAATTGTTTATTAATTTATATAATTTTTTTTTTATAATATAACCTTTTACTAATGCAACTTTACAGTGTTCCAAGCATGAACCCCCAGAAAATAAGCTAAACTAACAATGACAAAAGTCATTAAGGAAGAAACTTTGTGAGAACCAAAGCTTAGTGGGGGACTTGTCTTACTTCAGTGGCCAGGCACCAATAACAGTGCAGGACACCAGTAAAAGATTGTGTAATTATTAAGTATAAATTTTTCATATTTTTATCTTATCTTTACTTGTTTGCAAAGATAGTGTTTCATAAGAAGAATGTTCCAGTGTGCAGATCTAAATAGAATAATGAGGCTTGTGATGTCAACAAAAAACTGTGATGTTTTGAATTCTGGACACTGTTACATTTTAACACTTTCCTGTGAAAGCATGACTATTCCTTTAGCACAAATATTTGCTTGCACGGCTCGATGACTTTGTACTCAAAAGGATCTCCAGTGGCTTGCGCACTTTAATGGTATTTTAACAGTTTAGAAAATTACTGCCCTGGAAATTTAAATATCTAAACCTTTTTTGCCAAAGTCAATGTTTTAGCTACAAATGTGTTTAAAACATGCTAAGTTTTTGTATAGTCACAGAGATGATTAAATAAAACATAAAACCAGGGACATTTTATGAAGTGTCTAGAAAGCTTAGGATCATTGTGGCACAGGGGGAAAAAGGCAGAGCCGTCGATGATGGACTTTGGTTATGGTTAATTAATGCACCTGATACGGCTCCTCCTAATGAGTGAGTCCATTTACATTACATTACATTACATTTAGTCATTTAGCAGACGCTTTTATCCAAAGCGACTTACAAATAAGAACATTACAAGTCAGAAGTTATGCAGAAAACCAACTACACTGTAAAGTCATCAAACCTGATTGTTATTTGATGCTGCCCCCCCCCCCCCCCTTTTTTTACAACAGGTATTTGTTAAAAAGATGCGTCTTCAGTAGTTTCATAAAACTGTTTAGTGATTCTGCCTTACGGACAGAGTTGGGAAGATCGTTCCACCATTTTGCAGTGGTGAACGCCACGGAGTAAGAATTAGCACCTCGGTGAGGTGGAATTGCCAGGCCACAATCATCACTGAAGCGAAGTGAACGTGTCGGAGTGTGTTTTGAAAAGATAGAGTGATGGTAGGTGGGGGAAGATCCAGAAATGGTTCTGTAGGCCAGAGTCAGTGATTTGTACTGAACACGAACAGCTACAGGGAGCCAATGGAGGGAAATGAGTAATGGAGTGACATGACTTCGCTTGGGTTGGTTAAACACAAGTCGGGCTGCAGAGTTTTGAAGTAGATGAAGAGGTCTGATTGTGGAAGCTGGAATACCGGCAAGTAGCGCATTACAATAATCAAGCCAGGATAGGACTAGGGCTTGAACTAGCAGTTGGGTAGCATGTTCAGTCAAGAATGGTCTGATCTTCTTTATGTTGTAAAGAAGGAATCTGCAGGAATGGGCAGTTTTGATAACATGATCAGAGAGTTTAAGGTGGGAGTCTATTGTGAAACCAAGGTTCCGGACCGAATCGGTTGGGGAGATTGTGGAGCCATCAATTTGGAAGGTCAGGTCGTGATGGACTGAGGGTTTAGCTGGGATAATGAGAAGCTCTGTTTTTTCTAAATTTAATTTGAGATGACAGGCCTTCATCCAAACAGATATGTCGCTGAGTGGTGTCATCAGGAGCAAAAGACAGATGAAGCTGAGTGTCATCAGCATAGCAGTAAGAGAAACCATGCGCCTGGATGACTGTGCTCAGTGATGTCATGTATAGTGAGAAGAGGAGAGGACCAAGTACAGAGCCCTGAGGCACACCAGTGCGTACTTGGTGAGAGTTAGAGATCTCCCAATTCCATGACACTTTGAAGGTTCTCCCTGTGAGACAGGATCGAAACCATTCAAGTGTCATATAAGAAAAGCATAAAGATAAAGTGGACAGTAGAATGTGATGATTTACTGTATCAAAAGCTGCATAAAGGTCTAGCAGTCTGAGGACAGAGGATTGAGATTTAGCTTTGGCAGATTTAAGTGAGTCAATCACAGAGAGCTGTCTCTGTGGAGTGACCACATCTAAAACCAGACTGATTGGGATCAAGGAGATAATTCTGATTATGAAATTTGGAGACCTGTGTAGATACCACCCGTTCAAGTGTTTTAGGCAGGAGAGGTAAAAGTGACACAGGTCTGTAGCTCTCGGCCAAATTTGTTTTGAGCGTAGGCTTTTTGAGTAGGGGTTTGACTATGGCCTGTTTGAAACAATTTGGAAAAGTACCAAACGTGAGAGAGGAGTTAATAATGTTTGTGAGTGCTGGTGTGATGGAGGAGGCGATGGATTGAAGAAGGTGGGATGGGATGGAATCAAGGGGTCAAGTATTTGGGTTACTGGCAAAAAGAATTCTGCAGATGTCAGATTCTGCGACAGGGGAGAAGGTGGAGAGGGTTGGATGGGTGGATGTGTGAGATGTAGTGTTGTGGAAATGGTGAGTATGAAAGAGTTTGCAGATGCCCTCGATCTTTTCTGTAATAAAGGTTGCAAAGACATCAGCTGACAGAAAGGTGTTGGGAGGGGGAGAGGGAGGAGTTAGTAGAGAGTTGAAGGTACAGAATAAGATACGAGCATCTGAGATGCATGTTACCTTGGACTGGAAGAACAAGGATTTAGCAGCAGTTACATCCTTCGAGAAAATGGTGAGTGAGGACTGGTATGTTTCTAAATCTGAAGACAGGCCAGACTTACGCCATTTTCTTTCGGCGGATCGAAGAGAAGTGCATTGCTTCCGAAGTGTCTCCGTGAGCCAGGGACTGGATGGAGAACTGTGTGTTTTCCTGGTGGATTTTGATCAGACCCGGTCAAGCCGTGAAGCCAAGGTGGAGCAGAATGTGCTTGATACAGTGTTAGTGTCAAGGGTTAAGAAGTTACTGATGTTAGGAAGGGCATCTATAACCAAGTCAGCAAAGAGTGTGTTAGAGAGAGCGCTAAGATTGTTATGTACCTGAGATGTTTTATTGATGATCACGGGAGGTGGTGGAAGAGAAACAGAGAACTGTATGAAAAAGTGGCGTACGGTCGGTCTAAGTGAATGTTGAAATCGCAGAGGACGACAAGAGGACAACCATCATCTGGGAGAGATTATAATAACATATCAAATACCTCGACGAAGTTATCTAGTTGACCTGGGGGGCGATAGATGACAAGAAAATGACATTTAACCGGTTCAGTGAACCGGTTCATTTAAATTGTTCAAAAGCCACTGAAAAAGAGACCTATCACAAGCTGGAATGACAGTAAACACAGCACATTTCTAGCATGCGTGCTGTAAAAGCCCAGTATGGCATGATGTAAGGGTAGCCTGTCAGAAATAAAGCCTAATCCTTGGTTTGATCACCTGTCTCTGGTCCTCATTTGTCCCCCCCCCCCCTTACATTTGGAGCCAGGAGGAATGAGGATACACATGGTCCCAGAACGTCACCACAAGCTTGAAGGTACGTTTCCCAGCCGGGGTGCACGGGGAGTCCCACGTCTTTTGGTCTTTCACGGAAAGTGAAGTTGAGAGCTAAGGGCAAGCGGAGGTTCCAGATGTCACTCGATCTCTCCCTCTTACCTCACAATAGATCATGGATCACACATGCCTCACTCCAAAAAATACAAGGGATCCATAAACTGTTCATGGGGCAGTGTGGCAGTATCACCATGACACAGGGCAGACCTCAGAGTCACGGATGGATTTTCATTACGATTAATTAATGCACCTGATACAGCTCCGCCTAATGAATTTTAAAACCGGAAACATCAGGAGCTGTGGGGAGAGACCAGCCATGAGCTGGAATGACAGTGGCATGGCCCAATTATTGAGTGCATGCTGTAAAAGCCCAATATGGTTTGATGTAAGCGTGGCGTGTCGGCAATAAAGTCTGACCCATCTCCAGCAGTCATTCATTCCAAGCCTGTTACACTTATAAAATTGTAAAATAAATTTTTTCAAATGACATACACAAACACGATTTACACAAGTGTTAAAGAATGACATGCTTTGAGGAATTAACAGACCCAACCTCATGGAACAGAATTACACAGTATACAAGTAAAATGAAAACATTAATTAAATCGAATATAACAAAAACAATGCTTAAATATCTCAATGCATGAGCTATTCAAATAGGGTGCCCAGATGTCCTGCTTTGTGCGAGAAAGTCATGCAATTTCATTACTTTTCAGGCGTCCCACAAATTGAGACGTTGTCCCGCATTGTTAATGAAAGTCAGACTCCAGTTTTGAAATGCATGTTTTCTAATCTGGCATTAGATGGCTGTGTTGTCTGTTATCGGTGGAGAGGCGGGCTGTTTGAATATCAACCAATCGGGAACGTGGATGCATGTTAAGCCCGCACCCACCAACACAAACAATGTAAATCAGATCAGAACAGCACTGGCAAGATACACAAGATATGGAGGAAAACACGACCCTACAGCTAAAAAAACAAAATGCAGCTACAACAAAGACTGGGAAACTATATACCCCTGGGTGAAACCAGTGCAAGGCAAGTCTGATAAAGTTTTGTGTGACGTTTGTCTGAGTCAATTTTCCGTCTCACACGGAGGTGAATATGACGTGAAACGACACAGACACAGATATATATATATACACACAGACGTTTTTATTTGCAGTGCATTGGTGTCCCCCTGCACAAAACATCCCACATCTGGTGAATTGGAATCTGGTCACCTTATATTTAGAGTTAACAAAGATGTACTGCGACAATCAAATTCACCAAATTCACAAATTCAAATGCACCATTTAAACCAGCACTTACAGGACAACTGTACTTAAGTGGGCATAAATATGATTGTTCAATTTTATTTATATAAAACCTTTTACAATAGGGCTTAGCCTGGAAAACCTTGGTGATAGTGGGAAACCCATCCATTTTAGCGGTTCTGCCTGCAAGCACAGCCTACATGGATAGGCAGTGTTACCCATCAGAAGGTAAAAACTATAGGGACTGGCTGCACACTTACTTCAGTCTGGTAGACTTGTAAGTCTCGCACAACTGTGCACCCTTTTCCACTGCAGGTCAGCCTTTGTTGGATTGAACATCGCATTACATCCGCCCAATGCAGTCAAAAGCAGGGTTGTTCTCAACATGTGGTGTGAAGCATCCTAAAGAGTGCAACTGAGTATAGAATGACCCAACACCATAAATCCATAATGCTGTGTCAGGTACACTCAGACCTGTTCCAGATATGTTTTTATGGTTACAGCACTTTATTTGAACACAATTTATTTCATTCATATTGGTTATATTCTTTGCCCCCAAAACAGCCCAAAGAATTAACTATTTTTTAGTATAAAATAAATATTTGTGGAAAATCTGATTAAAAACATATTAAACATGGAATTGTTCAACCGGAAATTAATTATTTTTAAAATAAAATGAGTAACTACTAAATAATTTTATTTTGCGCTATTGCATACTGAATGTCTTGAAAATAGAAATCCTATCACATCTCTGCTTGGCAAGCACAAAGCCTTGGCTCATATCCTGGTGTTTACCTGGTCTCATTTATCACTTATGTGGTGTACAAGAGCAGGAAAGAGGTTCTTTGAAAATCTTGCAGTTAGAGCTTAGCTAAGCATAACAATCAATACACAAAACTCCCAGAGGAACGATGCAGTTAATGCCATTTATCTGTAGCATTGGTGTGGTTTTGTGTGTTTTCTTGTTTGCAGAGTCATTTTGTGGTCAATTGCATTAAAATGAACTCTGAAATTAAACACTTTACATTTGTAAAATTAGTATTAAATGCCATATTTTAAAATATCTATTACACAAATTAATGGATTACTTGTATTCCTTATAGATGATATACAATATTTATAATGCACTGTAAACATATCAATAGAGCTTTATATTATATATATATATATATATATATATATATATATATATATATATATATATATATATATATATATATATATATATATATATATATATATAATAAAATGTATTTTAATTGTTCCTTAAATGGGTATTATTAATAATGCACCCCCCCCCCCACTTGACATATTGCTTAATTAACCCATAGGAATAATTTAATGTAAGACTTTCTCTGTATCTGGTATGCATAAGGCAATATGAAAACATTCATTAAGATTAATAAACTATTCATAATGCTTCTTAACATCTGTCATAAGACTTTGTTAATGTACAGAGATTGCCACACTCATAAAGTGTTATATAGAACTTGACATAACGTTTTATAACACGTGACATAATGCATTATAATATGTATATTATAATAAACTTATTGTAGCGACTAGTGTCATAGCTTCAGAACATCTGTGTTTAATAAATGCCTTTCCTGTTATACTTGAAAACACATAAGCTCTCTCCAAAATTAGGTAAAATGTTGACATTTATTACTTTATTACCCCACATAACGGACACTAAGAATATACTGACTAGCTTACTGATCATATATGTTCTTTATAGACTTAGGGTAAATTTGAATAATCACGCAGGAATATTTAATTATGCATATGAATCCAAAGTTTATATACTGCTCAAAAAATAAAGGGAACACTCAAATAACATATCCTAGATCTGAATGAATAAAATATTCTCATTGAATACTGTACTGTACTGTACTGTACAAAGTTGAAGGTGCTGACAACAAAATCACACAAAAATCATCAATGAAAATCAAATTTATTAACCAATGGAGGCCTGGATTTGGAGTCACACAGAAAATTAAAGTGAAAAAACACACTACAGGCTGATCCAACTTTGATGTAATGTCCTTAAAACAAGTCAAAATCAGACTCAGTTTTGTGTGTGGCCTCCACGTGCCTGTATGACATCCCTACAATGCCTGGGCATGCTCCTGATGAGGTGGCGGCTGGTGTCCTGAGGGATTTCCTCCCAGACCTAGATTAAAGCATCTGCCAACTCCTGGAAATCTGTGGTGCAACGTGACGTTGGTGGATGGAGCGAGACATGATGTCCCAGATGTGCTCAATTGGATTCAGGTCTGGGGAATGGGTGGGCCAGTCCAGAGTTTCAATGCCTTCATCTTGCAGGAACTGCTGACACTCCAGCCACATGAGGTCTAGCATTGTGCTACATTAGGAGAAACTCAGGGCCAACCGCACAGCATATGGTCTCACAAGGGGTCTGACGATCTCATCTCGGTACCTAATGGCAGTCAGGCTACCTCTGGCGAGCACATGGAGGGCTGTGCGGCCCCACACCATTACTGACCCACTGCCCACTGTGGCGTCTCCAGATTCTTTCACGTCTGTCACATGTGCTCAGTGTGAACCTGCTTTCATCTGTGAAGAGCACAGGGCGGCAGTGGCGAATTTGCCAATCCTGGTGTTCTCTGGCAAATGCCAAGAGACCTGCATGGTTTTGGGCTGTGAGCATCCCACATCTGTGGACGTGGGGCCCTCATACCATCCTCATGGATTCGGTTTCTAACAGCTTGTGCAGACACATACACATTTGTGGCCTGCTGGAGGTCATTTTGCAGGGCTCTGGCAGTGCTCCTCTGGTTCCTCCTTGCACAAAGGTGGAGGTAGCGGTCCTGCTGCTGGGTTGTTGCCCTCCTACGGCTTCCTCCAAGTCTCCAAACCCTCTTGCCACAGCTCGAATTAATATGCCATCCTGGATGAGCTGCACTACCTGAGCCACTTGTGTGGGTTGTAGGTCTGTCTCATGAGTGTAAAAGCACAACCAACATTCAAAAGTGACCAAAACATCAGCCAGAAAGCACCGGTACTGAGAAGTGATCTGTGGTCCACCTGCAGAACCACTCCTTTATTGAGTGTGTCTTGCTAATTGCCAATAATTTCCTCCTGTTGTCTATTCCATTTGTACAACAGCATGTGAAATTAATTTGGAAGCATGTGTTGCTTCCTAAGTGGACAGTTTGATTTCATGGAAGTTTGATTTAATTGGAGTTATATTGTGTTGCTTCAGTGTTCCCTTTATTTATATCAGAATCATAATACTTTATTGATCCCTGAGGAGAAATTGCAGATTTTTTTTTCTATGTTGACAAGGATGGGATTCTAACCTACATATGCACAGTGCAAGGCATTAGCAGTACATCACCCAAACCACTTGGCCACCTTTTAAATAATTCAATACTTCATACCTCAAATTCTTATACTTCACTATATCAATTTGTATAAAACCATGCGTCATAATTTTATAACACTTTATAAATGTGAAAATTAACATCTATATACATTCTATATAAGGGACGCTTATGAAAAAAAGTCAAAGTATTATGAATACTTTATAAAGCTTAATTCATTAGCTTATAATATATTTTGTAATCTTATAATGAGTACCGCATTCATTGAAAGTGTTACCTGTCACGGACGCCGATAGTGCGTAATGACAAATAGAACGCAGTCCGATGTTCAAAGGCAAAATAATATTTAATAAACAAAAAGCGACCTCCAAAATAAAACAAAGTGAAACACAAAAACAAACTCAAACACAAAATGGAGGCGAGCTGGCCGGATGCCAGTAGAGACGACAGCTAAACCCGCGATGAAGACGATCGCCATAGCCGTCGTAATGGAGAGCGAAACACAAACGAGAGCGCTTAGTCCTGAAACGGGAATCACAAAGAGGAGAGTCATGTAACGAAAACCAACGCGACAAACACTAACAAAAGACGGAAATAAATAGGAAAACGGAAGTGACAAAACCAGGAAACCGGAATCAGAATTCCGGTGACCTGGAGCGAGATCGCGTCTGCGCAAGACCGCCCACAGAACGACCACCAGGTGACGTAGCAGCGCCGCTAGAGGGAGCAGTAGTGACATTACCCAAATGTATTCATCCCAAATAAACTCCTCTATGTTTAAGTCTGGAGACTTTGCTGACAGTTGTAAATGTAGCCAACTGTTTCATTGTTCTTGTTTTTTGACTAAACTAAAAATTATGCTTTGGGTCATTGTTTTGATACTGTATGAACCCTTGACCAACTAGATGTAGACCATTAGGTATTGCATAGGGCTTATTATTTAGTATAGCCCTTTTTATTTAGTACATCAGTTACACCACACAACACTGGATCCAGCAAAAAAGCCCAAGGCCATTATGCAACATATTTTATATTTGGTGTCACACACTGAGGTATCATTCCAAATATTTAAAATTCAAGGATCGTTGTGTTTGAGACTAGCTGTTCCCTCAAAACATTTTGCTTGTGGCAGGGTGTCACATCGTTGCCCTCTGTGGACGATCCAGGGGATAGCCCTTCGCAGACTCAGGGCTGCCACCTATCACCTGAGTTCAAACATTTGTTCCGTTTCCGTTTTTTTAATTGGCTTTTCTGTTTTCTCCTTATATTAAGCTTCCTTTTCAGTCTTCACCTTTGCGTTGGTTCATGCTACTCACCATTCTGCTCTTCTACTTGGATTAACCTGTGGATTTGCCATTGTTATCGCTTCTCTGCGGCGCAGGCGATTGTCTTCGGTTTTGGTGTCTCTGACCTATATTACTATAATAAATATTCTCTGCATTGATCTCTGGACGCTGTCCTGTTCCTGTGTTTCACGATTGTCACACAGGGCACAATATCCTCCTAAAAGATGTTACAGACAAATAGGGAATACAATTTTTATTAAAAGGATATTGAGTAAAAATACTTAAGTAGATGGTACGTGTCAGAAAATCATCCACATCGATAAAAGGTCACAGCAGAATATTGTACAAAGCATTACACTGCCTCCATCAGCTTCTCTTATTTTCATGGTGCATCCTGGTTTCATGAGTTACCTGTTTTCACCCTAGGTAAGCGACGCACAATCACCTGGCCAACCATGTGATGAATTCAAAAATTAGATTTATCAGGCCAGGACACATTCAGCCAATTGCCCTGTGGTCTTGTTCAAATGCTCACGTCCTTATTGTTGCACTTTCAGCAGTGGAAGAGGGTGAACATGAACTCTCTGACTGACCTGCAGCTATGCAGCCAAGTGATATGATGTACTGTGTATTCTGACACCTTTTTTTATCAGAAAAATTATTTTTAACATTAACTTATTTAGCAATTAAACCTACAGGTGTAAAACCATCGCCGTCCGACCATCGGAGGCGCTGTGCTTCCCTGCGCAGGGTGAAGTGTTCGCGGAGTGAAAGAGCGAGCCAGTCGACCAAGTAAGCAGCAGATCGTTTAATGAAAAAAACGTGTAACAGAAAAAATCGAAGCACGGGCGAAACGTGCCGAAAAATAAAACATAAAACACAAACAAAACAAATAACCCAAACGGAAAAGTAACCGAGAACGTCGTAACCACGCGAACACATATGACAAATCGTAATGCTGGCCTGCTGACTCAGGGCGCATGCGCACTATAAGTGTAGTCAGCAGGCCACATGTGATTAGGTAGGACCCAATCCCAGCTCTAGGGGATGGGCCCGACCTACGGGAACCCCGAACGGCCTAATCCCGAGACTAGAAAACAGGGGGGAGTGGCCTAGCACTCCCAACCCTGACAACAGGCTTTACTTCCCACATGAACCAGTGAGCCTACACCACTCAATAACAGGTGCCATGTTATTATGTCAAAATGTAAATCAGTGTAAAAACACAGATAGGAAGGAAGACAAAGATTCACACTCCACATACAGAACCAATCAAAAAATGGGACAAGCCTTGCCTTGCTCCATTGTCCATTTACTCCACTTACCATATACTGTAGATTGACTTTGTAGTTTTACAATTACAGACTGTAGTACATCTGTTTGTTCGTTTTTTTTTTTTTTTTTTTTTTTTTGGGGGGGGGGGGGGGGGGGGGGGGGGGGTTATAGTAAATGAGCTGTTGGTTCTCTATCGATTAGGACCATCACAGAGCAGGTATAATTTGGGTGGTGTATTGTTTATTGTCAGGTTTGCAGTGACACTGATGCACTGAGGGGGTTTTAGTGCAGCAGTAGTTTAATTTAAACACCTCATTGGAACTGCTAGGATATGGATAATGCAACGGCCAAATAATACCAGCTGTGGTGGAACTATTGGGGTCCTGACCATTAGGGAACTATTAAAGGGGTCTAACACAGTATTACTGTAGTCCATATACAGATGGAAAGTAAGCGTTACTTCATTTTACAATAAAAATATCCACTGATATTCTGAAATAAAATGTTCGACCATACATAGTGCTGACAAAATAATACCAAGGAAAATGTGTTTTTTTTTTAAATAACTTCCAGGTTACAGCAAACTTTATACACTTTGCATACAAAATTTAGTATTATACTTAGTTTTATAATTTCTATATGATTTTTTTATGTATTATGTATTTTTTATGTATTATGACAGTCATATAATATGAATTGTGTGCATATGATTTTAATGACATCACTTGGCAGTTATTTCATTCAAAATGCTTAGAGTTTTACATTCTGACTCATTCTAGCTACTGAACTCTTGAACTATTGGCTTGAAAATGGAAAATAAATTATACCAGTAATTACCTGCTTTAAAGGAGAGACCAGATTATTTGATTAAAGTAAATCTAGTCCAGAAAATGTCTGCAGGAGTTTTCCTGCTAATTGAGAGGGTTGGCACTATCCTTCCTCCAATCAAGTCACGGTAGCTTTTTATTATGTTATTAGCCTGCCGTTACGTAAGGCTGCTAGCGCAGAGTCACTATTTATGACTTGCTGTATGGCAGAGAGGCAGGGCATATTTTGTCCAGGAAATGGAATTGAGCTCCATGTCGATTGCTTTTTAATGAAAGTCATTTGCCTGGAGAAGTTCCTCACTTAAAGAGAAAAATTATGCTGTGGTATGGCGGAGGAAAGTAGAAATTCTGGAGCGGAAATCGGAATCCAGCACTGGTAAAATTTAACATTCAATGGAAGATTCTGAAACTTTTATTAGCCCATTGTGTTCAAGAAAAGAACCCAAGAACTACCTGGGAAGATTTTATCAGGAGATTTATGAGCTTAAAATGGCATAAGGTATTAATATTGCCTAAGGGGATTAGAGGGCATGTGTTTGTTATTAGATAACCACAATTACCTCTTCCACATCTTATCACAGGTTTTGTTAGTTTGTGGCTTAGATTCACAAAGTTAAAAATAATGTTTTACACATGCAATATTAAATGCTATTTGTTTTTTTATGCTTAATTTGTGCAATATGTATACATCAGTAAGGCGATGAATTGGCGCCCCGTCCTGGGTCTATCTGCCCAGCGCCCGAGACGTTCTCCCCTGGATGGGCATGGGGAACCCCACCACAACCCTAATAGAGGATAAAGCGGGAGATAATGATTGAATGAATGTATACATCAGTGTCATATCACCAGGGCCTTCATTGAAGGTCTAAAAATATATGAACATACTGATGTTAATTATATTTTGTCCATGAACTTTGTCCATACTTTTTAAATAATTCCAAATGGTCTGTCTGCTTCTGTTTATAGCATATTCGCCGGTTGCATCTCTCCCAGATGTGCACTTTCTTATTAAATGCATTTAACAAAGGTCTAAGTTTGTTTTTTTTTATGGGTGGCTACATGAGTGTAACAGGGTGGGTACCAATGTTTACTGGAGACTGAAACAGGCTTTATTTGCACATTATTTTAAATTCATTAAAACACAGGTGGCTTAGTGGTTAGCACGTTCGCCTCTCAGCACTAGGGATTCCCGGTTCGAATCCCCATCTGGGTGGAGTTTCCATGTTCTCCCCGTGTCTGCGTGGGTTTCCTCCGGGTTCCTGGGGTTTCCTCCCACAGTCCAAAAACATGGATCAAGTCAATTGAGTTCTCCAAATTGCCCCAAGTAGAGGGAGTATGCGTGCGTGTCTGTGAGAGTGAGTGTGTGCCCAGCGATAGAGAACGCCCAAAACGTTCTCCCCTGGATGGGCATGGGGAACCCCACCGCGACCCTAATATACAGGATAAAGTGGAAGATAATGAATAATGAATGAAAACACAGGTGCTTGCCAATGGATCTGCATGCCCTCGTGTTCCTGCAGCTCATGATCGATTTCACTTTCTGCTGCATGTGAACTTGCAGCTTATAATGGGTGCACATTTTCATCAGGAGGAGCCACAGCAGGTGCTTTAATAATGTTTTATCAAAGTCCACTGCTTTTATCAAAGTCCATTTATCAAACTCAGCTTTCTCTGAGTCTGCAACAAGTTCCTGCGTTCCTAACAATAAGTTATATGTGCGATTCAGTGGCTCTTTATATTGCTTTTCTGCATTATAAGAAGTTTTTTCCATTAAAAAAATTGTTATTGAAAGGTGTATTAATTAAGACAGAGCATTATTAATGGCCTACTGTAGGTATGAAATGCATGGGCCACATTTATGCATGTATTTATGCATGTATGCATGTACTTTCTTTCACAGTCAACTGTAACAACTGCAATTACCCATAGGGATAAAGTATTCTGATTCCACTATTACACTGGGGTTATGAGTATGATAGCTAATGGGATTAGAAGAACAGAAAAAAAATCCTTGCAAAACAACCAAAAATTTACAATAGCTTTATAAGTTGTTTTTCATTTAATTTATGTCTAAACTTTCTAATAATCCCTGATGGGTAGGATTCAAAATATTTATGCTGAATATCCCTATATACAGACTACAATAAATAACCAAACACATTACACATATAATTTTATGTCAGTTCATTCTAAATTGGTACCTTATTTGCAGCTATATAAGCCTTCTAGATGAATATGTGGGATTTTGTGCACATTTATTAAGAGCATTTATGCAAGATGTGTGTTCCACTACTTCTAAATAGTGTACATGTAAGCAATTAAAATGCTAAATTATAGGGGGTAATGTGCTGGTAGCTTTACTGCCTATGAAATTTTAATTCCAAGAAGACCAGGACCCTTTCTGTGTGGAATGTGCATGGATTTCCAATTTGTACAGGCTTGTTCCTAAAGTCAAAAATGTTAAGCAAGTAAACTAAGACTTTTAAATTGCACCCAAGTTTAAATTAGACCCAAAAATAACTTTAAAAAAAACCTGTTAATTGTAAATTTTTTCCCACTTTGCGATGTGAATGCGAGCGCTAGTGTAATAATTGTCCCTCATGCACATAGCTGCCATGTTTAATCAGCTCCATATCAGTTTCCAAATGTGTTGAAAATTCACACCTTTTTCTCAAAGCTTTGACAAATGAAATGCTACAAAACGACTAAAAATAACTTTGTGCAGCTCAATTCATAATGGAGACTGTCACTTCAAAGTAATCTACCTTTTGCACTCACTATTTTCACATAATAGATTTCTTAGTAGCTGGCTTTAATCATTTGTAAATATGTTTTTGCTTGTAAATCCAACTTAAATTTCACAGGCAGCTTACTCCACTGACTTTCCATATGATTCAGCAATTCAAGATTTAGTTTTTAGTGTTATTTTTTTTTTTACTTTGGCGTCAGCTGCCTATCTAACTGTGTGATGTGATGACTTGATATTTGTGTTTTGTACACATTAAAAATAGAAAAGTGCGATTTAACTGGATATGCAAATGAGGGGTAGAAAGGGCTCTTTAAATGACAGTTGAATTAAAATGTTGGTAAGGGTGAGCGATTGAGATCATCAATTGGACATCTGCAGTTATTGCCCTCTGTGTAAGGTTGCATTTGCATATGTTGCCTGTCTCCAACTGCTTGGCGTGAGTGTGTGTGTGTGTGTGTGTGTGTGTGTGTGTGTGTGTGTGTCTGTCAGTACAGGCCAAGGTGATTCCACTACACTCCTTGTCCTTTATGCCACCAACATCTGCTTGTTCATCCATCATTTATTAAACTTGTGTATTTTTCAAAACCCCACAAGTTTAGCTAGCAAACATATATATGTATATACATGCACACAAACTACTACTTGCTTACTACTGCAGAAATTAAGATTACAGCTGTGCTATCAGTCAGCATATGCCCCTCATAAGTACAACTGATTATGCCAGTCAAGGTCATCAAATCACAACCCATTCAGAGTTTAGCTCTCTAATCAACTGGTATCTATTGCCAAACAATACAACTCTCAATGTTTAAAAAAAAAAAAAAATTCACTGCTGGCTGTACCATGTATAACTACTTATGTGACCAATAAACCTGATTCTGATTCTGATTCTGTATGCAATTTTGACCCAGTCATACAGTCTGTACCACTGTTACATCAACTTCCACTGACTGTTTAAGGCTTCAACACCACATAAAGAGAGATACAGAAAGTAAAGTGCAGTTACTTCAGAAAGTTACACTTTCTCAAATATTACGCAGAAACCAGACACTAAACCACTTCACAATGCAGGGAGAATAACAGTACTGCATATTTAAAATAATTATACAGTTATGTTTTAAAAAACATAGCTATATAAACATTGTGATGATAATAATGATCTTAATTCACACCAAATTTAGGTCCTCTTTATATAGTCTTGTCAAATCCAATTCATCAGAAATATTTCCTCTATTACACATCAAATCAATTACTGTTACTGTTTAATGTCATTTTCAAAAACGATGCTACAAACACAGGTGTGCCGATGAATGTGTTCATGTATTGGTGTGGTACGCCAGTGGTTAGGAATCTGAAGAATGGTGGTTCAAATCCCAAGTCCACTAAGGTTAGAAGTATGAGCAAAAACAAGACCCTAAATGACTATTGTTCCAAAGACGGTGTATTAAGCCTCATCCCGACTATTGATATGGGAGACTTGTAAGTCACTTTGCATAAAAGTGTCCGCAATGTAATAATCTTATTTGCCACTTTTAAAAGTGATCCCTAAAAGTGATTTTTTACATTTCACAGTTTACAAAATTGTAGCCCCAATGGTTATTTATTGGACACAGATTATCTATGTGTACTTTTTAAAAGCCATAAAATACACATTGTTCCCAGACAGTAAATAAAAAAGACCCTAGAAAATACTAGTGACAAATATTGCATTTCCCAAAATACAAAGATATACTGAGTGTAGCTAGGTTTTTTGCTCATTTCTAACACAAACTTCCATTCAATGCTCAATTACAGTTATTATAAAAAAATGTATTTAAATATAGAAGATATACATGGATGTGTTTTACAAATCCATGTATATCTTCTATATTCTTTTTTGTTCAGAAGAAGGATGAGGTTTATATTGGCAGAAGGATTATGATTATAAAGCCTACAGGAGGGAGGAGGAGAGGAAGGCCAAAGAGGAGCTTAATGCATAGGGCAAGGAAAGCATTGCAGATGGTTGGGGTGACCAAATAGAAAAAGTTCTGAGTGAGGAAAAATTGAGAATAATCTACTGTGGTGACTCCAATGGGAATACCCAGAAGAAGAAGTAGAACATTTAACTGTGTAACAGTAGAAATGTTTGAGAAAGTATGTGTAATGAGGGGTGGGCACAAATGAGGACCGAAGACAATCAATCTCCCTGATGAGCGCATCGGCTCTGCCTCCCTGCCCCCAGTGCCACCACAGCATGCAGTAAAAAGTTTTTAAAAAATGTTATTTTCATAATATACTGATTTTCAGTAAATGCTTTAAAGATTATAGAATAAGGACATGCTCCCTTCCTCACCTGAACTAAACCCTTTGAGAACATGTGGGCACTTTTTGAGTGGGACATTTAATATGTAATGAAACAGTGCACCTCTCTGAACAGTGTTTGGGAAGATGTGGTTGCTGCTTCACAAAAACGCAATTTTTTTAAAATTATTATATAGAATTTTAATTATACTCAGGTTTGAGATTAATTAATATTTTTAAAATGGCACATTGTGCTCTGATTTTTCCATTTTAAGCACAGTCCATAAGAAATTACAGATTTTGCATTTAGGTTAGTTAAATAAAAGTAAGAAATTTCTTAATTTTGAAATTAAATACAGTTAATGCAAAAAGTTACCCAAAATACACTAGATACTTCAGATACACATTTTGTGCTAGCAATAATCAATAGTCATTAAAATGTGTAATAGTGGTGATGAATGTTCACCAGATAATGTGAAATAATAACGTTAATCAGCCATCCTAAAGTTAATCATATATCCTCTTTAGAATATTAAGCCAATACAATTTAAGTTGCCTTCTCATACAGTACTACTTGAAGGTCACAAGCAATGAGGCATAAAGGCAGAAAACTACCTTCCGAAACAGCTTACCAACCTGCTCATTCTACTATTGTCTTTGTTGTCAGGAGATGAAACAAAGTTGAAGATGTGAGGGTGGAAGGAAGAAGAAAGAGTGAAAGGGTTTATTCTGAGTAAAAGGATTGGACCATGTCTACAGGGCAGAGTCTTTAGTTTCTCTATTCCATGGGAAAACAGGACATAGTTAAAAGGCACACTACTGTATTAAGTGCCTTCTTAGCTCCAAAGGGCATTGACCTTGAAAAGATGAAACAGTTGAAAACTTACTTTTTAGTATTAACAGTTTTCAGTGGGGATCTGCAGTTATAAATGGGTTAATAAGTGGAGATTTCTACCTTTGTAAATTAATTCTTCAAAAATACTTCATCCTTTAAAACTTCTTGAAACAGAAAAAAAATTCAGTTTTAATATAGATGTTACATTAATCCTGTTGCAATAATATTCTCTTTCATTTCCTAAAACATTTCTCTTGAGGGTCAACTTCAGATACAATAAATGTTTTAAAACATTGAATCTGCCCTTGAGTTTATAAATGATTAATGTCTTTTCCTGTTTTTAAGGCATGTTTTAAAGGCAGGTAGTCAGTTTTCTATTAGCACATGTAATGCTCCCTAAATTAGGTGGTGCTGTGTTCAAACCCTGTTTCATGGAACTAAGAATTAGACAGATGCAGCCAATGTGTATGTTTCATAGAAATTTACTCTGTAAATTGCGTCATTTTAAACCCTGCCTTTTTAAAGCATGACTACAACAACGCAGCAAAAAAATATATTATAGCAGCTTATCAGTGTTATCAGGAGTCCACATTATAAATCTACATGTAGCACAAAAAGAATTTAAAAACACTTTTTAGGTTAGATTACCTCCCCCTCAGGAATTCATTTCTTTTGCTGAAATGAAGGCACATGTATGTAAACATATTAGCAAAAAGTGAAACTCTTGGAATTTCAGCTAGCAACGAATTAAAACTAATTTCTTGACAGATGTTTGACCAGCCATAGGCAGGTAAATCAATCCCTAATCTAGCTCAAGATATTGTTTCTGATGGGAAAAGAACTCTATATTCATATATATATATTTTTTAAATAGATGAAGCAGTTAAGACCTACACTTTTAGTAGAGCTGAGATTTAATGTAATATTTTGCTTTGGTTTCTTGGTATACTACCAGTTTATAGTATACCAATGTATCCTATGTATAAGAAAAAAAAAATAAAGTTGTGCTTTATGTAAACAAAAGTATTGACACCCAGCCATTAAATCTACTAACAATTTTAACAATCTATTAACAAATTTTTTTAATTAAATTTACAAATACATGAGCACTTTATTAGGAACACTAAGACATTGAAGTGTTTTTTTGTTGAACACCATTATAACGTACTTAAAGTATAAATCCCATAACATCTCTTATTGTCACGTTGTCCACCCTGGGACTTAGATGCGGCTGCGCAAATATAGCGCAGAGCCGCGGCGCTCTAACGCGCAGAAGGGAGCCAGGCACGCAGGTAGAACATAAACAAGAATATTTAATCAAGGTCAAAACACCAAACAACCAGGTACATAAAGGACAAGGTGACAAACACACAAAGACGCGCACGAAAGACCTAAAACCCCGGAACTAAATACTCTAACCTAACACACCACATGCACCCAACCACCCAACGAACCCGCGAAGCTAATTAACTCAAATTACTAACACGAGACAGCTAATTAACAACACAGAAACCAAAAACACCCACACACAACGGCCGAGGGACGGGTGCCCTAGGCACCCGTTACACTACCCCCGCCCTTACGGTCGCGTAACGCGGGGACGCGACCAAGACACCCCAAAAAAACATTCCTGGGGGGGTGGGAGGGGTCGTCCGCCCCTCCTAAGTCGGGCTCGATAGGCGCCCTCCGGTCGACGCCCTCTGCGGGGGAGGCGTGTGACACGTCCATGGGTCCTGTGTCGGGGTGGACGCCCTCTGCGGGCGCGGTGTGGAAAACGCCTTCCACGGACGCGGAGCTGCGGACGGCCTCCGGCTGCGAGGTCAGGTGGCCGCCCGTGGCGGATCAGGACTGGGCCACGCCCTCTTGCTGCAGGGTCAGGTGGACGCCCACGGGCGGCGTGGTCCGGA
Source organism: Corydoras sp. C115 (assembly GCA_019802505.1). Classification (NCBI taxonomy): domain Eukaryota; kingdom Metazoa; phylum Chordata; class Actinopteri; order Siluriformes; family Callichthyidae; genus Corydoras; species Corydoras sp. C115. The sequence continues at coordinate 645,926 of JAFMOC010000071.1, forward strand.
GGACGCCCCCTGGCGGCGTGGCGAGGCGGACGCCCCCTGGCGGCGTGGCGAGGCGGGCGCCCCCTGGCGGCGTGGCGAGGCGGACGCCCCCTGGCGGCGTGGCGAGGCGGGCGGCCCCTGGCGGCGGGGCGTGCGGCGTGGCGAGGCGGACGCCCCCTGGCGGCGGGGCGTGCGGCGTGCGGCCCCTGCTGCTCGGGCTGGGCGGCGTGCGGCCCCTGGACCTCGGGCTGGCCGGCGTGCGGCCCCTGCTGCTCGGGCTGGGCGGCGTGCGGCCCCTGCTGCTCGGGCTGGGCGGCGTGCGGCCCCTGCTGCTCGGGCTGGGCGGCGTGCGGCCCCTGCTGCTCGGGCTGGGCGGCGTGCGGCCCCTGCTGCTCGGGCTGGGCGGCGTGACGCCCCCTGGGCCTCGGGATGGGCGGCGTGACGCCCCTGGGCCGCGGGATGGGCGGCGTGACGCCCCTGGGCACGCACGCTGGGCGGACCTCGGCGGGCACGCAGGCTGCGCGGACCTCGGCGGGCACGCACGCTGGGCGGACCTTGGCGGGCACGCACGCTGGGCGGACCTCGGCGGGCACGCGCGCTGGCATGACCTCGGCCGGCACCTCCGGCTCTCCATCCTGAACACAAAACATGTAGACCCCCACCGCAACGCCCAAACACAAAGAGACAAACATGTCGGACATGGGGATGACAGACTGGTCAGACGACACATAGGAGGACGGGGGACACAACACATAGGAGGAAGGGGGACACAAAACATTCGCGCACTCAGGCGGCGGCTCCGGTACCGCCCCCTCGCAGCGCGACCCAGACGCGGCACGGACCGGCGCGGTCGCGTCACGTGACTGCCCCGCAGTCCACGCTTCGCGCTCCGCGGCTGCGCCGTGCGCCCGCCGCGGCTTCGGCCCACGCCGTCGCCGCGCTCTGTGTCTCGCCACCGGGGGTTTAACAAACTGGACTGGACCCTCCGTCCAGAACTCCTCAGTGTTGCGGAGGGTGTGTACGGGCAGAATGTGCCCATACAGGTAAGGTTCGCCCGCCTCGTCATCGGAAATCTGGACAATGTCCAGATTTTCCTCTGCGCAGAGCGCCTCAAACCCAACCCTCCACAACCATTCCTCATCGGAGTCGCTCCACTCCGCCATCACGCTGTTTGAGCCGTTCCCCCGGCTCCGGGAGGGCGGGCTCCGCATCACAACGCACTCGCGGAAACGGCGGAGCGTGCCGCGAGTACGATGCTATACGGCCCCCCCAAAGAAAAATTTAAAAATAGCCTACCTGGGCTCTGGACTCCCAAAACGAATGGCGCGTCTTTTCTGTCACGTTGTCCACCCTGGGACTTAGATGCGGCTGCGCAAATATAGCGCAGAGCCGCGGCGCTCTAACGCGCAGAAGGGAGCCAGGCACGCAGCCAACACACCACATGCACCCAACACCCAACATAAACAAGAATATTTAATCAAGGTCAAAACACCAAACAACCAGGTACATAAAGGACAAGGTGACAAACACACAAAGACGCGCACGAAAGACCTAAAACCCCGGAACTAAATACCCTAACCTAACACACCACGTGCACCCAACCACCCAACGAACCCGCGAAGCTAATTAACTCAAATTACTAACACAAGACAGCTAATTAACAACACAGGAACATAAACACAGAAACCAAAAACACCCACACACAACGGCCGAGGGACGGGTGCCCTAGGCACCCGTTACACTTATCAGCAAATACATTTCTTTCATCCTTATTTTATATTGCTTCTGACTGTCCATTCTCTATAAAAAAAAAAAAAAAAACATTTCCACAACTGCCAGATCCCTTCCCTTTTAGTCTTTTTACATGCACAGGATGCTATTATTATTTGAGGATAGTGAGTTAACAATAAAAACTAATTTTCATTAAATTCCAAGATTTTAGAAGAAAAAAGACTGTCATTTCCAACTGTGGTCACATTTTTCCTGGTATATTGCTTGATGTAAATGCCATACATATTTGCAAACCCACAGTACATTTTTGGCTACTAAAGACAATTAAGTAAGTGTACAGGTAACCCTGTTATATTTTTGTGCGCGTTTATCTGTTGAGGTGTTTTGAAACCAGAATGCTCTTTATGCGATTTGGTACAGTTGAGCATGGGCTTATATATATATCCTTGAGTCATTATTTATCTACACTCAGTTTTGTCCTTTTAAATTAATCTGTGCACAACAATTTCATGCATAAAGAACAAACCACTAAATGCTACTCTACCAACTGCATTATCAAAAAAATGAACATTCAATGCTATAGACTTAACAGGTTTTTTCATATAATAACTTCTTGAGATTCAAGCACTCTAAATCAATCATTCTTAATAGCTGATAGATATGGCTTTTGAAAATGTTTTTAGATTTAAGCATTGTTTAGATGGAAGCACAAATGGAAAGATCCATACTTGATCTTTTTAAGCTCCTACATGGAATTAATACATTTACATCATTAAGCAGACACTTATCCAAAGCGACTTGCAAGTGAAAGACCAATACAGGTCTATGGAAGACCCTTTCTGCCACTAAGAAAAAAAAGAAAAAAAGTAACTCAGTATTCTGACTTTTTATCTTTATCTAAAATCTGACGTTTTATCTTATAATTCCAACACTATATCATATCGAAATGCGCATATATGTAAGCTCCTTGTGGTTCAGTTTTGTAAAGTACAGCTTTGTAAAGTAATGTTTTCAAACAATTTCTTATATAGATTCACTTTTTAAAAATAAAATCTAATTAAACAGTCAAACAACGCTGGCCTCACTGTTGATCCATTGTTGTTGAGACTTCTCAGTGTATTATGGTAACTGCATCGGATAACAATGCACTGCAGCGGGAGGAACAATTGCCCAGCACATCACTGGCATTCACAATTCTGAGTTACTTTTTTTTTTGTTCTTCTTACTGGCTGAAATCATTAAAAAGGTGAAGAATGTGATGTGATTGGGGTGACCATGATGAGTTTAATAAAGTTACAGTTTCAGAAAGAAGCACTTTGGTGCAAGACCCAGGAGTGAAGACTTGTTTAATGTCTACCATATAGTAGGAGATTGAAAAGTCCATAGTTTGGATAAAAAAACTTCCTATGCCCTAGCCGCTTGCGCTAGATGCATTAAATTGTGAGTAACTGAGTTCCAATGATGCGCTGGGCAGTTGTTCCTCCCAATGCAGCACGTTGCGGTCCGAGACAGAGCAATTACCATAATACAGTGAGAAAGTCTCAATGACAATAGATCAACAGTGAGGTCAAAGTTGTTTAACTGTTTAACTAGATTTTATTTCAAAAAGGGAATCAAACTATATAGCAATAAATTGTTTAAACACGTTTCTCTACAATGCCATACAACCAAACCACAGGCAGCTTTACCATGCATTTCATATATAAAAATGATAGATAAGACAGTTACACGCATGTGCGTGCATGTGCAGAATGTTATGATATAAAGTCAGAATTCTGAGATAAAAAGTCAGATTTCTGGGATTAAAAATCAGAATTTGGAGATCTGAGATTGAAAGTAAGGAAAAAATAAAAATAAATAAATATAAATATATATATATATACAGTATATATATATATATATATATATATATATATATATATATATATATATACACACACACACACACACACACACACACACACGTGATGTGTGTGTATGTGTGTGTGTATATACACACTGGAGATTAAACTTGGAGAACATTTTTTTTTTGTCTGAAATTCTGTAATTTACATTGATCATACATACATATTGTGTAATTTCCATGCAGAAAATCATTATGAGGTAATCAGCATTAGTGATGGATCAGTGAAGCTCATCAAATATTGATTGGTCTGTGAGCAATATTACTATAAAATAGAAAAACAACATTCAGTATATATACAAACAACTATTATTTATATAATCCAGGTGTTTCATTTAGTCAAATTTGCGCGGGTGTATAAAATCAATCAAATAGTCATGCATTATGGATAGCTGTAAGCTGAAAAAAACATTGGTGTTGTAACATAATTGTGTCCCTGTGCATAAACCAAGGTCCTTCAAGACAAAACTCTACTCCCCTGCATATGGCTCTGACCTCAACCTCACTAAACACCCATGGGATGGACTGGAATAGAGATTGAGATCAAGGCCCTCTTTTCCTACTTCACAGGTATCTAATCAAAGGAGAAATTTTAATCTGGATAAACGTTCATAGACACACTCTTACTTTTATACAAATTCTTCCCAGAGGAGCGAAGGCTATTATAGTAGGTGAAAGGTGAAGGAAATGCACATAGAATAGAATGACAAAAAGCCATATGGTATAAGGCATATAAGTCTCAATACTTTTGCCCATTTAGTGTACATGTATTGTTCATGAAATGTAATAAACTCTTACGTAAAATACAGTATTTATATTGTTGAATTAAAAAAGTGTTGTTTTCAAAATATCTCAGCTTTGCATTGTATGTTTTTTGAAAGAATAAAAGATTTAAGATTTAAAGAATTAACACTGCATTTGCTTTCAAAACACCACTGATGTGGCTGCAGACCCATATTTCCTTCACAGGGTTTGCTGCTAAACATAGATCTCTGCCATCATTCATCACCACTATTACACATATTAACCTGTCATTGCAGGTTCAAGACCACAGGTATACTCAGCAGGAGACTCATCACTCACCCCTTATCATCATTAGATTATAGCTAAACAAAAAGTCTGGAACATCAATGGAAATTGTCTCCAGCGATGATGTTTAAATGTCACCTTAACATTGGTCTTAAAAAAACTGTTCAAGAACATTTGCCTTTAACAGGAAACCTCAACAAAAGGTCAATTGCTGTTTTCTAAATATGTCTGCTATGCACTGGATGCCTTTTTTTAAAGAATAAAAAGATGGAATTAACACTGCATTTGCCTTCAAAACACCACTGATGTGGATGCAGACCTACATTTTCTTCACACGGTTTGCTCCTAAACATAGATCTCTGCCATCATTCATTGGAAATATTGCACATATTAACCTGTCATTGCAGGCTCAAGACCACAGGTATACTTAACAGGAGACTCATCACTCACCCCCTTGGGTCTATAGTGGCCGGAGCTAACCTCGGCTTTGTATAGCATGGACTCAATAACCAACCTTTTTTTGCAGCAAGAGAACCAGACAGAATGAATGTGTTCCTCTCAATTGCACTATGCCCCTCCTGACCTCAAACATCTACTCGCACTCATAATTTTGAAATAATTCTACCTTACTATAAAATTCTTTTTTAATGATTTGCATTGCTGCATGATTTTTTTGTAATTTATTTTGGTTTGAGTGCAAAACTAGTTTTAAGTTTTATAATTAGGAATTTAATAGCTTTAGTTTTAATTAATAAAAATAGAATTTTGTGTGTTGAACAGCAGCCTTTTGTCTTCCATACTACATGAAAGTAGTTCAGGAACAGTGCAAATTAAAGGGAAAACAATAACCATGCTAATATCACCTGCAATTCTATTCTATTTTAAATTGTGTTGCATTGATTTGCAATAAAACCCTACTGCAGAACTTTGAGATAAACTGAAAAAAGACGTAGGAGCCAAAATATTAATAGCACAATCCAACAGCATGAACACCTTAATTAAATCTAATATAAGCTTTAATGTTTAGTTCCACACTATAACCCACAATGTTATAATGTAAAACATGTCTAGATTAGTCATTCTAATATCATGGTCACGCTCCAACTTTCCCAACAATTCAAGCATTTTAAAACCAATATTTAAATGTTTCCTAATTATATTTTTTTCCCTTACAAATATGAGATGTCATTTCACCCTAAAAAACCCTAGTTACACTTATATTTGAGTTACAGGTTGTAGGTTACAACAGGTTGTAACAGGACACATTTAATTAAATAATAAGGACACACTTTGTTTACAAAAGTGAACATTAGAGTTATTTGCGATAGAAAGTTGAATGTAATCCAAGTCCGTTGTTCATTTAGTAGTTCTGTATGATTAAGAATACTGGCCAACAAGAAGCATGATCAAGTGCTCAATGTAGATAAAAGATGTGATTCAAGTATTTATGCCATTTAAAAATCATCTACATTGTTTCCGTCATGTTTAAAATTACATTGACTAAACATGGCAAAGAAGGAAATTTACCTTTAGCCAATAAAGAGCTGCACTTGCAGGAGACTTGAAAATAGATGGATTGAATTATAAATGACAAGCGGCAGGAAAGTAGGCACCATGAAGATGCCCTTCATTGCAAGTCGAGCAAGTCCTTGCACCATGTTCCTATGCAGTACAAACACTAGCATATGAGATGTTTGAATGCCCACATACTTTTAAATGTAAAAGTATAACTTCTGCTTATTTACTTTGAAATTTTAAAGTAAACACTTCATCTGATGAGACTATTGTATTTACATTTTTTGTGCTGTATATTAACAGAAAGGTTTCAGAAAAAGCCAAGGACCCAGTACAACTTGAAATACATTTCTTTTTACTGAAAAAAAGCAGTTTCAAAAGAAACAAGAACAAGAATAAATTGTTCTACTTTGTGAAAGTATACACTTGATGTGATAACTTTCACAACTTAAAAGCATTTTTCAAAAAAAACACCAAACCAGAACTAAATTTCTTGGGTTATATGCTATTTGTTCTTCAAAACTGTATTCCTTAAATCAAAGAAAAGGCCTCTTTGAATGTTATTTTTTACCTACACTTATTCTTTCACAGCAGGTGCAGAAAGACTGTAATTTCAGCTAAGAATTCTGTAGAGATTTTCATCACTCAAAACTAATATATTAAGTAATCTTGGTCCACAAAAGACAAATAAACATTTTGTAATACAAGCGGTAAAATTTAACTCCTCCATCAGAAATAAAATTGGGTAATTTTTTACAATTAGACCAAATTTTAGGTTCATTTTATTATAAAAATATTTTAGAGGCTCAATAATTATTAGTTTTCATGGTCACCATGCATAAGCATGGGCTATCTAAACAATGTATTAACCACAATGTAAACATTTATTTTTTTAATTTAAAGGACCAATGATGGTCAGCTGATGATGGTGATGGTGCATGATTTCAGTGGTCTATGAAGCAGACTAGAAATCAACGATATGAAGATTGAAATAATGCACAGTGATTTTTTTTTTTTTTTTATTGCAAACACACTGAAATAATGTTGTTGAATCTATAGTGGTAATTATGTTCATTGAATTTCAAGTCTGCTTTACTCCAGACACTTTATTGCATTCTGCCTCTTTCTATTGTATGTAAAGCTTTTAAGCACCATCCTAAATACCTTTCTAGCATGTATCACACATATTGACTTATATTAGAATTATTATTCCCATGCATTGACTTTATATTATCATACACATACATCATCCTGCATTCTACTCTCAGCATGTGCAGATGATTTCTGCTTGTGTGCTATAAACTGTGCACATCATACACTTATCCTGCTAAAGAAAATGAACGGGCCTGGAGCCTATGCAAACCTGGATTGATGAGCAGGTCTAGGGCCCCCAAAATAAACCGGATCACAAACATATACACCCCCCCCCCCCAACACACAAATATAATCCTTACTAACTTCTACAACTGCATCATTGAGTATTGAGTCCGTCCTTACCAATTGCATCATTGTGTGGTATGACAGCACAACTCTAAAGGACCACAAATGCCTGCAGAGTGTGGTCAAAGTAGCCACAAAAATAACTGGCATTAAGCAACCCCCTCTGCAGAGGGTTTACCAATGCAGAGTACACAGAAGAGCTGCCTCCATCATCAAAGATCCAACACACACCCAACACGGACTATTCACACTTCTACCATCAGGTCGGAGGTACAGAAATGTGAAATGCAAAATGAGCAGATTAAAGAACTATTTTTTCCCCCCACAACCATTAGACTCATGAACAGCCGAGCTGATGACTACCTCATAGACTCTAAGCATTTTTGCACTAAATTGTTACACTTTTCATCTGACTGCTGCAATACAATATAATGTAGCTCAATACTTTGCACAATGTAAATAACCTCATAAATATGTACAAAGAGTGTGTGTGTTTTTCTGGTTTTTATATATTTATTTTCATTATTATTATTATTATTATTACCTTTTCATTGTGCAGGGAAATGTTTCTTTACTGTGCATATGACAATAAACTTTGAATCTTGAATCAGTACTAAATGGTACCAAATGATAAAGAGTAGTTCTGTATACCCATTTAAGAAGACTATAGGAATACTTTAAGGGTGAATACAGGTCTTCATGTAGAGTCTCACCCATTAGCCCAACTATTGCAGATAAACATATAATTGCACTTGTAGTTCCAGTCCCAAGCTTAGGTAAAGAGAGTTGTGTCTGGAAGGGCATCTGGTGTAATACTATGTTTAATTAAATTAACTATACAGTATGTATCCAACAGCTCTGGTAAGCCTAAAAAGAAAACAGCTAAAGGAAGACTGGGGGACATGAATTTAAAAGCAAGCACTTTGCCATATATTATGGACAATTGTATGCTTTCAATTTGGTGAAAACAGATTGGGGAAGGCCATTTTATGTTTAAACATAATCATGCACAATAACATCCCTAGACATCCCTAGACAAGCAGGGAGTTTAACCATGTAGTGTAAAATATATCACAGTAAAGTTAGTTTGATGTTTTTTTTTGTTTTGTTTTTTTTGTTTTTTTTTTGTTTTTTTTTCCTGCAAACTTACACACATGTAATCTAAATCCCCTCATTATTATGTCTGAAACAAAATATCATTCGGTAATTAGCTGTAATTACTCCTACAAAGAATATTTTGCTGTAAAATTTGGCAATGGTTAGAAAAGATTTCCTCTCACATGTCGCTTTTTGAGGCTTCTGCTAGTTGAGCTCCCACATGGATAAACAGTATTTTAATATTATTTATATCAATATGTGTGTTGTTTCTGACCTCAACCACAGAGACAATAAAACAGAAAAGAAAGGTCTAATTGTTAAATGTTTTGAACTTTTAAGTTCAGTATAAATTTCTATATTGACTTTTAGTCAACTACTTATAGTAGTGCATTATGAACTTCTAAGGCCTGAATTTTTAAATACCAATTTGAGCCAAAAGTGGCCCAAAATGGTTTATGATTCATTAAAACTTGTGGTCACATTAACAATGTTACTGTTACTGGTACTGGTACAAGGAAGCTGGATCATGGCTGACCATGTGCTTTGATCCCAATTAAGTGACTTTGGGCAAAAATGCCTACAAAATTGTAGACATAATGTACTTTTCAAGCCAATGGAGAAAAACAGTTATGCAAATGCGTAATTTGTTAAAGTTATGTGAATGATTTCTCAAAAATGATCAAGACACTCTGAGGTGGTAATGGCAAAGTTGCAGAAAAATATGTTCCTATAGTTAAAAAAAAAAAACAAGTCATCAAATAGCAATTGAAAGCCTAAACAAGTTACAGCCAGAATTTAGCACAGTTTAACATAAAACCTGCACCACTGAACGGCATGGCAGAAACTACAGGACACTTAGTGATGAGAGCTATAGAATGAGATGATTAAGTGGGCAAATGCTTAAAAAACGTTGTTCATCACTGTGAAATCACAAGGGGACATACACACAAGTGTGCACACAAAAAGACACTATCAAGTATCAAATAATTTAAATGACACCAAAGTTCTGTGAGTACTGAACCTAAAACCTTCATTTTGTGAACTGACCAGACTATTCTGTGCCAATGAGCCACCAGCATGCTCAATAAATTTGGTTATTTTATTAACATGTACAGAACAAATATCCATTTCTATAGTCCTGACCAATAAAGTTTCTAGATCTAGCTACCTAAGTTTCTAGATCTAGCTATGTTTATTTCTGCACATATTTGGGGTGGCTGTTGGGTTAACACATTTGGTGAAAACCTGAAAGAACTGTCTGACGTCAGCAAGTGGTTAATTTGTTTTAATTACTTCCTACTTATGCAACTAAGGGATGTGCCAGTCACGTGGCAGCAAAGGAGTTTCCAATCTGTAAGATGCCATTTTGTTTAGTTGGCCAAGCCTTTAAACATAGTCGTAGCTTTGAATTTACTGCTTATCTATTAGACAGACAGAGAGAGAGAGAAACTCTGACATGTTTTTTAGCACTGTCTTTAGAGACGGTTTTCTAATCTTATTCATCTGAAAGTGAATAACAGGTGGGCATACAGTACAAGGCTTTCCTTTTGAAATAATTCCAGCTTGCTTTTTAGATCAGTATGGAGAGGTTGTAGTCCAATGTTTTGTTCATTATGCCTTGATCTATGCTTACATATAAAGCAATCTGAAATACTGATGCATGTTGTTTTGTTGTGTTTAATAATGCATCCATGGCATTGATGTAGTCCTTGCATTTTTTATGCTTTTTCGTGAACCTGTGAGGCAAGTCAAGGTTGCGATTAGGCACTTAAAATAACTAATATACTCTGAACTAATTGTTCAGTAATATTATATTAAAACATTTACACTGGAAAACAAAAGAATAGAATTTTGAAATTAGACATAGGAAGTCAAAGCATTTTCTATGTTTATATATATACAGTATATATTTAAGAATACTTTGACCATACCATTTTCCCAAACAGATACATTAGACCTTTGTGTGGAACTCTGTGACCATTGAGCCCTTTTTTCAACCTACATCTCACCTGAAGGTTGTTACTATGGTGATGAAGTTAATAGAAATCAGACTGTTGTAAGCTTATGATCAACCTAATAGCCTAATAAACCTCAAACAGAGACATTACACAAACAGTGATTTAAAAGCTTTACTTTTACTTAAACACACACATTATATATATATATATATATATTATATACAGTGCATCCGGAAAGTATTCACAGCGCTTCACTTTTTCCACATTTTTTTACGTTACAGCCTCATTCCAAATTGTATTACATTAACGAGACAATGACCCGAAGCACACAGCCAAGATTTCAAAGAAAAAAAGATCTGAGCCACTCCAGAATGTTCTGGAGTGGCCCCAGACTTGAATCCGATTGAACATCTCTGGAGAGATCTGAAAATGGCTGTGCACAGACGTCTCCCATCCAACCTGATGGAGCTTCAAAGGTACTGCAAAGAAGAATGGGCAAAACTGCCTAAATATAGGTGTGCTAAGCTTGTGGCATCATTTTCAAAAAGACTTGAGGCTGTAGTTGCTGCCAAAGGTGGTTCTACAAAGTATTAAGCAAAGGCTGTGAATACTTATGTAAATATGATTTCTTTGTTTTTTAATTTTGACAAATTTTCAAAACTCTCAAGAAAACTTTTTTCACATGGTCATAATGGGGTATTTTGTATAGAATTTTGAGGAAAGAGATTAATTTAATACAATTCGAAATAAGGCTGTAACGTAACAAAATGTGGAAAAAGTGAAGCGCTGTGAATACTTTCCGGATGCACTGTATATATATATATATATATATATATATATATATATATATGTGTGTGTGTGTGTGTGTGTGTGGGTATATATGTGTTTTTAGACTTCGCCTGCCAGGGAAAGGTGAATGGAATGGCACTGGTTCATCATTCACACAGAAACACAAACACAGCGGATCTGAAGGAGAAGGAATTCCTGCTGATTTTACCTCAGATCCTACCCCCAGTGTTACACTACATCATGTACAAAGGCATATGAATGAAGCTAAATAAATAGAACTTGTCATGGTTTATTTCTTATTATTGCAAGGAGCTCTCAGACCTCACAATAAGCATGCTGGTACATACAGAAGTTTATTACTAAATCAACAGTTGAAAAAAGTTACAAAATTAATTTTAAACATTTTCAAACAAAATCTTTTTTTTTAGGAAAAATAGATGAGGGTAAATAACCTTCATTCAAAAGCTTCCCAAATGGGAGACTACTGCAGCTCAATACCAAAACAGACCCAGCTGATTTGTTACATATTATAAAAATTACCGAAATAAGTAAACTAATGCATAGGAGTTGATACTTTGTATAAAAGAGTAGAACTTTATCAACTTTTAGCTAAATAAGAGGAGGTAGGATTTTTTTTCTATAAAACCAACGTCTTAAAAAGCTTTTTGTTGTACAGAACAACTTTAAACTAAACTTGTAAAATGTATAACTGCGCCCAGGTTTATATTTGTTCTATCAATTGAAAAAAAATATCATCATCATCATCAAAATATCATCATCATCATCATATCATCTAAGCTGTTTTACTCATGACAGTCTTCTATTTTGTATTTGCTTTCTAGATACTTAATACATTTTTAAAATAAAGTAATTAATGTATTGTAGTTTCCCATTTTATTTTGAAATTAACATTCAATATATAAACAAAACTAATGAGAAATCTTATGACATATACTTCAGTCCCATTGCCAAAGCTGTATAAATTTAAGCATGTATTTATGCTTTTTAGACATTTGCATCCCTTTCAGTTTTAGCATAACTGTATTAAAACAAGCATTATAAAATCATGACTGTGTGAGTTTTGTGAACTCTTGTTGTCTTGTGCAACATTATTTTCTAACCTCACAAATAAAAAAAAATCCAACAGATACTATAAAATCTTGTAGTAAGCATGCCTAGGAAATTGAAAGTTGTTATAACTGCAAACAGAGAAAACTTAAAATGGAAGGTTAAGTCTGGACAGGCCGCGTTCCTGCTCCAGTGTTTATTTTCTCCACTTAATATATAGATGTAACTGTAGTTTTCTCTACAGTTACATCTGTTTTCTCTTTTATTAGCCAGCTTTTGCTCAGGACCATCACAGAACAGGTATAATTTGGGTGATATATTGTTTATTGCCAGTTCTGCTGTGACACTGATGTGGTGAGTGGGTTTTAGTGCAACAGTGATGCTAGAGTTTCATTGAAACACCTCAGTGACACTGCTGAAATGAAAATGGTCCTGAGCAACTGATAAGGTCCTAAGCAACTGATAAAATTGGTACAAAGTAGGGTAAAAAGAAGGTCTGATTATATAATGAACTAAAACATGTAACACATTGTGTGTTTTAATACAACTGAGTTCTCAAACTTCATAATTATGTTAGTTATAACTATTAAAACATAGTTATGTTCAAACCATAAAATAAACAAATTACATTTCATGTTCCTCATAATTTAGCAAAATGGTACAGTGGTAACTGTATATTAGTGTTAGTCTATTAGTATAATATTGGTTATATTAATAATACAAATTACAAAACACAGTCCTTAGAATGTACCTCTAGCTTAAATAAAAGACAGACAAGCAAAAAAATCTTAACAATAAACGTGTTCAGACAACACAGGCCAAAAATGTACAACAGAAATCAAAATGGACACTAAATGCTAAAAACCCTAAGAATTCAAGCTCCACCATCAAACAGCAAACAAATCAATAAAATATATATCAGTTTAAAATCAAATCAAATTTTAAGTAAAAATGGAACTACTTTTTTAATTCACACGATCTGATGAGCAGGATATCCATTCAAGTTGAAACAATGAAATTAGTTGCAGTGATTAAATAAGTTCCATTTTAGTAAAAGTGCATTAGCTTCAACTCATCAGCTTTGCAAAACAGGCTGTGACATCACAGGAATTTACTAAGTCAACTAAATTATTGGGAGATGTGAAAAGAGGAAAATATTTACATAAAATGTCTGTTACCCTTTTTAAATTACCTTTCAATCTATTCTCCCTATGCGTTTTCTGACTGTTTTCCTAACTATGTGCTTGTTTGTAAGATACTTGATGTCTTCATTTTCTTTGGAATCAATACACATCTCTCTCCATTTACCTATCAATCTATCTTTCTGCAATAATGTTGTTGCAAAAATTGCAAGTTAGTTCAAACTATAACACCACCCTTTACTCAACCGTAATCAATTCATTCAAACCCTTGTAATTTGATGATAATATATAGATAAATCTTTTTATTCCATACACTTTTTTTTAAATTGCATGATCTTACTATGTTCGCACTGCATGAATAACACTCATCATCTTCAAAGTCTTTAAGAGACCTGAAAGATGGAAGTCTAAGGAGGCCAGATCCAGGCAGTATGATAGATGAGGCAACACTGTCCAAAGCACTGGAAACCTAATAACACAGATTTTTTTATATATTAAACATTCCTCAATAATAAAACGCCATTCTCACTCCCCTTAGCTTTTAACTGGATCTAGTGATCGTCATGGACACAAGTATAAAGCTTTTACAATTGGAACACAGATTGTAATATATACAGTTGTGATCAAATTTATTCAACCCCCACTGAAATAAAGTGTTTTGGCCAGTTTGACATTGATTTGGATCATTTCAGTCATCTTATTTACAATTATATCAAAGAGGCACTTATAAATTAGACAAATATAACATAATATTTATGATGGAATAACCACAAATGTCTTTACTGTGCTCACATCATTATCAGTTTTATTCAACCCCCTAGTGACATTATTTTTTAGTACTTAGTACAACATCCTTTTCCAGTTATGACAGCTTTCAAGCGTGAAGCATAGCTTGACACAAGTGTCTTGCAGCGACCTATGGGTATCTTAGCCCATTCTTCATGGGCAAAAGCCTCCAGTTCAGTCACATTCTTAGGCTTGCGCACTGCAACTGCCTTCTTTAGGTCCCACCAGAGGTTCTCAATTGGATTTAAGTCTGGTGATTGCGATGGCCACTCTAGAATGTTCCAGCCTTTCATGTTCAACCATGCTCTAGTGGACTTGGATGTGTGCTTCGGATCATTGTCCTGTTGGAAGGTCCAACGTCTCCCAAGCCGCAGGTTTGTGACTGACTGCATCACATTTTCCTCCAAGATCTCCTGGTACTGAAGGGAATTCATGGTACCCTGCACACGTTGAAGCTTTCCTGTACCATTAGAAGCAAAACAGCCCCAAAGCATAATTGACCCCCCGCCATGCTTCACAGTAGGCAAGGTGTTCTTTTGTTCATAAGCCTGGTTCTTCCTCCTCCAAACATAGCGCTGGTCCATTGTCCCAAACAGTTCTAATTTAGTTTCATCTGACCACAGTACACTGTCCTAAAACCTTTGTGGCTTGTCCACATGACTTTTGGCATACTGCAGTCGACTTTTCTTGTTCTTTGGAGTCAGCAAGGGGGTGCGCCTGGGAGTTCTGGCATGGAGGTCTTCGTTATGCAGTGCGCGCCTTATTGTCTGAGCTGAAACTTCAGTGCCCACATCTGACAGGTCTTTTTTCAGTTCCTTAGCAGTCACGTGGGGATTTTTCTCCACATTACGCTTCAGGTAGCGCACAGCAGTCGCGGTCAGGATCTTCTTTCTGCCACGACCAGGTAACGTTTCCACTGTGCCCTTTAACTTGAACTTGCAAATGATACTTCCGATAGTGTCTCTTGGAATATTTAACAACTTCGCAATCTTTTTATATCCATTGCCATTCTTGTGAAGAGCAATAACCTCTTCTCTTGTCTTCTGGGACCATTCTCTTGCCTTCACCATGCTTGTAAACACACCAGTAGATGTCTAGAAGGAGCTGAGTATCACAGTCCTTTTAAATCTGCCTAATTGGTGCTTATCATGCTTGCATTGCTCGTTGACATCCACAGATGTTTTCAATACCTGATTGAAAACACTGGAATGAACCTCTGTTCTTATGATGGTAGTTGTAAAGGGGTTGAATAATTGTGTCAATGAAGAAATCACAAAAAGGCCATTTAATACTTTATGACAAAAACAATTGATGCTATCTTAGTTGCATTTAGTTCTTTAACAAGTCCTTGTAAGATTTCATTATGAACACAATTACAAATGTGCACTGAATTCCATAAAACCCTTCGCAGCATTGGGGGTTGAATAAATTTGATCACAACTGTATATATATATATATATATATATATATATATATATATATATATATATATATATATATATATATATATATATATATATATAAGAATATTAACTTTTATATCAATAATAATTACAACAAAAATATATATTCATTCAAATTTTTTTATTTAAGTTTTATTTCATTTTAAGTTGCTGGAAAATGAAGTATAGTTTTATAGAATTAATAAAATATATATTTTTTAAAAAGCAGAAATTAACCTCTATTTTGAATATCCTTATTAATTTAATGATTTTTTAAAAGTTGTTTAAGCATAATAATCTGTTTTATTAAAAGCATTCTGTTTATTTGTTTAATAAGTAAATAATAGGAAAAATAAATACATTTAATAAATATATAAAGGGTACATTTTTATACTTTTTAGTTCTCTCATTTGTAAGTCGCTTTCGACTGTCTCCTAAATGACTAAATGTAAATGTAATAAAAAATAACTTTTCTTTCCTGCAGACCCTTATTTAAGCCTGTGTTTTATATATGTTCTTTGTGTTGGTTCTTAGTTAGATTTCCCCAGAGTTTGAGTTCAGTTTAAAACAAGTCCACATAACAGTTGTACAGATTTTTATCTGGCACTAATTGCATCAAAAATCTCCTGCTGACAGGTACCTCAGAGACAGAGGAGAACCGGCAGCTTTGTCCAACATACTTCATGCATTCATACATAAACTAACAGCCTCTTTGCCACTAGCTTGTCAGTGATTATCCGTCCAGATTCTACAACTGTGTTAAAGTGACCATTAGAGCCAGTGCACCAAACAAACCTCCTGAGAGGACTGATCACCTTTACATGGCTACGGAATAGGACACTTTAGATTCAGTCTACATGCAGAGATCCACATTTTTTGGCACTTCCTTTCCTCTCCACTTACAAGTAGAGCAATGACACATCTGGTTTTGCAATGCCCCCAAATTTGATCATGTAACAGGTAAGAGCAATATGTTCAGAATGTACCACAGTTATGTTGCAAACACCAATTGTGTTTTCCTTTATTTCAGGGGTCCAAACAGGACTATAGGCATAAAAGTCACATTTTAAATTACCCAAAGGAAAACTTATATTGCTCAAATGTTGATCTTTGATGTCTAAGGAGATCTATTCGTTATTCTGACTTATGCCTAAGTCAGAGCAACTCTTTCAACTGAAAAGTCCTTTACCGATTCCTCCAAAAATTGCTTAGGAAAAATAGTATGCGACAATGACAAGATATTAATTGATGGTTTATACAAATAAAATGCGAGTTCATGATATAAGTGTATAAGCCTGATGGTTGCGGTCAACCATGATACAGCATTCTCTTTATCATTGAAGGTGAGGTCTTACTCAAGGATCAACATTAGAAGACTTCAGCCTTTAGATTTAAAATGAGTGTGTGTACAATTAAACAGAACAGACGGTTCATTAATGTGCATTAAACCAGTAAACGTACTTTATCTGGGTTTGAATCTTGTTTGGGTTTTTGCAGGAATGCATGCATAGCTGAGAAACCTCCTTTTGAGCAACACATTTTTTGTGAGTCTCGCATTTTCAGTGTCGTTTCACGTTGTATTAACCTCCATGTGAAACGGAAAGAAAACATCACACAAAACTTGATCAGACTTGCCTTGCACTGGTTTCACCCTGGGGTGGATAGTGTCTCAGTCTTTGTTTTAACTGTATTTTGTTTTTTTAGCTGTTGGGTCGTGTTTAGCCTTCTTTCCTCCAGATCTCGTGCTGCATGCCGGTGCTGTTCTGACCTGATTAACATTGTTCGTGTTGGTGGGCGCGCCCTTAACATGCATCCGCATCCCGATTGGTTGTCATTCAAACAGCCCGCCTCTCCCGCGATAACAGACAACACAGCCGTCCAATACCAGATTATAAAACGCGCATTTCAAAACTGCAGTCTGACTTTCAATAACAATGCGGGACAACGTCTCAATTTGCGGGACGCATGAAAATGAACAAAATTGCATGACTGTCCCGCACAAAGCGGGACATCTGGTCACCCTAGACTCACACAGACAGCAAAATAATTTCAGCCCAGATTTGGCCCACATCCTCAGTTTTCAACTGGCAGCATTGATTGATGGCACTTGGGCAGATTCGTTTGAGCACAGATAAAGGAGCGAAGAAATGTACTGCCTCCAATTCTAAAAATACAAGGTGGAATAATAAGGTAGATGTTTAACTGTTAAAATACTTTGGCAGCATTTCAGTTTTTTTTATGAATGCATCAATGTACAATACACTGTAACACCACCACCACATCTATGTTATTACAGTACTGAAATTAATCTATCACCAAAACAATACATGATTTTTTGTTGTGGTTGTTATTATTATTAAATTATTATGAAAAATGACTTATTTCATTACACAAAAAAGCAGTAGACTAAATTATGTATATGTACTACAATGTGCAAGTATATGCTGATTTGAACTGAGTGGACAATGAATGTAAAAACATGAAGGTGTACCTAATAAAGTGGCTGGTGTGTGTGTGTGTGTGTGTGTGTGTGTGTGTGTGTGTGTGTGTGTGTGTGTGTGAGAGAGAGAGAGAGAGAGAGAGAGAGAGAGAGAAAGAGACAGGGAGAGTGAAAAAAGAAAGAGACAGAGACATTATAGTGGCTTGTTTGTCAGAGTGAAGGAGAAAGAAATTAATCTGTTAATTAGATGATTCCGGTGTAGGAAATATCTTCCAAAGCCAGAACTGTTGCCTGGCACCTGTCAGCTCAGGGTGATGCCAGTTTTGTCCTTTGGAATTCTGGGATGCTTCCTGTTTTAGAAGCAAGCTGAGAATGGAGTCAATATCTCAGCTCTGTGGTGATATTTTAATTTAGGTACTGTAAGCTTTGCTGAGCTTCTGTCTGCTGTAAGAAAATATTAGTTATGTTCACTTATTGGCCAAAGCATCTGATGTCAAAACCCGATAATATATATTGTTTACCTGAAAGACAAACAACAGAATATTTAATAGCTGCCACAGAAAAGGCAATATTTGATTACTGTAGTTGTAAAATCACTTTTACTGTTTATCATTTTAATAGGACAGAACATTTTGGTATATTGGTTGGAGTTTAAATTTTTTTTTTTTACTTCGCGATGTAACTGGGAACCAGAAGTATATATAGACGGAAGTACATGTGTAGGTGATTACCACTCCGGTGAATACGAGCGATGAAGGGGCGTTGGTATTGGAACGTTCTTGTGGAAGTGTATTATGGGAATTGTGAAGTCATCATGCTCAGAGGTAGGCTGCGTGACATCATCCCCGTTTTAACAATGGAGCCGAAGTAAATTGCCCCTTAATTTGCACAAAAGCTGTTTTAGCAGCATCTGTCCAGCGAAAAGTCTTGGAATTTCCCTTCAGTAGGGACGTCAAGGGTGCAGCTGCTAAGCTGTAGTTCCGAATGAACCAACGATAGAAATTTGCAAACCTAAGGAATTCTACTACAGTGGTGATTTTCCTCTTGTCCATGTACACTCCATCATGACTTATGACATAGCCCAAAAAGTACTGGTCACGTGAAATTCACATTTCTCTATTTTTCCGCACATGCCGTACATGCGTTTGCATATCCTGTGAATAAATTAAAATATCGTCAATATACACCTTGACAAATTGACCCAACATATCCCTCAGAACATCATTAATGAACTCCTCGAAGACTGATGGAGCATTGCGGGGGCCGAATGGCTTTACCAGGTATTCGTAGTGCCCGCGAGTGGTGTAAAAAGCGGTCTTCCATTTGTCCCCCTCCCGAATTCTAATGAGGTTGTAGGCGTTTCTGAGGTCAAGTTCAGTGAATATGCGAGCTTCAAAAAGCTGTTCAAGTGCTGCTGGGACCAGTGGTAGAGGATATGGGTAAACCTTGTTGATGAGCCCTCCATCTTTCTTCTGTACAAAAAAGAAGCTGGCCGCAGCCGGCGACTTGGAGGGACAGATATCCAGTGCCTCCTGGATATATTCCTCCATTACGCACTCATCTTTCTGCGTCAGAGGATAGATACGGGATTTGGGTGGAATGGCTTGATCGACAAGATCGATACAGCAATCATAATGAAGATGAGGATGTAGATGAGTAGCTAGGCCCTCACTGAAGACCTCTTGAATGTCCTGATATGCAGTGAGAATTAAAACACTGTGAAGATCATCAGTTTCGGTCATGGCAGTGGTTCGTAATCTCAGGCCGTGAGGTTGCAAACACTGCTTTTTACAGTAGTCTGACCATGCCATGATCTGTTGGTCTGCCCAGGAAATGACTGTGTTGTGTGTCTTAAGCCATGGAGCACCTAATATGATATGATAATATGATCATAAGCCGAGGAGTTCAAGATGAAGAGGCGTTGTTGCTCAGAGTGAAGAGTCCGTTTGTTCAGTGATAACTCCAGAGCCCACGGGATCTCCATCTACAGCAGACAGGTGAAGGGGAACAGGAAAAGTGCTCATTAAAATGTTTGATGTCTGTCTGGCGACATCCCAATGAATGAAGTTCACCTCCGCCAATTAAAGCTGAAAGCACCGTGCCACTTGCATTTATGGAGTGGGAGGGTGAAAAGGGAAGTAGGGTTCACATGTACATCTGAAATATTGTCTGAATGAATGTAAGGTGTGCCTTGCTCATGCTGAGAAAGGTAAGGAATCCGAACAACACGGTAGGACCTGGTCAATGACCTGAAGAGGGAGTCCACAGTCTCAAAGTTGACTGTTAGTAACACATGGACTAAAATTGTGCAGGTCATGCTCATGTCTTAAAATGTCCAGGCCCATTTGAAGTTCACCAATGACCATCTAGATGATCCAGAGGAGGCTTGGGAGAAGGTCATGTAAACAGATGAAACCAAAATAGAGCTTTTTGGTAATGACTGCAATTGCCGTGTTTGAAGGATGAATACAATCCCAAGAACACCATCCTAGCCATGAAGCATATGTCTGGAAACATGTCTGGAAACATGATACATTGAGGATGACTGAGTCTTCCAGCATGACAATGACCCAAAACACACAGCCAGGGCAATTAAGGAGTGGCTCCATGAGAAGCATTTTAAGGTCTTGGGGAGGCCTAGAAATTAGGGAGCTGAAACACAATGTTGCCAAATGACAGCTCTGAAACTGGAAAGATCAGAAGATGGCGAAGAGAATTCTGTGCAATCTCAGCCCAAGGTAAGAAAGGTGCCCAATCGGCAGCATGATTAAGGGCAAAGATGCGGAGGAACTTACCCAACTCCTGGTTAGCTCTCTCACACTGGCCATTACTTTCTGGATGATAACCTGAAATTAAGCTCACAGTAGTACCCAGTTTTTCAAAAAATGCCCTCCAAACAGCAGATGTAAACTGCGGACCCAGGTCCGACAATATGTCTACTGGAATGCCGAAGATAGGGAACAAAGTTTTAAACAGAAGCTCAGCTGTCTGTAGTGCCGAGGGGAGTGCTGTCACAGGCAAGAAATGGACGGCTCGGGAAAAACGATCAATAAGAGTAACGACCGTCGTAAATCCTTCTGAGGAAGGAAGATCCGTAACAAAGTCGATCGCCACATGAGACCATGGACGAGAAGGAACTGGACGAGAAGGAACCTTGGGGGTCTTGCAGGCAGCACAAATAGAACAAGACTTAACAACCCGCTGGACATCCGAGTTAAGAGATTCCCACCAGTATTTTCGTCGCAAGATCTGAATGGTACGATGAACCCCGGGATGCCCTGAACACAGAGACGAATGTGCCCAAGTAATAAGGCGAGTACAGAAACCTACAGGCACATAAACTAATCTCGGCGGAACATGTGGGGGAGCCAGGAAACCCTGAAAAGACCTCTCGATCTCTTGATCGAACTCCCAGTGTATGGTATTAATAAAACAACTCGCTGGCAGAATGGGAGAATCAGCCGGATTGAGCCGTGACAGAGCATCGGCCTGATGGTTGTGGTTGGTAAGAGGGATAGCCAAGGAACTAAAAGATTTGATTAATTTCCAATAAAAATTCGCAAACCCTAAAAAACACTGCAAATCCCGCATGGAGGAGGGCACTGGCCATTCCAGAATGGCCTTTACCTTACTGGGAACCATCATAAGCCCCTTGGCTAACAGAATGAACCCGAAAAAAAATGAAATGCTTTCCCAGTGGAACTCACACTTATCTGCTCGCACAAAAAGCTGGTTACGCAAAATGCTACGAAGAAATGTAGCCACATGATGACGATGGGTGGTTAAATCCATAGAGAAGATGAGAATATCATCCAAATAAACCAACATAAAGTCCTCCAGAAAATCCCCCAAGACCTCATTAATAAACGCTTGGAAAATGCCAGGAGCATTAGTGAGACCGAACGGCATAACTAGATATTCATATTGCCCAGAAGATGTAACAAACAAAGTCTTCCATTCATGCCCTTCCCGAATGCGAACCAAATTGTACGCATTGCATAGGTCTAATTTAGTAAAGATGGTGCCCCCCCTTATACATTCCAGAGCAGAGGGTATTAAAGGAAGAGGATAGGCCATCCTACGAGTAGCCTGATTAAGGGTCCGCTAATCAATACAAGGTCTTAGAGTGGAATCCTTCTTAGGAACAAAAAAAAACCCTGATGCCACTGGAGATTTAGAGGGTTGAATGATGCCACTCTTAAGGGACTCGGCAATATTCCCTCATTGACCTGTTCTCAGCAACCGTGAGGGGATAAGGACTTACGCGTGGTAATTTCATGCCTTCAATCAGATCAATCGCACAGTCCGAAACACGATGGGGTGGGAGAGAATTGATAGTAGCAGACCCAAATACCTGTGCCAATTCCACATACTCTGATGGAACTCCCATAGGAAGGATATGGAAGGGGAAGTCTGTGCCTGGAGAAGCAGGTAATGAAGGCAATGAGAGACACAAGAGGGTGACCAATGTACAATATCCAGAGAAGCCCACGAGATGACAGGGTCGTATCGCTGAAGCCAAGGTAACCCTAATATAAGGGGAAAAGCAGGAGAAGAAATGAGTAGAAAAGTTATTTCCCCCACATGCAGAGCACTAACTGCCAGAGAAATAGAAACCGTCGAATCAGAAATAATACCCGGATGTAACGGACGACCATCCGTGGAGCTGACTCGATTGGCTTGTTGTAATCTCACAGTAGGAATACCCCATTTATCGGCCATAGTGGAGTCAAATAAATTACCCTCAGCCCCAGAGTCAAGAAGAGCAGTAGTAAAAAAAAACTTAATCTAGACAGGTTAATTTAACTAAAATCACAAAAGCTCTTTGCATGGACAAATGAAAAGTGCTCACCACAATGGAGTCCCGAGCAGCAGTAATGGCTTTAGGGCCCGTACCAGACCTCTTACCCCAGCTGAGAGGACGTAAAGGACACAGATGTCCACGAATACGATGATTCCTCTCACTGGCAGACAACCGAAAAGTGTCTATCGGCGTCTTAGGATCCGGTGAAGTCTCAAATGGTGTAGAAGTGAGAAGTGGTGACGTGGAACGTAGATCCCTCCTTGCCTGCCAGAGCTGATCCAGACAAATGGTGGTGGTAATGATCTCCGATAGAGACATGCCCTCGTCCCTAAATACCAGCTCTGCGGCGATCTCACTTCTCAATCCAAGCGATAAGCCACGAGTAAAGCCGCCTCATTCCAGCCACTGTGCACGGCTAACGTCTGAAATTCCAGGGCATAATCGGAGCGTGCCCCCTGTCGAAGTTCAAACAGGACATCTCCCGCAGCGCGTCCCTGGCGCGGGTGAAAAAACGTACTCCGAAAACGTTCCATGAACAGTTCAAAATTGCGCGACTCGGCTGCACGAGAGTTCCACAGAGCAGAAGCCCAACTGCCTGCACGTCCATGTAACTGCGAGATTATAAATGCGATCTTCTGTTCATCAGTAGCAGGAGGACAGTTAGCGAAGTACAGTGAACATTGCAGCATAAAGAGCTCACAAACCTCTGCATCTCCATCAAAGTGTACGGGCTCCGATACAGGAAGTGATGATGACGTCTTCGGTGCGACGCTCCTCACGGAAGGGTCGGAGGTAAACAAAGCATTTGGAGAACTTGGGATTTGGAGATGACCGCTCTCCAGCTGCATCTGATGATCCAACAATGAGGTCATCGCTCTGGAGAGTTCAGAAATCTCCTGCCATAGTTCGCCCAACAATCGTCCTTGCTCGCACTGAGCGCAAGACCGAACAGCCGGATCCATGATGGCGTTGGTTACCATGACGATCGTGGAACACAGGAACGGGACGAAGTCCAGAGTTCAACACGTAGAGTGTTTATTATCCAAACTCGGTACTAGACAACAGTGCAAGACCGAGATCGAAGCAGCGCAACCGCGATGAAGGCAATCGCCAGCGCCGCCGAGAAGAAGACACGATCGCAAATCCAAAATAATCCAACAATCCAAACAAGAGAGCAGAAGGGTGAGTATACATGAACCAACGCGAGGAGATGATAGAAACGGAAGCTATAAATAGGGAGAAACCGGAAAAGCCAATAAGGAAACGGAAGTTAGAACTCTGGAGATGGAGGGCGGTCCTGATTCTGCGCAACGTGATCCCCAGGGTGGCCCAGAGAGGGCACTGATGTGACACACGCATACACACACCCACTGTTGCACCTGCCGCGGTTCCATCCAATCACCGCTTACCCTCTCCTGATTACCAGATTCAGGTGCGCCTCATCAGCGGCAGCCCTATTTAAGCAGGCATCCTGGATCCACCAGTGCAGAGGTTTTTGGTTTGGTTTGTTATGGTTACGTTTCCTGCTGCTTGGTTTTGTCTGAGTACGTGGCTCGGACCCCGTACTCATCTCTGGCTTCTGTGCCTGAGCGATCCGGTTGTGCCCATTGATCTCCTCTAGGACGCGTCTCCTGGGAACACATGAGAGAATTCTGATCTCAGACTCCTGCGTGCCCGCTTCGCTGCGTTCCTCACCCTCGCCTCTACGGTTCACCAGGGGATTCTGCTGACCAGTGACATCATTGCCTTTTTTCATGTGACTTTGTTCTCATTTTGGGATTATTCCTCATCTGCTTTATTGAGAGCAATAAAGACTGTTTTGCTTAGAACATTCACGCTTCCTTCGTTTCCTCCGGTAGTGGAATATATATATATATATATATATATATATATATATATATATATATATATATATATATATATATATATATATATATATATATATATATATATATATATACAGTATATATAATTACAAATACAGTATTATGAGCTGCTGCATCGCATATATATAAGTCTGGGTTGTGTGGGAGGAGGGGGTGTATGGGCAAGACACCCGCAGAAACACGAGCGACAGGCAGATACCATCAGCCAACAACTGTGTTTTAAATAAAACACACAAGGACAGTGACCTACTGGTAACCTCAGTCATCATCATAAACACAGAAGGCGAACATGATCGTAGTGATTATCAGTGATTGCAAGCACAGCAAATTTGATCAGAACTGTTTAAATCAGTACCTTTTGTTAGGAAGCATGGGAATTAATCACTTACTACATCTTTGGCTATATACTTTTGACCAGGCTTTTTACCAGCTCATTGTATTGTAATGATCTACTCCCTATGTTTTAGTTTACATAACACTTGACTGTCAAGGAATTTGTGTTTGTTCTGACATAAATTATTTAGTATGCATCTAAACCATGACAGTTGACATACTGGCTGTTTGGACCTGGATCCAAGTTATTCAAGCTTATATTTAGG
Source organism: Corydoras sp. C115 (assembly GCA_019802505.1). Lineage (NCBI taxonomy): Eukaryota > Metazoa > Chordata > Actinopteri > Siluriformes > Callichthyidae > Corydoras > Corydoras sp. C115. The sequence goes on from JAFMOC010000071.1 coordinate 671,535, forward strand.
TGATGTCGAAGTTTTGTGTGGTGTTTCAATATTTTTTTTTTATCTCAGTAAGTGTAAAAAAAAAAAAAACACCCAGATGCCATCAATTATTGGGAAATTTACACCGTTTGTTGGAAACGTCATCCAAAGCCCGACCGAGAAGAGCTAGTTAAATATATAAAAACTAAAGCGTGTGTGTGTGTGTGTGTTTAAACCACTCTTGATTTATTTTTTATAAAAGAGAAAATCAAGAAACCGTTTAATTTCCATTTTAATAACTATAGCTGTAAAAAAAAGGACAGACACACTCATATAAATGGCAGATGAAGGCTTTAAGCCTTGATTTAATTTCTTAATTAAATTTCAATGGTAGTAATGCTTTAGTACACACATATATAAACACACAAATTAATATATGCATTATAAAAACATTACAAAAGCTTAAATTAATTTATTTTATTCGCATCTCGAAGACTTACTTTACCTTTTACCATATTTACAGTAATACTAGCTAAATACTATTAACCCAACACTAGCCCAAATCTTACTTAAGATAAAGACTATATAGAGAGAAGTCTTGGGACATCTACTAATAATACCCAACATATAAATATCACCTAAGTATTTAATGATCTTCTATTGTAAATTCGTTACCCGTTTGCAGCTATAGAAGCTTTATCAGTCTGTGTATGTTTTTACAATATTTTGACTGCATAAAAAAATGGATCTCAAAATTACAACTTGGAAACTTGGCGAGTGGTATTACACAGGTACATTTATCATATAGCAGTTATTTAAGTCGGTGACGTTTTATAAAAAGCCTATAAATGATTTTACATTTACTATCTTGAGTTTTTATATCACAAGGTCTAGATGGTCAAGTTTAAAAAAAGGTAGCAATATTTCAGGACTGAAAAGCAATTTCTCTACTGATCTATTCAGACTTAATAGAAATGTCGTAGACTTAATATTTCATAAGATCAAGTCAATCCAGCCCTTAAAATGATCAAGCTGTTAGGGACAAAAAAAGAATGTAAGTCTTTAAGATTTTTGGTGATAAATGAAATCTAAATCATCATAAAATATGTGTCCTTTTGGATTATGTACTGAGGATTGTGCATTACAAAAATTAATCAAACTCAGGAATTTACAAGGTTTTGTGATTGTATTTTAAATTCAAATCATTGCACCTTTTGTTGGCAAGGTAACATTCTTTCTCAGGGTAATACTTATAAAAAATGAACAGCCTTACTGTCATATATGTGCGTATGCCAATAAGCCAAAACATTTAATTTTGTCATTCCTATGTAAATGCTTATTGACAAATTGTAGAAATAAGGGTGGGCAGGTCACAGGTGTAATAAAATCATAACATAATCACAGGCACCAAGAATGCTTTTGCATTTTTAGCAATTTTGCAAAATTATTCTGGCCCATGTCCGGCCCACATACCCTATGTTCATCACTTCAACATATCACTGATTTATATTCATATTTGTATATTTTTATTTATATCTAAGGTCTAGATGGTCAAGTGGGCGGAACGGTGGCTTAGTAGTTAGCACATTCGCCTCTCAGCACTAGGGATTCCTGGTTCGAATCCTCATCTGGGTGGAGTTTCGATATTCTCCCCGTGTCCGCGTGGGTTTCCTCCGGGTTCTCCGGTTTCCTCCCACAGTCCAAAAACATGGATCAAGTCAATTGAGTTCTCCAAATCGCCATATAGAGTGTTATAACGTTCCATATAACGTTCTCCCCTGGATGGGCATGGGGAAACCACCCCCCCCCCCCCGCGACCCTAATATAGGATAAAGCAGAAGATAATGAATGAATGAATGAATAGATGGTCAAGTGTCATAAAGCCTTATGGTATATTCTTATAACACTTTATAAATATGGTTATAAACATCTATATACATTAACAGAGACTTATAACAAATGTATTTTATAAAGTACTTTTTATAACGCTTATAATGCATTATGAATACCAGATTCACAGAAAGTGTTACTGAATTTACTTTGTATTACAAGTGAGGAACAAAACTAGCATTTTTTTGAATGTGAGTGATCTGAAGGGGGCAATTTCAAAATCTGATAAATGGCTATAGAGTCAATTCTATCAAACATTCACAAAATGCTTTAAAAACCTTATTAGTGAGCTGCAGGAGGTTTGGAAATGCAGATACTTTAAGTCTCTCATTCAATGGGTAGTGCTGATGCCATTTAGCTCATGGGTATTTCTGCAAGCTATTATCAAAATAACATTCATAAAAATACTTAATTAGAAAAAGTAATGTTCTAAAGTGCCATTTCGTTTGCATTTATTAGTAATAATATAAGTTTCATGTTAGCCCTGTTAAATATAGTGACCTTTTTTAGACAGACAGACAGACAGACAGATAGACAGACAGATAGACAGACAGATAGATAGATAGAATGAATACTTCATTCGTCCCGAAGGAAATTTAGCAGCCAGTAGCAGTAACAGTAAAGTAAAAAATAGAGGGAAATTTAATAAATAAATATATATTTACCATTATAAAGTGTCAAGTGTGTAGTAGTATCAAAACTAAAAATAAATTGTCCAGTATGTATGGAGACCAAGTGATCATGTGCAAAATACAATATACAGTTTGTAAATGTCCTGTTTTATTTGTTCTTCCAGCCCAAAACAGTAGTATTGTAGAGCCTGGTGGCCCTCGGAACAAAAGATCTCCTTGGTCTTTCTGTGGAGCAGTTCAGTGACAACAGCCTGTCACTGAACGTGCTCCTTTGGTCCATAATGATTGTGTGCAATGGGCGACCATCATCGTCCATGATGGAGAGCAGTTTTTTTAGTGTCCTCCTCTCTGCCACCTTAATTACAGAGTCCAGTACTGCACCCAGCACTGACTCCGCATGTCTGACCAACTTGTCCAGCCGCCTCACATCTCTCTTCTTAATACTGCCACCACAGCATAGAAGAGAGAACTGGACAGCACAGTCTGATAGAACATCTGCTGGAGCTTCCTACAGATGTTGAAGGACCCCAGTCTCCTCAGGAAATAAAGCCTGCTCTGACCTTTTTTGTAGAGGATATCAGTGTTGGCTGACCAGTCCAACTTTTCATCCAGGTGCAGGCCGAAGTACCGAAGACCTCAGTCCCCTCAATATATACAGGCTGAGTGAGTGGCCTATCCCTACGAAAGTCCACTACCATCACCTTGGTCTTGGAGGTGTTCAGTAGTAGGCTTTTCCTTTGGCACCATGCCACAAAGTCCTCCACCAGGCTTCTATACTCCTCCTCTTGCCCTCCCTTTACACAAGCCAAGCCACAATTGCAGTGTCATCTGAATACTTCTGCATGTGGCACGTCACAGAGTTGTAACTGAAGTCAGACGTGTAGAGTGTAAAGAGGAAGGGGGAAAGTACAGTCCCCTGCGGTGCTCCTGTGCTGCTGACCACAGTCTCTGAAGAACAGTCCTTCAGCCTGATATACTGAGGTCTGCCAGTGAGGCAGTCTGTAATCCAGGTGACCAGGTGTGGATCCACTTGCATCACTGTCAGCTTGTATTCCAATTGGAGGGGCTGAATGGTGTTAAAGGCGCTGGAGAAATAAAAAAAAACGTGACTCTCACAGCGCTGCTACCCCTGTCCAGATGCGAGTGGATCCGATGGAGAAAGAACAGAACAGCATCCTCCACTCCAACTTTTTACCTGTAGGCGAACTGCAGGGGGTCCATTGAGCATTGCACCTGTGGCCCAAGGTGGTGTAGGAGCAGGCGTTCCATTGTATTCATGACATTAGATGTTAGTGTGACTGGCCTGAAGTCATTGGGTTCACTTTGTCATCCCTTCTTAGGTAGAGGAACCAGGCATGATTTTTTTTCCATAGTGTGGGAACCCTCCCTAAACGCAGACTCAGATTGAAGATGTGTTATAGAGGAGCTCCCAGCTCAGAAGTCTTGTGCATACTCTGTCTGGTCCAGCTGCCTTTTTTTGTGTTGAGCCTCCTCAGTTCACATCTTACCTGGTCTGCAGTAATGGTGTGGAGAGGGGGAGAATTTGGAGGGAATTCTGTGGTGCTGTTGATTAGGTCAGATGAATTTGCATGTGATGAGAGGGTATCATAAGCTTTATTGTGTGCCATTTGACTGTAGGAGGGGTGCATGAATAACAAAAGTAGAAGGAGAGGTGTTCATGTGCAGGCAGACAGAGATTGAATTGTCAGGGACTGTTGTGAGGGAGGGTATGGAGGGGGGGGCTGCTGTAGTTGTATAGCCTTGAACAGGGCAGCTGAAACGATTAAAAAAGCAGTTAAGCTCATTAGCTCTGTCTGCATCACCATCTACGACACTGTCCGTGCTCTTTTTGCAGCCTGTGATGGTCTTCATACCATTCCACACCTCCCTCATCTTGTTCTCCCTCAACTTCTGCTCTAACTTCTTTTTGTAGGACTCTTTGGCTTCCCGTACATAGACTTTGAGTTCCCTCTGTATGCTCCTGAGTTTCTCCTGATTGTTTTCTTTAAAAGCCCTCTTCTTGTTCAGGAGGACTTTTACACTGCTTGTTATCCAGGGCTTATTGTTAGAAAAGCAGCGTACAGTTTTAACAGGAACAACAATGTCCATACAGAAGTTAATATAGTTCATCATTCAGTGTGTTAGCCCCTCAATGTCTTCATCACCTGGCTCCAACAGTTCACTCCAGTCAGTAGACTCAAAACAGTCCCTGAGAGCTTCTTCAGATCCAGGAGACCATTTCCTGAAGGAGCGTGTAGTTACAGGTTGTTTACGGACATGGGGCTGCAGGTAGACCAGAGGGGGCAGTGGTATTGCAGTATATGCATCCTTTATATTGGAATAAAGGAGATCAATTGTCCTGTTTTTTTCTGGTGGGACAGTCCACATACTGATAAAATGCAGTAAGCACGTTGTCCAGTGTAACATTATTGAAATCCCCAGAGATAGCAATGAAAGCCTCGGGATGCTGGGTCTGAAGTCCCACGATGGTTGTGTGGATGACGTCGCATGCTATCTCAGCGTCAGCATGAGGAGAGATGTAAACACAGACAACAATGGCGTGGGACAGCTCTCTGGGCATGTAATAGACTCACCGCCATCAGTTCAATGTCCTGACAGCAGATAATCTCCTTCACCATTATATATGCCCTGAGTTACACCATCTGATGTTAATAAATAGTGCGAGTCCCCCACCTTTACTTTTGCCGCTCTGTTTACTGTCTTGGTCTGCTCTCACGGTGGTAAAGCCGGGTATATCCACATTAGTATCGGGAATGTTGTCAGTCAGCCACGTTTCCATAAAGCATAAAATACTATACTCCCGGTACATCCGTTAGTTACGAACCAGCGCCACAAGTTCGTCCGTTTTGTTTGTCAAACAATTGACATTGCCCATCACCATCGAAGGAATAGAAGGCTTGTGCTTAGCCTTTAGCTTAGTGCCAGCTCCACAGCCCCGGTACGGTCTTCGCAGGTCCTCCAGGATATGTATTGTGCTGGTGCGTCCCTTTGTTCGGAGCGTTAGCAGTTCTTTTTTAGTATAAACAAGGTTTGTGTTGTACAGTATGTGCATATTGATGTAGGTTCCATTGTAAAAAAAAGAACAAAAGTAATAAAAACGAAAAAGAATAAATAAAAAAATGTAATGTAATACTGAAAAAGAGATAAGTAGAAAAAACAACAGACCTACTTGAACAGGCTGCCACTCAGGGCAGCGCCAGAAAAGTGGATTGATAATATAATGGAATTCCTCAGCAATTACTTGTCTATACTGTTAATGTAAGTGCTAAAAACACAACAAAAAGAGATGCTCTCTGTCCCTCACAAGATGCAGCCTTACTGAGCTTTATCTCAAGCCTTGTTTTTACTACAAGATGATAAAATACAACCTGTTTCTCATCTCATCAACTCTTATCCTTCATACTTGCATTGGCATCATCAATTGAGTTGTCAGTGCTCAGGTGGGGAAGCTCAGAGATATAAGCACAGGCATTTTCTTTCTCAGGTGATGTATTGCCACTTTCTAAACAACACGGAAGGTGTCTCATAGATAGACATGAGGAAAATTAAAAGCAGGTGCTCAGGAGTGAGACCTCAGTTTCTATTCTTAGTCTTCTAGAGCAGAATGTACACTGAAAAATAAAGCTCAACACAGGGGTAATGTCTAAAAATATGCATTGATTTGATGGTGGGCATGCTGAGCCCAACTGCATGAGGCAGAAAGCAATAACAGACGAATAATAGTTTTTTAGTGTTTACTTCAAAGACCATGCGCAGATTACAAAATGTAAATAAAAGACAACCAAAGGCAAAAAGGGGAAGCTTGCCAAAATGGTATATTCTTATAACACTTTATAAATATGGTTATAAACATCTAAAAACATTAACAGGGGGCATTGGGCAAGCTTCCACAAATGGTCATCAAACAAAAGCATCAGTCCACCGTAGCCATTCCGAACAAGTGCCGCTTGCAGGGGCTATCGTTTCAGGGGTAGCCGCAAGTGAAACAAATCTTGGGTGCATCTGCGCATTATCGTCACAGCAGTGCAGTGCAATTATATTGCAATCTTCAAGACTATGTGCAGATCCAGGACCATAACCTCAAGTTTCAGTTAAAATAGAAATTGGGAGTCAGGACCTTTCATCCTGCACCCAACCATGGGTGTGTAATTTGACATTGACAATGACATTCATTGTTAGAGGGCTTTATGCTCTGGCAACACATATATTAGCAGGTGATAATTCTCTAAAGCATCTGTGATTTACTCAAACTGTAGATGCAAAAGAATTTTTCCCATGCGCAGAAGTAAGAGTAGTGCCACCTGGGGTATAGTTTGGTTTGTAGAGGTCACATGTAACGTCTGAGTTATGTGCTCATGCATAACGCATTTTATATATTTTACTTTAATTTAAAATAATTTGGGGCGGAACGGTGGCTTAGTGGTTAGCACGTTCGCCTCTCAGCACTTGGGATTCCCGGTTCGAATCCCCATCTGTGTGGAGTTTCCATGTTCTCCCCGTGTCCGTGTGGGTTTCCTCCGGGTTCTCCGGTTTCCTCCCACAGTCCAAAAACATGGATCAAGTCAATTGAGTTCTCCAAATTGCCCTATATAGTGTGTGTCTGTGTGTGTGAGTGTGTGCCCAGAGATAGATTGGTGCCCTGTCCTGGGTGTATCTGCCCAGCCCCCGAAAACATTCTCCCCTGGATGGGCATGGGGAACCCCCCCGCGACACTAATATAGGATAAAGCGGAAGATAATGAATGAATGAATTAAAATAATTTTTAGGGTTTCATGGTGGCTTAGTTGTTAGCACATTCACCTTCCAACACTGGGGATCCAGGTTCGAATCCCAAGCTGGGTGGTGTTTCCATGTTATCCCCCTGTCTATGTGGGTTTCCTCCAGGTTCTCCAGTTTCCCTCAGAATAAAAACATAGATTCCAGGTAAATGGAATGCTCCAAATTGCCCCATATAGTTAGTGTGTGTGTGGTTGTGTTTGGCCAGCAATAGATTGGCACCTAATCCTGGGTGTATCTGCTCGAACATTCCCAAAACATTCTCCCCTGGATGGTCACAGAGGATTAAAGAGAAGATAATAAATGACAATTCTTTGGTTATAGTTGTTGGGGCCCAGTGGTCCATATATAGTCCATATATTCTGCATGATATGCTCCAACAAGTTTAGTAGGTAATGAAAACCACATTCACATCCCAAATCTTATAAAAAGCTCTCGAACGTTTGTCATGTAAATGTCTCGATACTTTTGTCTATACAGTGTATGTAAAAATAAAAAATGTAGAGATTATTTGGATTAGCTTTTCCACTATGTTAATGTAAAGAGGAAGTAGGTAGCAGTTCTGCTGCACATGCCAGAAGTGACACTGTTAGTATACTCTGTGGAGCATGTATTCAAACCAATTTACATATGAATGAGTAGCCAACAAATATAAATAAACATGCATTGCATAAACACACCATCAGATAATTCAGACACAAGCAATATGCCCGTTAAAGGGAATTGAACTGGCCGTGTTTTATCTGTTACATTTACAACATTTATCTTATCCACAGCAGCTTACAGATGTGCTTTGTTTCCCCCTAAGCAGATATTTCATGACCCAGATGGCCTGTAGTTTATGAATACTGATCAATAAAAGGCCCAAAAAGCATCAGGGCAGAAAAAAAGGGAACAGAAAACCAAAATTCTATGTTAAAAGTGTAAAGGAATTTTACTGAAAATCAATAATGAAGTCCCAGGAGTGAGGTGGCAAGTTCAACTTAATCAGTTAGAGAAGTTTGATAGAAGCCATTAGATGATCTGTCAAGAGAGAGTTGATGTATTCCATTACATATATGAAAAGAGACTGAGTGTACACCTAAGTGGCCCTAATACAGAGAAATGGTTGAATCTTCCTGATGAGAAAGAATCTATTATCACAGTATAAAACATTGGCACCTCTCTGCACGTGTCACAGGTGCCTGTGGCACCTGTCCCTCGTTTGGGTCCTTAATTGTTTCAGTTGGGTGATTGGTTTGTTTTGTGCACGTGTTTAGTTGATTTGTTATTTATTCTTAGTTTTCCTGTCAGTCGGCGCACGTCTTTGTTTTGTGGTTTATTTTGCCCTGTGTTATTGTGTTCATTCTGTTCCCCCCCTTGTTGGTGTCCCCTCACCAATTTTTAATCGTTTTGGCTTTTATCTCGGTGTTTGTTGGACTCTACTTCCGCGTTCAACCATGGTACGGCGCTGCACACCTTCACCGTGCAGGTCGTATTTCGTGGGAGCGTTTCCACGGACCCACGCACGCATTATTCCCTGCGTGGTCGGTACCCTGGAGCGCTCACTAGGTGCGAGCGGTGTTGCGCAATTCCTCCGCGTAAGCCGCCCTCTCCCGGGGAAAGATGGACATGGTAGGGACCAGTGGCTGTACCGCCGATTCGACTGAGTCCGAGTACCGGGGACCGCCAGCGGCATAGCCCGGCTACCGGGGGCCGGCCGTCATCGAGTCGGGACCGACTGAGGCCGTTCGCCGTCGGTCCCGAGCACCAGGGGCCGCTCATTTCGGACTCGGAGCACCAGGAGGTGCATGCTCCAGCCTCGCAGCGAGAGGGCGCCGATCTGCAACCACGCTGCGAGAGGACGCGCTCTACGTCGTCAGCAGGGAGCAACCGGCCGGGATTTACAGCCTGAGGGACCTTTAGCCCCCCCCCCGTTTGTTATTTTCTGCATGGATTAATTATTATTATTATTTATTTCTTTTGTTGGGTCGCTTCCATTTTTGCTCGACCCTTGGGGTGGGGGTATGTCACAGGTGCCTGTGGCACGTGTCCCTCGTTTGGGTCCTTAATTGTTTCAGTTGGGTGATTGGTTTGTTTTGTGCACGTGTTTAGTTGATTTGTTATTTATTCTTAGTTTTCCTGTCAGTCGGCGCACGTCTTTGTTTTGTGGTTTATTATGCCCTGTGTTATTGTGTTCGTTCTGTTCCCCCCTTTTCTGTTGGTGTCCCATCACCAATTTTTAATAAATTCTCGTTTTGGCTTCTATCCCGGTGTTTGTTGGACTCTCCTTCCGCGTTCAACCACGGTACGGAGCTGCACACCTTCTCCGTGCAGGTCATATTTCGTGGGAGGGTTTCCACGGACCCACGCACGCATTATTCCCCGCGTGGTCGGTACCCGGGAGCGCTCACTAGGCGCGAGCGGTGTTGCGCAATTCCTCCGCATAAGCCGCCCTCTCCCGGGGAAAGATGGACATGGTAACAGCACGAAAAAATAATCCACAAAAACTGCAGACTAGGATAAACTTTTTGCTACCTTTTAAAATTTGTAATAAATTCATTTTATACAAGTGATGCTTCTGTAATTTGTATTTGAGAAAAGAAACAAGTACGAGAAATATAAAAGTTACATGTTCATCCATCCATCCATAATAAATAATAATAAATCAGGTTTATTTTTCACATACGTAGATTTAGATGAAATTTTTTCCTGACTTCTCCACATTAAGTTAAAATTTGTTTAAGAGGATAGAATAAAGATAAAATAAAAATAAAATAAAATTGAACTATGTATTTACACTGTGCAAATGAAAAAAAAAAGTAAAATAAGAGAATATGTCCAATTATGGATATAAACTAAAATGCTCTTGTAAATTATAAGTTATAATCAAAGTGAGTTGTGCTTATGTGCAAATAATGCAGTGCAGTGTAAAAGTTGTTTTACTTATGAAGGTGTTGTGGGTGGGATTATGTCCGTTTAGTCCTGGTTCAGGGTCCGAATCACCGTTGGGAAGAAGCTCCTCCTCATCCTCTCTGTGTTTGCCTTCAGGACACAAAAACGCCGTCCTGATGGCAACAGAGTGAAGAGCTTGTTGCCAGGATGACTGAAGTCTTCCACAATCTTTTTTGGCTTTGGACCAGCACTGCTTCCTGTAGATGGTCTGGAGGTCTGGAAGTGCTACTAGGATGGTGCGTTCGGCCGAACGTACCACCCTTTGTAGTGACCGTCTGTCCAGATGGGTGCTGTTCCCGAACCAGGTTATGATGTTCCCTGTGAGGATGCTTTCGACGGTGCAGGAGTAGAAATTCTGCAGGACCTTGGAGGGCAGTCTGAAGTCTCGTAGACGTCTAAGGTGGTAGAGACGCTGACGAGCCTTCTTTGCCAGTTTGTTAATGTGGCAGGACCAAGATAAGTCCTGCGCAATGTGAACTCCAAGGTACTTGAAGCTGTCTACCCTTTCTACTGCAGCGCCGTTGATCCTCACAGGGTGGAAGCTCCTCGTCTGTTTCTTGCTGTAGTCCATTATCAGCTCTTTAGTCTTGCTGACGTTGAGTTGGAGATTATTATCCTGGCACCAGGTCTCCAGGTGTGTAATCTCCTCCAAGTAGACCCTCTCATCATTGTTGGAGATCAGACCTACTACAATGGTGTCGTCAGCAAACTTGATGATGGTTGTGGAGCTGGAGGTGGCCACGCAGTCATAGGTGTATAATGAGTACAGCAAAGGACTTAAAACATACCCCTGAGGAGCTCCAATATTGAGAGTGAGGGAGGTGGAAAGATGCTTGCCAACCCGCACTGCCTGCCGTCTGTACGTCAGAAAACTGGAGATCCAGTGACACAGGGATAGATGAAGTCCCAGATTCTCCAGCTTGGTGTTGAGTGTGGAAGGAATAATAGTGTTGAATGCTGAACTATAGTCCACAAACAGCATTCTAACATAATTATTCCTCCCAGTGTCCAGGTGAGACAGAGCAGAGTGAAGCAGGTGTGAGATGGCATCATCCGTGGAGCGGTTATGGCGGTAGGCGAACTGTAGGGAGTCCGGAAGTGAAGAAGTGATGAAGCCTCTGATCAGTTTTTCAAAGCACTTCATCACAACTGATGTTAGGGCTACAGGGTGGTAATCGTGGCAGGCTGGCCAAGGTGTCTTTGGAACCGGAACGATGACGGACTGTTTAAAGCACGATGGTATGACACCCAGTGACAGAGAGAGAGATTAAAAATCTAAGTGAATACCGGTGCAAGTAGGGATGCGCAGGTTTTCAGGACATGCCCGCATATCCCGTCTGGTCCTGCACTCACTGAGATGACGAGTGCCGGCTGTTCGTCGCGAAGTTCTGTGCATGCACGGTCAGCTGCGCCGTAAGCTGTGGTGGTTAGAGCGCCGAAGCGAGCATAAAAGTTATTTAACTCACTCGCCAGCGTCCCGTCTGCACTCGTTAAACCGGAGGGTGTGCTTTTATAATCCATCACTGTCCACAGTGATCCAGTGTCCGGTTGCCTCTGGTTGGGCAGCCGATGTGCTGATGAAACTCTGGTGCTGCACGTCTGAGGTTAGCGCTGTTGAAATCGCCAACGACGATGAGCGCAGCGTCCCGGTGCTGGGTTTGGAACTGTGTGAGCGAGTCATGAAGCACAGCGTGATAACAATGACCGAAGTAAATTAAAAAAGATAGAAGGGACGAAACTTGAGTGCGAGCAGTTCCAGGTTCGGTGTACAGGAGCGTGTCAGTGTATTGTTGTAACACCGGTATTGTTGCACCAGCGATTGTTTACAAAAACACAAACTCCACCACCTTTAGACTTCCCCGAGTCCACTGTTCTGTCCATACGGTACACCATGAAGTTCACAGACGGCAAGATGGCATGGTCCGGTACCACTGGGTTCAGCCATGTCTCGGTGAAGCAGAGAAGATTGCAGTCTCTCTGGAACTTAACTCTCGCCCGAAGGTCATCCAGTTTGTTCTCTAGAGACTGGACGTTGGCTAGCAGGATACTAGGTAAGGGGGCATGGTATGCCCTGGCTCTCAGACTGTTCGGGTCGTCTCTTTTTGTCGCATCCATTGTTCTCCCTCAGGATTTCCTTCGGCCAGCTCGTATTCGAAGTTGTGAGGTGAGTGGATTGTAGATTAATAGAAACAAGAGTGTCTCTATCATATCTAATGCGTTCCGTAATGAAAAGAAAAAAAATCTAAAAGTAATATAAATGAGAAAAATAAGGTAGAAGCTCTGTGGAGAAGTCGTGATGGCAGCCGACCTCACCGGCACCATCTTGAAGAAATCCATTCATCCATTATCTTCCGCTTTATCCTCTAATAGGGTCGTGGGGGGGAGAACGTTTGGGGCGCTGGGCAGATACACCCAGGACAGGGTGCCAATCTATCGCTGGGCACACCCTCACTCACACGGACACACACAAACACACTCTATATGGGGCAATTTGGCGAATACAATTGACCTTGATCCATGTTTTTGGACTGTGGGAGGAAACCGGAGAACCCATGCGGACACAGGGAGAACATGTAAATCCACCCAGATTGGGATTTGGACCTGGATCCCTAGTGCTGAGAGGTGAACGTGCTAACCACTAAGCCACTGTGCCGCCACATGTTCATCCAGTTTAAATAAAAAAAAAAACTTAACCAAATTTTTGGGCCTGATCTTATGGTAAACCATCAACAGAGCACTGCACAGCTTGATTTAGGGCATGTCACCATGTCTTTGTTGTTGTAAGGATTAGTACAAAAAAGGCATGTACTAATTCTCTTAATGTAAATGTTTCTCGGCGTTTGTTTGTTTTTGGGTTCTGTGTTTGTGTTCCTGTGTTTGGTTAATTAGCTGTCTCGTGTGTGTATTTTAGTTAATTAGCTTCGCGGGTTCATTGGGTGGTTTTGTGCACGTGGTGAGATATGTCAAGGTATTTAGTTCCGGGGTTTCATGTCTTCCGTGCGCGTCTTCGTTTTATGTTACGCTGTCCTTTGTGCCTGTGTGTTTGGTGTTTTGAGCACCTCAATAAAATTTCCTTATTCGTACCTTCTGCGCGTTAGAGCGCCGCGGCCCTGCGCTGTATTTGCTCAGCCGCGTTTCATTCCAGGTGGACCTGTGTGACACTTAATTATCAATGGGTGTGTAACATGCAATAAACTTATTAGCGTGTCACTTGACCTTTGTCACTTGCAGTCTGAAATTTTGTACATTGCTATTTTAACGAAGCAGTGTACAATGGTGGACAGCAAAGAGGTTTAGTGGTTTGCAGATGAAAAGCAACATTGCCGCCTGAAAAGCAACATAAAAAAGCAATATAAAATACTATAAAATAATAAAATACTTTAGCAAGTGTACATCCTATATATCATGCATAGTGTCCAATTATCCTTGGATGCAAAGATAAAACAGATGGAGCTACTCTTAATATTAATCGTGTATGACTTTTACCTAAGAAAGCATAAAAAGAAAGCATAAAATTATAAAAGGCAAAAAAGGAGCTGATAACTGATCCGGTTCGGATGCTGCAACACAAAAAAAAATTTGTTCTCCACAGCCACTCAAAAAGAACACACTCTAAGAGGTGAGAGCTGTGCTGTTCACAACAGTGGGAAAACAATGGCTCTCAACTTCTGCCAATGGCTAGCAGTGGGTTAGCACCTTATGGTTTGCCACCTGCTTTTTCTTTCAGCGGGACTGGCTAGACTAATTGTGCTCTGATGCCTTGTGCATTGCCCCACCTACAACACCCTTGTGCAGCAGGGATTACATTCAGGAAAATAGAGTGCCAAAAAAAGGTCCCAACACCAACATTTAGGACTTGTGCATTTTAAAACACACTGGGACGAATAATTGTCTTCAGAAGCATTCACAGGTGGAATGAATTATGGATGCATCTGAGCCTAATTGTCACAGCAAAGCCCAATGCTATGAGAAACTATGTGGCTAAAACAAAACCTAGGCACAAATTGAATATTATATCAAAGAATGTCTGAGGGTATGGAAACCATAATTGGTTAAAGTATGATAACATTAAGGCTACAAGACCATCTACAAAGATAAAAAAAACATGCACTACTAAATATGCACAAATTTTTATTTACACAATATACAGAAGCAAACTGGTTCATTCATGTGAATTGATGTAATCCAAATAGTGTACAATATATTTTTGAGATAGCATTATGGCACAGTAGGTAGAACAGTCACCTCACAATAAAGGTACTGGATTTGATTCATTTCTATGTGGAAACATGTTTTGCTTGTGTCAGCATAGGTATTTGATGTGTCTTTAAACAGCACAATTTAAAGACACTTCAAATAAAATGGGGATACTATACAATATGGTCAAAATTATTAAGACATATCTTGTAATAAGTGAATCTAGCACTTTGCCATGTGTTTTAGTTAGGAAATTTGGAAATTCACTATAAGTCTGTTACTTTCAAAACTGCAAGATTCATAAAAGCATATTTGAGAGTTTGGAATGTAAGAAGTTGTCTAAGCCCTGCCCTTGAGATAGTAAATTGTTCCTTCTACGTAAAGTTCTGTCATTCAAACTGCAATTATACTATGTATAGCTAACAATAACAGTAAGATGCCAAAGTAATTTGTCTCGAAAACTAAAAAAATTTGAAAGATGGAGGTTAGAGATGAGTTCCTGCCACAAGTTGAGCAGTTTAAGTATCTTGGGATCTTGTTCACAAAAGATGGAGTTGGAGGTCGACAGACAGATTGGTGCAGCATCTGCAGAGATGCGGACTCTGCTCTGGTCACTTGTGGTGAAGTGGAAGCTGAGCCAGAATGCAAACGTCTAAAATTACCAGTCAATCTATGTTCCTACCCTCATTTATGGCAACAAACTCTGGGTAGTGACCGAAAGAATGAGGTAGTGAATACAAGCCGTCGAAATGAGTTTTCTCTGCAGAGTGGCTGGGCTTTCCTTTAGAGATAGGGCAAAAAGTTCAGTCATACAGGAGGGGGAGAGTATAGCAACTGCTCTTTCATGTCGAGAGGAGCCAGTTGAAGTGGTTCGGACATCTGGTCCGGATGCTTCCTGGACATGTTTAACTGGGAGAAGACCCAGGGGAAGACCCAGGACAAGTTGGAGAGATTATATCTCTCGATTGGCCTGGAAACGCCTCAGTGTGCCTCTGAAGAGCTGGAAGAGGTGACTAGCTGGGGATAAGGACATGAGGTCTTCTTTGCTTTGGTTGCCCCCACAACTTGGACCTGGATAAGCAGTAGATAATGGATGGATAGATGAATGGATGGATGGATGGATGGAAATTTGAAATATAATTAAATAGTACTATTTGTATTTCAGGCAGGAGGCATCATGAAAAGGATGAAAATAACTTGGCTTTGTCTTACCTTGACATCATTAAACTTGTGAATGTGTTAGTGGAATAAGGTTGGCCCGGTGGTGTGCTTTGAGGTTGTATGTAAGGACGCACCCCTGGTTCTGGTCCCAAGCCAGGATAAAAAGGAGGGTTGCATTAAACAGGGCATCTGGTGTAAAACTGTGCCAAATCAATGTGGATCTTCCCACTGTGGCAACTTCTAATTACAAAAAGCAAAAAACAATGAGGAGGATGTATAGATAGAATTTGTTTAATTATTTAAATAGCATGGAATATTTTAAAAAATTAGGAAGGGTTATTTTATTAGAAATGAATAGAAACACACACACACACACATTTTAAATTAATCTACAGCAGCACCTCTGCATTCTATAGCATTAGTGGCACTGCAGAACTGACAATCAACTACCACCCAAATTATACATGTTCTGTTATAAAATAATCTAGAGTATATGTCACAAACGGGGGGCGCAGTCCGTCCTAAAGCTGCGCTGCGCGGTGCTACGTCGGGGCGAGATGCACTCGGTGCTAGTAAGCGAGCCAGGCGACCAGGTATGCAGCAAGAAGGTATTTATTAAAGGAACGGCGGGAACAACACCCAAAGCACGAGCGGAACGTAAACCAAAACCTGAATAGACAAATCCAAACAACGTAGCACTTGACCCGACAACAGTTACATTAGTAATGCTGGTCTGCTGACTCAGGGAGCATGTGTTCTTTAAGTCTAGTCAGCAGGCCGCATGTGACTAGGTAGGACCCAATCCCAGGACTCGAGGATGGGCCCTACCTACGGGAACCCCGACCGGCCAAAAACCGAAGTTAGAAAACAGGGGGCCTAGCACTCCCAACCCTGATAGTATATGGTTAGTGGATAAAATAGACTTAGTAAGAAGGCGGTGTTTCCAACTTTTTGACTGATACTTTAGACATAATACCATATAAAGTATGTGTATAGATATGACACTCATATTAAGCAAAGGATTATAGGTCAGTCATTTCTACTTTTTTGCACTATACAACTAAAAGCATTTTATTAAATACTAATTTATAATAAGCAAAAACAACATTTTGATATTGACCTTTGGGGTTACTGATTACTGAACATTATACATCTGTGAAATTTGTTTTCACAAAATGTGTTGCATAAGCGGATTCCACACTCAGTTCCACAAATCCACCAAAATCCCAGTGTACAAACACAATGTGCTTAGCAGTAGTGAATTGCTGCATACACAGACGATGAAAATGTACACAGAGAATTCCTCTTAAGTAGGGTGAATACAAGGGCACCAAAATGCCCAAGACATTCTTCTCTAATTGAAAAACTAAGAAAAAGACTGTAAATGAGTCACAAGAGACAATTAGACATTATCAGTTTACGTGAGGATTCCAGATGGGAAATGGTGCAAAAATAACCAAACAATATGAGAGCACACACATATGTTCAGCTTTAGGCAAATCATTTAAGTAGAATCCTTTATTTTGCTATAATGCCTGGGAAAGAGAAACAAATATAAGTACAGATGGGCATCAAATGTTTTAGTGCAAATCTAATTGTTCTACACAAAAAAAAGTGTTTGTAACTATACTGCCTGACTAAAGAGTTTTGGGCAGCATATTCATTCAATGAAACCAATGTAAGGTTTAAAAGGGGTACATATTTGTTTTTTTTATAATTACAATGTGATGTAACATTAATTATTTGGGCCAGATGTCATGTGTAGGGTAGTATGATCTCCAGTAAGAAAATCAACAGGGCAAAATGTCTCATCTGAAGCCTGGATGACTTTTTGGTTTATGCAGCTCGACCCTATAAGGCAAAGTGTCTAGAAAAACTTGAACTTGCGTTCATATTATCATAGAGGGTAAAGTATGCATAATTAAAATGTCAAAAAAGGGTTTTGTCTAAGTAAGTGTTTATTTATACAGCACCTTCCCTGTCTAAGTAAGTGTTTATTTATACAGCACCTTCCCAAGCCCAGCTACAAAGTGCTTTACAATAGATAAAATACAATACAAAAGTGAAGCCAGAATTCAGACTAAAAATAAACATATTACACACAAAATACACATCAATTATATGTTCATGAAATAAAAGTCTCCCTTACATTTCCTCTTTGTCCTAGGGAAAACTTAAAGCCCCTGAACAGAGGATCTTAGGGCACTGGAACTAGAATATGGTACTAAAAGATCAGAAATATATTCCGGACCATCACCGTGCATTGCCTGGTATGTTAAAACCAAACCTTTCCAGTGCAGTTGCACTATTATTCATTATCTAATCATTATCTATTACCGAAACAACTATTATCGAAACATAATAGTTGCTTTAATGATTATTTGATCATATTATCTGTGTTTTTTTTATTTTAAAACACATAATTATGATTTTTAGATTATATTATGTAATTTGACATATGTCATGTGTCACAGCAAAGGGTCAACCATAATACAGCTTTCCTGAAGCAATGAGGAAGCATGAGAGCCAACATTAGTTTAGGTGGAATCTGGGTTTGAACCACAACCCTTCTTGATTGATATCACAAAACACAAATCACTGAGCTACCATGCTTATTTTTATATTTGTTTAGGAAGGTGTTCATTTTAGAAGTATAAATATATGACTATGTCTAATCATCATTTTTGAGTAATTTTCTAAAGTTAACTTCTAATTTCAGCTGTCCCTTTTAGAGCTCGTCAGAGGGAATCATTGCATTCCATCTTCGCCTTACTCTGAGTATTCTTCCCTTTTAAAGCCAAGTAAATGCATGTCCCTTAACATATCCATAACCTCTTTTTTGTCTTTTCTCTTCCTCTCCTGTGTGGCGGCTTAGTCCTTAGCATCCTAGATATAGATATAAGATATAAATCCAAGATATAAATCTTCTCATCCTTCTTCTGCACATCGCACAAAATCTCACCTTTTTACTTTTTCTACAAAACATCTGACATACCACCACTCCTTCCTGATCTTGTTTATCCTCATTAATCCTAATAAGAAAGGTATCTCCATTTCTGTCACATTCAGCTCCCTCTTCCACCTTTTGGTGAGAATCACCATCTCTAAGACATATGACATTGCAGGCCTTTGTACTGTCCTGTAATTTTTTTCTTTACACTCTGGCAGATACACTTCTATCACAAATCACTCCTGCAACTCTACTCAGTCCACTGGACTATGCTTGCACTCTCCTTTTTACCTTCACATTCTCGGTTACATCCATACATTCATTTTGCACATTGCACACATTTGTACATACATTTTATCGAGGTAACTAATTTAACTTAATTAACCCCTTCGGACCCTGCGTCCACTGCATTGGTCACTAAATTAATTAATATTCTGCAATTGAATGATGTCAGCAATGCTGGTTACTGATTGCATCCTGATAATCCAAGTAGAATAAATTTTTATCCTGGTATGTGTTATTGTCAGGCTTGGGAGGGCTAAGCCACTCCCCCCTGATTTCCTCGTGGGATTTGGTCGTTCGGGGTTCCCGTAGGTAGGGCCCATCCCCGAGAGCTGGGATTGGGTCGTCGGTCCGCCCCGGTAGTCGGGTCCATAGCCGTTTCCCCGGCCGCTGCATTAGCTCGGCGTTAGCTCCGGCAGTAGCTGCTTCTGCAGCATTTGCTGTGTTAGCTCGGCGCTAGCCCCGCCATTAGCTGTTTTTCTTGCCGCAGCATTAGCTGCATTTCCTCAGCGCTAGCCCCGCCATTAGCCGCTTCTCCGGCTGCAGCATTAGCTGCGCTAGCTCGGGCGCTAGCCCCATCCGTAGCCGTTTCTCCGGCTGCAGCATCCTGCTGCTTAACCTCGGCGCTAGCCTCGCCTTTTGATTTTTTCTTTTTTCTTTCCCTCCTCGTGGGTGTTTACAATGAGGGTTATCGATCACGTCCCGGAGTATGGGGAGATTGTGCTCCCTCTGTCTGTTCTCTTCGCAGCTTGCAGATCGGGAATCCATGCTGCGAGCCGCTGCGCACCATCAGCGAGCCGCGGTGCGTCGACAGCAAGCCGCCGCGCGCTATCAGCGTACCGTCTCGTGAGCCGAGCCGCTCCGCCTGTAAGCCGCTCTCCTCCGCCCGCGAATCGCTTTTCCTGCCACTCAGCGCCGATATAACCCCAACTTACTATAGTGATAAAACTGGCATGGCCTATGACTTCTTGCTGCAACCAGGGCACTACAATGGAGCCATCACAAATGCACAGGAAGCATCTTGGAGCTGGAATGATGTATTATCTTAGCCTAAAAATCACTTAGACCAACCACAAGTTATAAGCTGATGATTTCCGCCTGGTGATTCCAGCTCATCGAGGAACTAATTCTCACTCGGTCGCATTCACCACTGCAAAATAGTGGAATGGTCTTCCCAACTCTGTCCATAAGGCAGAGTCACTTGACATTTTTAAGAAGCTACTGAAGATGCATCTTTTAATAAATACCTGATGTAAAAAAAAGGGGGAAAGGGGGCGCAGCATCATATATCAGGTAGATCAGGTTTGATAATTCTACATTGTAGCTGGTTTTCTACTGACTTCTACTGACTTTTCTACTGACTGGTTTAACTACTGACTTGTGATGTTCTCATTTGTAAGTCACATTGGATAAAAGCGTATGCAAAATGATTAAATGTAAATGTAAGCTGTTATGTTGAGGTGGCAGTGGTCAAATGGTTTGACAACAGTCCAGTTTCTATGGCATCCAACTTGTGATGGTCCAAATTTTGATCGTGCCTCGTCCAGAGGTGGGCAAGCTGTACAATGAAGCAATGGGCAGTGTTGACCTGCTTGATGTTGTCAGTCTGTACCATACAAAAATTTGTGGACCCTGAGAATGATAACACATGTTTTTTGACATGGCTGTGGACAACAGTTGGTTGGAGTATGGGCTGGATGCCAAAAGAGTCGATATTCAGACCAAAGTCATCCAAGATCTCCTTCCTTTTATAATGAAGTAACTAAAAAGTAAAAGTCCTAAAACAGTGGCTGCATGGAAGACCCAGTATGAATTTAGAACAACAGCATGTCCCCAGAGAACAATTTGCAGACAATTTTAGTTCTGTACATGAAATTTAGTATGACATGGTTGACCACATGGCAAATTATGATGAAAATCCGGACATGAAAAACACATCTTGTGACAAGTGCAGTGTCAAATTGTGTTTTGCTGCAGCAATACTGCTTTAAGGCTGCTTATCAAAAAAAAAAATCACAAACTTAAACACATGCAAATATCCAGTTACAAATGTTTAGGTTATACCTAATTGATTACTATGTAAAAAAAACCCTCTTATTTTTCTTAAGTTTTTATGACATTTTACACCCATGGTTTTAGAATTGACATAAAAAAAACATGTTAGCTATTTTTTCCACCTTGCTTGTATGTTATAATGTTAGAAAGGAATCACAATCAGTTTAAAAATAATATTTTGGCCCAGCAGAAAAAATGCAGGTCTGAAGGGAAAGAATAAAATCAGCCACTGTGTTTTAGATGAAAGCTAAAAAAAAAAAAAGACGCTTTTGTCCATGTCTATAGGACTGTACAAGACATTTATTTAGCAGTTTAGCCTTAATCACAGTGTATATGACGACGATAATGATAAATTGAGTCACACATTTTTAATTCAAATAATAGTTATTTTTATTTAAAAAAAAATTTACACACACACATACACACTTTATAGGAGCAATTTGAATTTGAATACTAGCTGAATTACATTGAATGCATATTTTCCAATGTGGGAGGAAACCAGAGAGCCCGGAGAAAACCCACGCAGACAGGGAGAACATGGAAACACCACGGGATTTTACCCTGGATCCCAAGTGGTGAGAGACAGACGTGATATTGCGTGAAACAGGCGACCCTATTAGACAAACTCTGAATGTAGAATTATATAATTTAAAAACCTAATAAATAATAAAATATTACAGCAAAAACATCACTTTACATTTTGTGAAAGTCTGGACAACTTTTGCAGAACTTACTTACGCATAGCTCACAATGAAATTTAGAAGTTGTTGGAATTTTTTTTATTTGGGGTAATCATACATGCACAGCTTGTTCATTTAGAAGTGCTCTAACACATTTAGGTCAGAGGGATTGTGGGAACAGTAGTTGTTTTTGTTGATTCTGAGGTTATCATCAGCCTGTTAAGAGATGGTTTGACACTTGCCTCTGGTGTTTTCTGGTATTTTCTTTCCCTGTCTGTGCAATACAACGACTTTTACTTGCAGCTACACAATCACAAATCACACAACTGATTCACCACCACCAACCAAACCACATTTATTCCCTAAAAAAATCATTGCATATAATTATCTGTTCACTTAATCCATACACAGGTCTTGTTTTAAAACAAATCTGCATATTTAATATTAAGTACAGGTGTTAAGTATGTGGTTTGGGTGATCTGCATGTACAATTTGCAATGTTGGCCTTAAAAGACTGAGGCTGTAACTTTCCACTCTTCTGATTTAATGGCAACAAAAAAACATAAGATGCACCATAACCTGCTGGTAGTTGAAGAGTGGGTGGTGTGCAGTAAGCCACAAGATTGCAGGCTAAATGAAATAATACAAATTCTACAGTCATAGTGGACCAGGCAATTTCGTGTTAGAAATTATATTTTAAAAATAACCCTAGAGAAAACACACTTGGGCATGAAAAGACAAATGCACGCAGGCATCATTCAAAAGCTGATGGCTAACTACTGCCCTGATACAGCAATAGTAAATTCACATATAGGTTTGCTATCTAGTAGCTACTAATGAGCTCCCATACAATTACAAATGTTTTTTTAGCCTTTCTTTAAACACAGTACATATGGTCTATTTTCACACTGGCATGGAACATCCATCTGCTCGTCCCAAAAACAAGATGAAGAGCCACCTGATGGTAAGCCCAGGTCCAAGGCATTCTGCGTAGTGCATCTAGTTGCATGTTCTACGATATATATATATATACCAGGGCCTTGAAAACGGTGGGGGCGTTCTTGAGGCCGAAGGGGACTACACGGTACTCGTAGTGCCCACTGGGGGTGTTGAAGGCCGTCTTCCATTCGTCCCCTTGCCGGATGCGGACCAGGTGGTAAGCGTTCCGCAGATCCAGCTTGGTGAACACAGTCGCGCGCTGCAGTGATGTTGTTCAGTCCCATGTAGTTTATGCAGGGTCGCAACGAACCGTCCTTCTTAGAGACAAAGAAGAAGCCGGCCCCTACGGGGGATGTTGAGGGTCGGATTAACCCTGTGGCAAGGCACTCTGAGACGAGGTTCTCCATGGCCTCTCAGATCGGGTTGCCAGTTCGTCCCGAACCTGTTCGAGCGCTCACACCAGCCTGAAATTCAACGACAAACTCCGCTACCGATCGGGTTCCTTGGCGCACAGCTCAGCTTGGTGAGCAGACAGCTCTCTACATCATCCGTATGGTCCGGCCGGTCAAATACGGAGCAAAAGCGTTCAATAAATGTGGCATAGGAGGTGGCGAGTAGAGAGACGGTGCCCTGAGAGGCATCCGCCCATTTCAGCGCACGACCGCGCAGCAGCCCGATAACGAAAGTGATCTTGTGTGCGTCGGTGGGAAAACATGAGGGGCGGATTCCGTAATATAGTTCACATTGGAAAAAAAATCCTCTGCACTTCTGCAGTCACCGTCATACGGATCGGGCTGCACCGCGGCTCCAGGCGTAGAGGAGGATGCAAGCAGGGAGGCGAGCACCGTCTGAACTTGGAGCGCCAGACTGCTGACCATGTCCACCAGTTCTCCCTGGCGGCTAAATTGCCTTTTTGCAGTGTATGATTCATTCATTATCTTCCACTTAATCCTCTACTTTGGTTGGGGGTAGGGGTGGGGGTATGTAGGAACCCCATGCCTATAGAGGGGAGAACATTTTGGGTGCTAGGCAGATACCCCCATGACAGGGCACCAATCTATCACTGGGCACTCTTACACACACACACACACACACACACTATATGGCGCAATTTAAAGCATTTAATTTGCATTGTTTTTGGACTTTTGGAGGAAACCGGATAACCCGGAAACCCATGCAGACATAGGGAGAACAAGGAAACTCCACGCAGACTGGGATTCGACCTGGAATCTCAAGCGCTGAAAGGTGATTGTGCTAACCACTAAGCCAACATGCCAACATGCCACCCTGCGGTGTATGATAAATTTAAATTTAATAAATAAAATTAAATTCTAAATTTGTTTAAATCGAAAAATCAACCTATTACGAAACACAGCGTGATGGTAAAACGTGAAAATGTAGGACCACATAAGGAAGAACCACAAGAGACATATAATATTGTTAATAAGTTTATTATATTACATCACTACATACTATGTATAGCAGGTGTCAGTACACTTATTACTGCATGAGCGCTAAGCAGATGCACCCTACACAAAAAAAAGGAAAAAGAAAAGGCAAAAAGATGTATAATAACCTAAACAGCAGCTACCCTGACCATGCTGAGACACTGGGGTCCTACCTGGCCCCTACAATAAAGCGCTGCAATGAGCAGGTAGAAAGCACAGATTAGCACCACCTGGGCATGCATACCACTTGCTCTTCTGTTCTGCAAAAGCAGCATGATTTACTGCTCTGCGCCATCAGTGACCGCCAATAATCGCATTGGCGCCCCAGATGCCTGACCGCCAACACAGTCGAAAAGAATGTGAAAAAATAAGCGCAAAGAGTCAATTTGACATGCCAAGCTGTACCATGCACCATAATCATACGTGAGAGATCAACACTTTTGCAAATAATGTTTCTCAAAACAATTGAAATTTCTCAACAATGGAACCTGAGCAGCGGTGAACACATCCAAGGTGTAGGATACAGGTAACTGTGCCATGAAATAGCAATCCACCAAAGTCAGACCGCAATTAAATCTTATAGGGAATGACACGTTAACTGGTTAGCTACCTGTTACAATAGAAAAGACACATTGACGTACCCTAAATCAAGGTGAGGAGTGCGTAGTTGATGACGTAGTTGTAAAAAAGATCTCTAAAACTGTGCCCTAAAATTTTTGTACTTTTTTCAGTTAATCAAAAGGAGAATGACATTTTTGTTTTTACTGCATTTGAAAATGTGTAAAGTGCAAAATGCTGTAAGGACTTTGTACTGATACTGCACATTTTTGTAAAATACAAGGTTATAAAATGCATGTTTGAGCTGAAGGAAATTTACAAAGTGCACTAATGGTTTAATTGCAGAAGATCCCTGGGAATATAACGCACTCACTCACAAGGTTGGGTGTATATATATATATATATATATATATATATTTATTTAATTGCAGAAGATCCCTGGGAATATAACACACTCACTCACAAGTTTAGTCATTTAGCATTTATCCAAAGCGACTTACAAATGAGAACATTACAAGTCAGAAGTTATGGAGAAAACCAACTATACTGTAAATTCATCAAACCTGATTGTTATTTGATGCTGCGCCCCACCCCCTTTTTTTTTTCTACAACAGGTATTTGTTAAAGAGATGAATCTTCAGTAGTTTCTTAAAACTGCTTATTGATTCTGTCTTACGGCCTTACAGACAGAGTTGGGAAGATCGTTCCACCATTTTGCAGTGGTGAACGCCATGGAGTGAGAATTAGCTCTTCGGTGAAATGGAACCGACAGACGACGATCATCACTGGAGCGAAGTGAATGAGTCGGAGTGTATTTTGAAAAGATAGAGTGAAGGTAGGAGGGGGAAGATCCAGAAATGGTTCTGTAGGCCAGAGTCAGTGACTTGTACTGAATGCGAGCAGCTACAGGGAGCCAATGGAGGGAAATGAGTAATGGAGTGACATAAGTTCACTTGGGCTGGTTAAACACAAGTCGGGCTGCAGAGTTTTGAATTAGTTGAGGTCTGATTGTGGAAGCTGGGATACCGGCAAGTAGCGCATTGCTATAATCAAGCCGGGATAGGATTAGGGCTTGAACAAGCAGTTGGGTAGCATGTTCAGTCAAGAATGGTCTGATCTTCCTTATGTTGTAAAGAAGGAATCTGCAGGAACGGGCGGTTTTGATAACATGATCAGTGAGTTTAAGGTGGGAGTCTATTGTGAAACCAAGGTTCCGGACCGAATTGGTTGGGGAGATTGTGGAGCCGTCAATTTGGAAGGTCAGGTCGTGATGGATCGAGGGTTGTGTGTGTGTGTGTGTATATATATATATATATATATATATATATATATATATATATATATATATATATATATATATACACACACACACATATATATATATATATATATATATATATATATATATATATATATATATATATATATATACACACAGTATATATATATATATATACTGTATATATATATATATACACACCCAATCTTGTGAGTGAGTGTGTTATATTCCTAGGAATCTTCTGCAATTAAACCATTAGCACACACACTCTTTACAGGGCAATTTGGAGAATTCAATTGACTTCATCCATGTTTTTGGACTGTGGGAGGAAACCGAAGAACCCGGAGGAAACCCATGCGGATACAGCTGAACAAGTGCTCAGTTGAGTGTTTAAAAATTCACAGAATTGAGGTGGGATAAGGAAATGAGTAAAAATAAGAAAAAAAGTGCAGGAGAAAGAGTATGAATAGAGGGCCACATGCTGTATAAAATTTGCAGTAAGAATGTACAAAAAAAATCATTTTACATGGTACACATTTATGATTGCCATTTATAATTCAATTTCCACTAAGAATTTCACATAACATCTGTAATGTCTGAAGGAGAGAAAAAAGATGAATCAGGGAGAACTAAGATTGATGGCATGACCTTTAATGAGCTGGTCTGTGATTTCTGCAGTTTTATTATTATTGCAGCAGCACTCTTTTCATTCCTACAATAGATGTTACAAAACTGAAAGAAATTGCAGATAAATTACAAAAAAAAAAAAGTTTAATAATGTTCTAATCTGCTTAGATTTTTATTTGGTAACACTTTCTAATAATCTGGTACTGGTAAATCATTATATATAGTATGTATTCATAAAGCTTTATGAAGTATTAATAATGCTTTATAACATTCATCATAAGCCTTTGCTAATGTACATAGATGTTTAATGTAAAATAATAATAACTTTTGTAAAAAACTGTCTTGTCTGTGAATCAATTACCACTATCCATTTATCATATTACTCTAATTCACTTTTATTCTAAAATTACATAAATGGGTGTTGATAGACATAAAATATTAGCTTAGAAAAAACTGAGCAGCTGAAACTGTGATTTTGAATAAACACCAAATTCAAAGTGATTTACTTGAGAGCTAAGTGAAACAAAAAGGTCATAAAGAGTCTGACATCTAAATTAGTTGCAGATATCCTTTCAGCTGAGCATTACAGAAATCAAATGCCACCATCCTGTTTAAAATAGGGCAGCATACTCATTTAGTGCTTTGAACCTCAATAAAATGCACTTTATGCAAGCTTTTTAGTATCGCCTCAGCATTACAGGTTAAATATGACTTCCAAAAGTCATATTTCTATAGTTCTCATTAACTTATGTTCCTATAGTGCTTTATGGTTCTGTATTTTAAAAAGGACAAGACGTTATCTAAGTTCTATACTGGGGATCGACTCACAATCCCATGAAACAAAAAATTACATTAAATGTATATAATAATGCTTGTAGTTTAAACATAATCTGCTTCAGCATGATCAGCTTAATTAATTTTGATAAACCAATTATATTATTTTTAGTGAGCTTTCTCACTTCTTTCTTTTAGCTTACTCATTGAAGCTGTACTGCTTACAAACAAAACTTTTCAGTTGTGGAAAATTCCCGGCATGATGAATTGCTTTTTTGTTCTGGCAATATGTCCTGAAAACATGGTTATTATTTTTTTCTCTCTTCAAATTCAGGAAGAAAAATATTCACCGGCCACTTATTTAGGATTTACCGGTACTTGTCTTTTTTTTTTGTATAGCTACAGACACATCAGTTATATTTCTGCATACTTTACTAGTCCATTTTAATCTGTTGTTTAATTATTAGGACCACAAGAGAGCAGTACATACTGTAGCCTTCTCAGCGCACTATTGTGACTATGTATGTGACTATGTGTGGGGTGTAACGGTACACAAAAGTCATGATTGGCATGGTATGGACCCTAACGTTCGGTGCGGTACAGTGTGTGTGACTGGTGGAGTTCGGGGTTTTGGAGCATCAGATTTTTTTAACTGTCTAGCACTTTTATTAAATGCTTGAAACCAAGGTTCCTCAACATTTGGAGCATATACGTATATGCTGTATATGCATATACATACATATACATATAAGTGGATCACTTTTCTCAGCCTCATTGTATTGCAATCTCTTCATTATAAGTTTTATTTGCAGTAATGCTCTACTACAGTTTGGACACTTAATTCCAGCTTCAACAAACCAACTGTTTACTGTATAAGACCAAGCTTTTGCTCAGCATGTTGTGAATAAAACCAAGCATGAAAAATACACTAGCTGAGTTTATGTATCTTTCCAAAGTTCTCTTTTGCTGGCTGAACTGGAGTTGCGGCATATTGCACTATATAAGTTACTAAATTTTGGTAGGTTTAAAAGTGTTCGATAGCTTATGAAGTGTTTGTATGAGTGTGGGAAGGTTTTATGAAATAAATAAAAAAATAAAAGAATAACGCACTACATCGCGGGTCTCTGGAATGTAAACACCGTGAAAGGTACTACTGTACATGCTCATTGCTTCAGTAATGTATTTGTTCTGTCTAATTTCCCATCTTGGAAGTGGAGGATTAAGCACACATAAAAAAGTGCTCAAAAAATTGCTTAATGGTTAGCAAATTTGCCTCTCAGCCCAGGGGATCCAGCTTTGAATCCCAATCTTCGTGGAATTTCCATGTTCTCCTCGTGTCCGCATGGGAGAATGGTTCTGCTGTTCTCCAGTTTCCACAGTCCAAAAACATGGTAAATTGAATACTATAAATTGTCAAAGTGTTTATAATGGATTATGATCCACCAGAATCATAAAAAAGTGTTAATGTATTTTGTTCTTGCAGATGCTATTCATGTGAAAAATGGCACACTGTGTTTTTTCTTAGTTCACTTTAAGCCGTTGGAGTTTCTCTACTGCTTACATAAACACACACACACACACACACACACACACACAAACACACACACACATCTTATAGTCATCTTTGCAGTGTTCAAGTCTTCACCAGGGCAAAACCTTCAGTCAAGTACAAACGTTCTGTCTTTTTTCACATCCTGTTTTTTATATTCCCATTCCTCCAAAGCCTCGGTATATAACCTTGGGCATGTGAAAATGCCTTTGCTAAGCTTTTGAAATATACATTTTCTACAATATAATTTCCAAAATAACTTTTAGCAGCATGTGATCCTTGCAAACTGGGTTTACTACTTTCACTTGCATGAAAATCATGAATTTAGTGACTCTTCAAGGAAAAGCAAACACAACAGCATGAACAGTGGGGCTTGACAGGCACTCTCAATCAGCCCCCTGAACAAAGGTTTTACTCTCGAACACAAAACAAATAACCAGTTTCAGGAACTGTTCCAGTATGTAGCACTGAGAAACAGCCAAGGAAATGCATTATGTCTGCTGATGCAGAAGGATAAAAGAGGCTGCTAGTAAATTTTCTCACTTTTCGAAGAAAGCATAGTTTTGCAAGAAATTTCCAAGGACACATTACTGACTCACTTGGGCTTGATAACATGTATGTGTGGTATTCCAAATTTCATCAAAGTCATCTCTGCTTTCATGGCCAACGTCCTCCATATGACTACCCTGAGGAAAGCCTTTTTGATCTCTTAACTCCTTTCCAATCTAATGAGTCACAAATTTCAGAACTACCCAAAGGCACTTTATGTTTTTCTTTTTTGGTGACTGCAATGCATTCCCTGGAGAGGCAGCTTTATACAGTGCTGATTTCTTTATTATCAATCCTGACTTTATCAGCAATGTAGCAGACTTGGAATACAGCCACAGTGTGTGACATCTATCTCTAGGGTGTTCATGTTTGTCAACACCAAGACTCCTATACTGCAAACACTATAATAACAGTCTTTTTTTAAGCATAGGTCTTTTGAAAACCACAGATCTGTTGTTTATTGTAAATGCCCTTCCCGTGTAGACAAAATGTACATTTATACTTCTAACATACAGCTATTCTTTTTAACTTTTGTTTAATGACAACTGTCAACCGCTACAATGTTATAAATTCTATAGCAAAATAGGAACAATTTATTAAATGTTTACATTTAATTTATTATTTTTTATTATTATTTTTTTTTTACAAATTATCTAAGACGGCGGCACGGTGGCTTAGTGGTTAGCACGTTCGCCTCTCAGCGCTGGGGATTCCCGATTCGAATCCCCATCTGGGTGGAGTTTCCATGTTCTCCCCGAGTCTGCGTGGGTTTCCTCCGGGTTCTCCTGTTTCCTCCCACAGTCCAAAAACATGGATCAAGTCAATTGAATTCTCAAAATTGCCCAATATAGAGTGTGTCTGTGTGAGTGAGTGTGTGCCCAGCGATGGATTGGCGCCCTGTCCTGGGTCTATCTGCCCAGCGCCCGAGATGTTCTCCCCTGGATGGGCATGGGCAACCCCACCGCGACCCTAATAGAGGATAAAGCGGGAGATAATGAATGAATGAATGAATTATCTAAGACCATAGGATTTTTTTTTGTCTATTCTGCTTCCAAGCTAAAAATAAATCCACTGCATGAGGACTACTAACCCTAAAATTCTGGGGACAGAGGTCAGGAATTTGCCATATATTTATCTCACTGAAGACAGGAGGATAAAGGCGACAGAAAGAGGTTGTGGAAAACAGAGAGAAGAAAAAAAAAACAACAACTACAAGGATTGATGTGAAGAAGAGGGCAGGTTTCAATTTATTCCCCAACAACACGGATGAATTCTTTCCAATTTCCAGATAATATTGCTTTCCTGCACGCCTGAACTTCACTACCAGGCTAAAGCCCTATGCGGAAAAAATCCCACCAGAAATCTGTCAGTGAGAGCTGCATGAGGAACAAGAGAAGAAAGGTGTATGAAAAGAAAAAGCAATATGAAAGACAACAAAAACAGTGTCGATCATCTCTAAAAACAAGTGTCAAACACGGACTGAAAGAGTTTAATTTTGACGTTTGTCTGGCTTTTAAAAACACTCTCAGCATTATGTGGTGTAGAATAGAAGAAAGGGAAGGAGCCAGTGGGAAAACTGTTCCATTTGACAAATCTTACTGCAGTGTTTGTTAAGCGGCCTTGGACTAAATCTTATAAGACTGTTTCGTGTAACCACACTATTTTTCTTTCAATTTCAGTATGTGAAGTGACAACTGAGCCTTTGCCACAAAAATAAAAAAGACTTATTTAAAAAGTACAAAACCAGTTTGCTCCTTTTGAT
This sequence comes from Corydoras sp. C115, assembly GCA_019802505.1. Taxonomy (NCBI): domain Eukaryota; kingdom Metazoa; phylum Chordata; class Actinopteri; order Siluriformes; family Callichthyidae; genus Corydoras; species Corydoras sp. C115. Next base: position 702,556 of record JAFMOC010000071.1, read on the forward strand.
TTCAAAAACAAAGTCTTAGAAGAAAGCAGAGGGCACAGAGGTTCGTGCCTCTGTCTCACTGCAAGAAGGCTCTGATTCCTGATTATGGTGAACACGAGTTTTAAGGAGTCTGCATTCCCTCTTTGGACATGTGTGGCTGTACTCCGGTTTTCCACATTCCAAAGACATGATGATAAATTATCATACTAAATATTACCATTAGCATTACTGGATAAAACTGCTTTTTGTGAGTGCCAGCTATCCTGAGGGAAACTTCAGAGGGAACTAGCTACTAGATGGTTCGACTTGTCTTTCGCCCCTATACCCATCTCGGACGACCGATTTGCACGTCAGGACCGCTGAGGGCCTCCACCAGAGTTTCCTCTGGCTTTGCCCTGCCCGGGCATAGTTCACCATCTTTCGGGTGCCATCACGCGCGCTCTATCTCCACCTCGTTGGTGGGGTGGCCGAGGCAGGCCGTTGTGGGGATGTAACTTGCCCCATGTTTATATTAACATTAAACAATTAAGTAAACAAATTGAAAAAAAAAAATTCCCACATTTACAGTATCAGTCAAAAGTTTAGACACACCTCGTTTTTGCTCTATTTATTGCCAACTTTATCAGTTCTACTTACCATAAAGAGAGCCTTAATAGTTCTACAATTACAGACTGTAGTTCATCTGTTTGTGGACTACAGTATATAGTGTGTTAGTCATCTATTATTTAATGATTGGGACCCCAAGTACTACCACCAAGTAGGGGTAATTTGGTTAGTGCTTTATTTTCATTCTGCCAGTGTCACTGGAGTGTTTAAATGAAACTACAGCAGCACTTCTGCATTAAAACCCCCTCATGATTACCGCATCATTGTCAGTTGACTGTTTTTTTGGTCAGCACTAGGGATTCCCAGTTCGAATCCCCATCTGGGTGGAGTTTCCATGTTCTCCCCGTGTCTGCGTGGGTTTCCTCCGGGTTCTCCGATTTCCTCCCACAGTCTAAAAACATGGATCAAGTCAATTGAGTTCTCCAAATTGCCCCATGTAGAGTGTGTGTGTGTGAGTGTGTGTGTGAGTGAGTGTGTGCCCAGCGATAGGTTGGCGCCCTGTCCTGGGTGTGTCTACCCAGCGCCCGAAACGTTCTCCCCTGGATGGGCATGGGGATTCCCACCGCAAAAATTCCATCAAAAATTCCTTTCCTATTGCCATCAAATCATTCATTCATTCATTATCTCCCGCTTTATCCTCTATTAGGGTCGCGGTGGGGTTCCCCATGCCCATCCAGGGAAGAACGTCTTGGGCGCTGGGCAGAAAGACCCAGGACAGGGCGCCAATCCATCACTGTGAAGATTAATCAAATAAACAATTTGATCTACATTTATTTTATGCTACCGGGACTGCAGAAATTATAGTGAAGACCTCAGGCAGATTTATTTAACTCTGGCGACAAAGATGGCTGAAATGTGATTGGTTAAATGCTTTAATCTGAAAATACACATCTGGAAGCAGTGCATGAGGGAAAGCTATGAAAGTAAGCTGACAGACCATTTGGAATTATTTAATAAGTATTTATGAACAAAATAAAATTAACATCAATCTATAATTAAGTGTTTTTTTCATGCCAGCAAAGAAGGCCTTGCAGGCCCTGATGACCCACTGATAAACCGATAAAATCATGTACCTAGCAATGCATAATATGTTACCAAATATGTGGGATCAGTTTAGAGATGGACTATTTCTCTTTGAGCATGACTTGCACAAATCATGGACAATAAATGCATTGGTGGTTGAGTTTAGTTTAACAGAACTGCCCTGCAATGAACCCCAACCTAAACTCTATCAAACACCTAATGTAGAATGATGATTGTGAGTCAGATTTTTCTGTGTTTAAGCTTCTTAGCTCACAGAAATTCCCACAAGCATGTCACAGTGCATGTTATCCTGGAAGAATATGCATGCCAAGCCCAACCACGTGAGTCAGAACTACAAGAGACAAATACAAATTTAAAAGATTTGCAAATCAAATAAATATAATAAAAACAGTATAAATATCTCACATATTAAATACCGTGCATAGAGGTAAATGAGATGTACACGTGAACCTTACAAAGAGAAACATGCAGCAGGTGATAACCATGTTTAAAATCTTGTGAAAATCCTAGAAAAGTACATGTTGTTCTAGCTGGATACGATGCCCAAAAAACTAAAAAGTAATATTTGAAATGTGTTGGTGTCACAATAGTGTTTTTTTTTCTTATTTTGGAGCAGCGTGATGTGAGCTTCATTACTGTCAGGTTATTTTTGCATTAAAAACAGTGTAACACTTTTATGAATCCATAAATAATAAATCTTTATAAATGTGATTATAACCTATTACAAATGCCAGATACATAGAAAGTGTTACCCAAAACACCTTGTTGTTAAGAGAGATAATATTGGTTTATGAACAGAGAGTCTAAAGTAAATCTATATATCCAACTGTGGTAAGTAAAAACAGTAAAGCAGTTTTACAGTATTCCGATCCTAAACCCAGAAAGAGCAGGCCATAGGGACAGTGGTAAGAAGAAAGCAGTGGTAAATTGTATGGGACTCTCATGCATTATTGTTAATAAGTTGTTAGCTTTATTATCACACATTCATGCAGTGAGAGTTGTTATAGTTCAGGCTAACTGCAAGACCTTAAAACCAATAACCTACATAGAGTAAATCACATTATTTGTTCATAAAAAAAAAAAAAATACTTTAGACGATTGTATATTTATTGACATGCTCAGATCAAAAGATAAGGCTGTATACTGCAGTCTAAGGCAAATAGCAAATAAAGAGTGGTCCAGAAAGCAAGATGATCCATCTGTTTGTTTTCACAGGCTGATGGCAGAAAGAAAAAGTCCCCACTGACACACTGAAGCTTTTTAGTTAGTCCAATATTTGTCGTTATTGAAAAAACAAGTTCCGGCTTGAACTGAGAAGTCACAATACTCTGAATTGGTATTTCGTTTCACCAGTGGGACAGCGAGTCTTGTGCTGTTAAACAGTGTCCCAGCACTGTACTGCAGCAGCCAAAAGAAGCCAGCGCTCAATGGTGCCAAACACTTTTTTTTTTTTACTCAGACAAGCACAGGATGATGAACATCATGTTCTGAACTTGTGAAGCTGAGCCTACATATATTGTGGTAAAACAGCAGGAAGAAGTGCAACTTTTAATGACTGTTACTGACCATCCTGAGCAGTGATATAACAAACAGACAAACATATTTTGAGCTCAGATTCAGGATACGAAGCTACTCAGAAGACTCATGTGGTCTCATTAAGAACTTAGTGTTAGGCATTATCACTCATCTACCCCATCTGTTGGCACCTTGTTCGATTATTCTTCAGTATATATATATATATATATATATATATATATATATATATATATATATATATATATATATATATATATATATATATATATATATATTATTATTATTATTATTATTATTATTTATTTATTTATTTTTTTTTTTCAAAATGTTTACAAATAAAAAATAAAATAAAAATAATAAAATAAAGGTTTTTAGTCTTTTCAAAAATATAATTAGACTGGAAAGCACATGACAGGGGAGACAATTTCTTTATAAATATTCTCTCCAGCCACACATTCATGGGCTCACCTTTAGCTTTTTATATGGTTTTTAGCTGTTATAGCTGTAACAGCTCCTGCAGGTGCAATGTATCTGTGTACAAATGCTTCTCTGTATATTGTGTTAAATTCTCTTAAAACACAATGTAATATTTATTTTAAAAATTACTGTTTAAGTTAAAAATGAGCTAAAAATAATACAGTATTTGGTCAAACTGTTTATGAATACAATAGTCCTAATGCATTGTAAACACATTTATAATGCTTAAAAAGTATTTATGACACTTAACAACATTTGTAATAAGCCTCCGTTAGCATGCATAATTGTTCATAGTCACACTGATCACATGTTCGCTTCTTGGCCCTGGGGATCCAGGTTCGAATCCCGATCTGAGTGGAGTTTCCATATTCTCCCCATGTCTGTGTGGGTTTCCTCGGGGTACTCCAGTTTCCCACCAGAATACAAAAACATTGATTTGAGGTCAATTGGGTTCTCAAAATTGGTCTATATTGTGTGGTTCTGTGCCTGTATGACTGAGTGTGCCCAGTGATAGATGTCCTGATTGTATCTGCTCAGCACCCAAAATGTCCTCCCCATGGGGAAGCTCCCCCTCCCTACCCTAGTATAGCATTAAGCTGAAGATAATGAATGAATGAATGAATGAATGAATTAATTAATTAATTAATGAATAATGCATCATATAATACTTATATAAACTTTTATGTTCTGTATCCATTTATGTTCTGTATGTGATCTTGTTTATGTAATCTAATGCATTGAACTAAAAGATAACACCTGTAAAGCACTTTAAAGTTTATGTTACCCGAGGGTCTGTAACACATTGTAATCATGTAATCATAATCACGGTGTAATCATGGGTAACCATAATGCATTTAAAAAAAAATTCTAGAATATTTATAACACTTTATAATATTTTTGTTATTTATCCAGCCATCCATCCATTATCTTCCACTTTATCCCTCTACTAGGGTCGTGGGGGTTCCCCATGCCCAGCCAGGAGAGAAGGTTTCAGACACTGGGCAGATACACCCAGGACAGGGTGCCAATCTATCGCTGGGCACATACTCACTCACTCACTCACTCAGACACATTCTATATGGAGGAATTTTGGAGAATTCAATTTACCTTGAATCCATGTTTTTGAACTGTGGGAGGAAACGGAGAACCCGGAGGAAACCCACGCGGACACAGGGAGAACATGGAAACTCCACCCAGATTGGGGTTTGAACCAGAAATCCCTAGTGCTGAGAAATGAATTTGCTAACCACTAAGCCACCGTGCTGCCCTTTAGTTATTTATAATAATAGTAAATACTGAGGAGCTGTGGACGCCACCCTAACTTTGTTTTCCTGTGCCACCTTTGATTTTAGTGCAAACCACTGGCACACTTTGTTGGACCTGCCTTGTTAGATCTGTTAGTTAATGGAACCATGCCTATCTGCCCTTCATTCATACATCAGCAGCATGACTCAAATAGCCCAACTAAACATTTTACAAGTAGTTTGCCTGTTGAGTGAATGAGTGAAACACTGTATGAGTGAAATTATGAACAGCTATGTAAATGATTATTATTATTAAAATGATTATGAATATAATGAGGCACTATAAATACTGGATTCATAGAAAGTGTTAACAAATGATGTTGACAGAACATTATATGAGATCAGATAATAATTGTCTTATCTAAAACATGATCTTTATATAGTTGGCAAACAATATTTACTCTCTGCTATAAAAACTCATTGCTTACAGTCCTACCATAGAGATAATATCACGACTTACTGACTTACTTGTTTTCTTATAACCTTCAGTATGAGAGGAGTGTTTTCACCAAGAATTCTGTCATATGGTGTTTAGATTCTCTGTAATAAGAAAAAGGCACAACACCTGTCGATATTTTTGACAGTCCAGTGTCTCAGAACCCTTCCTCTCCAAATTATGCCTCTCAGCTTGGGTTTATTGTGACAGCATCTTGGCATCCCAACAGTTCAGCATAGCATATAAACCAGTTGGTCCAAAAAAATATAAAAGTCCCTTTGAATATATATAAGGTGGAAATGCATGTCTATGACAAAGAAGGAGAAGGAATGAAAAACTCGAGTGACAGAGTGACAGACAGCAAAAAAATGAAGGCAAAATGAAGGAGAGAGACAAAATATGTACAACCAAACAAAAGTGAGTTAGTATCACTTTCAGTAAAACCCCACAAGTGTTGTAACTCAGTGAAGGGTTACCCCAGAGAGCACCAATGTTTTAAATCAGTGGTTGCACTTAATAAGAATTTGAAATAGAAATAACCAAATAGATAATTGGTACTGAAATGACATATATTTGTGTTTGCTTCAGTGGATTAACATCCTCTCTATAGGCATCATGCATCACAAGACAAACCTACAGAGAGCCCAGTCGATCTTGTTTCCTGCCAGACTTGCATCAATTTCTCAACTCAGAGGCTTTTGGCCCGTAGCTACTTACTCAGGCTGCAAAACTTTCTGAGTTGTAAAATCACAGCCATCATAAAGTTTTCTAGACTACACACTACACAGAGAGAGCAAGGTCTCCCCCAAATCAGAATTAAACCAGCTTTATTATTTTTTTCTAGAATAAACAAAACAATTCAATCATCCTTATTATTTACTTCATTAACTTATTTACTACTTCATTTAAACATATTTAAATCAGAAAAACATATTGTGGCCACCCACTCAACTTTCTATTCATTGCATCAGTTTCATTTGTCAAGATACACTGTAAGTCTTATTTCCTGGTTTTGACTACTTAGTTATAACAGACACAACATTGGCTCCATTGCAAAAACTCTGAATATACAATATAGGATGCAGTATTGCATGTGAAATGTCTAAACAAACTCCTGGACCCTTACTGCCCCTTAACTTTTTGTGTGTTTTTTCTGTTTTATTACAACCACTTTAGAACATGGCATAGTGGTAAATGTGCACATTGTTGGATACAACCACATTAGACCTAAAGCTACAAGTGACAAATATTCATTCTCATCTAATTATTTAATTTCATTATCTTCCGCTTAATCCAGTGTCTAGAGTTGCAAGGGGAAGGGGTCCATTAAGGGGACCATGTTTTGGGAGCTGGGAAGCCAATCCATCGCTGGGTAAATACTCACTCACACAGAAACACAGAAACCATTTAGATAGGGCAATTAGGAGCAGCCAATTCACCTTGGATTCATGTTTTTGGACTGTGAGAGGAAACCGAAGAACCAGGACAATATCCACGCGAACACATGAAAAACATGAAAAACTCCACCAAGATCTGGAATCAAACCTACATCCCCAGTACTGAAAGACGACCACTCAGCTACTGTGCCGACTCAAATAATAGTTCAACAAGTATATTAAAACAATATAAAACATCCTATATACAGTAACACACATAGCTGAACCCAGTGATTCTTAAACACTATGCCGTGGCACATTAGTTGTGACGTGGAATTTCACCTGATTGGTACTCTAAGCAAGCAGTGTGTGGTAATGGGTAGAACAATTACATTTAGTACAGAGCCGTTAAAGATCTCTGTGTGTGTCTTTATTCAATTCCTGCAAAAATATCCACTTTATGTTCAACAAAACAGGCCCAGGTTTCACACTGAGTAAGTAAATTGAGACTAGATTTCCCAACAATGGGTGTATGCAACGTTACATCCCCTCATCTCTCCATATTTTGCACATTTGGATCCAGACCCCTTTAAATGCTGTGCAGAGTATGATCCTGCCATATTAAAACCCACAGTATATCTGTGTTTTGGTTGCATGCAATAATGGAATAAAGAAATATTTAAAGAAGTCACGCATGCACTGTTATTGTGTGTGTGTGTGTGTGTGCGTGTGTATGTGTGTGTGTGTGTGTATGTGTGTGTGTGTGTGTGTGTGTTTACACCTCATGTCTGTTTGAGCTGGCATTGTGTAATATGTAGAGCTATTAGGTAGTTATAGAGGTAGAGGTAAAGCTCACTGTCTCCTCCTTGATTCTCCTCCTTGATTCCAAGTTCAGCTTAGCTTAGTGTTTAAGATCAAACTTAGCATTTTCCTTTAAATGTATTAATTAATTGAACAGCCTTTTGCTAATCAGTTTCTGTGTTTCTTTTGTTTCATTTCAGCAACTTGGTGGCATTTTTATTTCTAGTTTAGGCCTGCTGGTGTAAAGTTCAATGAATGCTTTTATATACTTACTTGTCTGTAAATTGTCTTATACACCCACAATGTAACAAGAATTGTATTATGTTTAAATAAATAAACTTTTTGTCACATTTTTGTGTGCCATGTGACTTTTCTAGTATAAAATATATTAAAAATGGCTCAAAATGTTTGGGAAACACTGGCCTAACTTAACCTCAGTTGGCATATAATCCCTACATCTAGCCATGCCACAGACATCACATTATATTTGCTTCACAGGAAAATGCACAAAAACACAGTGCAATGCCTCAGTCTCATAGGGGAAATGGCAAGCATGGTCTGAAAAAGTGCCGAGCATAGCCCAAAAGACATGCTGCTTGAGAATTTGTATGCACAAATACTGCCTGATTGCTATGTCCTGAGCACTTACACCTGCTCCTAATTAATTGTGGTAGAACACAGGTCTGTGCTACCATAATCTTTATAGCTATAAAAAAAATGATATTATGGATATTATGTTACAGTTTTGGGCTAAATCTAGTGTATCCTGAGCTGTATAAACAGATAAATCCTAACAGATAAAGCATGTCTTATTTATTAATTTCTATATAGAGTATGTACAGGTGTCACAAAGGGGGCGCGCAGTCCGTCCAAAGGCAGCGCAGCGCAGTGCTATGCAGGGGCGAGGTGCCCGCGGTGGGAATGAGTGAGCCAGGCGACCAGGTAAGCAGCAAGGAGATGTTTAATAAACCAAACCAAAACCGAACCGAGTCGAACGCCAATGCGACACCGAACAAAAACATAGCACATACACTAACAAATGTAACATTAGTAATGCTGGCCTGCTGACTCAGGGAGCATGCACTCTTTAAGTGTAGTCAGCAGGCCGCATGTGACTAGGTAGGACCCAATCCCAGCTCTCGAGGATGGGCCCTACCTACAGGAACACCAAAAGCGACGAGGGCTTTTTAGGGCGCTTAGGCGGCGAGACCTTTTAAGGGCGCTATGGCGGCGAGACCTTTTGAGGGCGCTAAGGTGGCGAGACCTTTTGAGGGCACTAAGGCGGCGAGACCTTTTGAGGGCGCTAAGGCGGCGAGCCTTTTTGAGGGTGCTAAGGTGGCGAGACCCTTTGAGGGTGCTAAGGTGGCGAGACCTTTTGAGGGCGCTAAGGCGGCGACCCCTTTTGAGGACGCTAAGGCGGCGAGACCCTTTGAGGGCGCTAAGGCGAACTGGCCTATCAATGGCGCGGAGGCGACGTGACCCCTTGCGGACGTGGGGGCGAGGTGACCTACTGACCGCGTGGGAGCAACATGGCCTACTCAGGACGCTGAGAAGACGTGGCCCTGAGACGCTCAAAACCTGCGGGCTCAGGCGCAGGAGAGACCAACATGGACTCTGACGCCGACGGGAGCGCAACCGCATGGGCTACCGAGGTAGATGCGACTGCAGAAATGACACGAGTGGACGCAACCGCAGAGGTTCCCCGAGTAGGCCTGAGCGTAGCACAGTCCTTGTCCTTAAACTGGGTGTCCGGACTAGAGTTCCGTGTCTCCTGAGCGTCGGGCAAACTGTCCAGAGCGGAGAGCAAATTGTCCAGAGCGAGAAGTAGATGATCCCGAGCGCGGTTCGCTAGCGGCGCGAAGCAGATTACTGTCGGAGCAGAGCGACTCGCTGACGGAGCACGGCTCACGAGGCAGTTCACTAGGCGGTACGCTGCTCACGAGGCAGTACGCTGACTGCACGTGGCGGCTTGCTGTCAGAGCGCAGCGGCTCGCAGGACGGATTCCCGATCTGCAAGCTGCGAAGCTGTCTGCTCACAGCGCCCAGGTGCTCGCTGACACCGCGGTCATCCTGACCCGGGGGGAACCTTCCTAAGAAGGCCGCCTCGAACAAGCTGGCCGAAGTGAGGCAGTCATCCCCGGCGGCCACTAAGCTCTCGGCCCACCTCCGCGCGGGGCCCAGAAGTCTGGAGAGGTAGAACTGCACCCTCTCCCTGTCTGATAGCTCCCGACTGGTCACACATTCGAACACCTTGCGACTTCCGTTGATGTACGGGAGTGGCTTCAAAGCCACTCCGTCGCAAGGGGAGCTTACACGGAACTGAGAGAGAGAGCACGATCTCCCCATACTCCGGGATGCGGTCAATAACCCTCATCGTGAATGCCCATGAGGAGGGCGGATAAAAGATTTAACGGCAGCTAATGCAGCAGCCGGAATGCAGCTAATGCTGCAGCCGGAAAAACCTAATGACGGGGCTAGCGGTGAGGTAATGCAGCAACCTGCTTCAGCCGGGGAAACGGCTAATGGCAGGGCTAGCGCCGAGGATGAAAAGCGGAACGCCACAGCTGGAGAAAAGGCTAATGGCGGGGCTAGCGCCGAGGTAATGCAGCTAATGCTGCAGCCGGAGAACTGGCTAATAGCAGGGCTAGCGCCGACGTAATGCAGCAACCTGCTGCAGCCGGGAAAACGGCTAATGGCGGGGCTAGCGCTGAGGTAATGCAGCTAATGCTGCAGCTGGAGACGTGGCTAATGGCGGCTATAAGACACGAGTGCCGGGGCTGACCGAAAAAACGGGATATGCGGCAGCGTGGAAAAAGACAAAAAAAATCCGGTGTTGTGGAGGCCAGCATTCTGTCACAAAGGGGGCGCGCAGTCCTTCTAAAGGCGGCGCAGCGCGGTGCTATGTAGGGGCAAGGTGCCCGCGGTGGGAATGAGTGAGCCAGGCGACCAGGTAAGCAGCAGGAAGGTGTTTAATGAATGAAAAGCGTAAACCAAAACCGAACCGAGTCGAACGCCAACGCGACGCCGAACAAAAACATAGCACATGTTTAGTCAAACGATTAACACGATTATTAGATTTTAGTGAAATTGTCTAGGATATTGGGTGGGCAGTGGGCAGTCACAGGTGAATTCTATTACCTCACCTGGTTCCTGACTCCACCTTTCATTCCAACAGCTCTTGTTTCAATTACAAGTTTAAGTTCAAGTAATTTATTTATATAATGCTTTTTACAACAGTACCTTGGGAAACCTTGGGAGGATCAAGACTCATCCTCATCCTCCTTGAGTGGCAGGGCAGCAGCAACGGTGTAAGACAGCCATGTACAGTGTCAAGATTGGGTGACTTTATTTAACAAATGGAAAAACTCTAACAACTGGAAAACTATATTTAAGTCCATTAAGGGGGTTCTGCATGACCGCAAGTCCAGTTAATATCCATGTTCCATCCAGTAGCCATCTTAGCCGCAGTGCTTCGGCAGAGCCATGGATGAAGCTCTGACTATGAAGCTCTGAATCCGGCCACACCTCAAAAGAAACAGACAAGAAAAGCAGTTAGAGTAAGCACAGCAATAAGTAATAAGTAATTGATTGACACAGTGCAGGAAGGCTATTTCAAAGTTGAGGAGCCTTGTGGGATAACGCTCTTCCACTCGCAGTAATTTTATTTATTCTAGGAGCTAAAAGTAAACCAGCACCTTGAGATTGGAGCTTGTGTGTTGGCTTATACAATTGAATCAGCTCGCTCAGATACTGTGGAGCCTGATTATATAGAATTTTATATGTTATCAGTAAAATGTTGTACTCAATACGAAACTTAAGTGGTAGCCAGTGTAAGTTTGATAACACAGGACTGATATGATCAATCTTTCTGGTTTTAGTTAAAACTCTAGCTGCAGCATTTTGCACAAGTAATTTATTTAATGATTTATTAGAACAGGCGGCTTAGTGGTTAGCACGTTCGCCTCTCAGCGCTAGGGATTCCTGGTTCGAATCCGCATGGGTTTCCTCCGGGTTCTCCGGTTTCCTCCCAGTCCACTCCAGTCCAAAAACATGGATCAAGTCAATTGAATTCTCCAAATTGCCCCATATAGAGTGTGTTTGTGTGAGTGTGTGTGTGAATGAGTGTGTGCCCAGCGACAGATTGGCGCCCTGTCCTGGGTGTATCTGCCCAGCGCCCGAGGCGTTCTCCCCTGGATGGGCATGGATTTATTATAACATCCTTTCAGAAGTTAATTACAATAATCTAACCTTGAGGTAATAAAACCATGAATTAGTTTTTCTGCATCTTGGAGGGGGAGGATTTTTCTTAGCTTCAAAATGTTACAAAGGTGAAAAAATGCAATTTTTAGTATTCTAGTCCAACTATTACAAACTCAGTTTTATCAGAATTTAGCAGTAGGAAGTTTTTTGACATCTATGTTTTAATATCTTGGATGCAGTCCACGAGCTTACTGACTGAATGAACATCATTAAGGTTAGCTGAAATCTATAACTGTGTATCATCTACATAAGAGTGTAAACTGATTCCATGTTTACAAATGTCAGGTAGGATTTAAACCACTGGAGTGCAGATCCTGTAATGCCCACAATGTATTCTAATCTATCAACTAAGATGTCATTGTCTATAGAGTCAAAGGCTGCATTAAGATCTGATATTACAAGAAAAGAGATTTGGTTATTGTCAGAGGACATTGGTAAGTCATTAACGACTTTAATTAAGGCTGTCTCAGTGCTATAGTGAGACATAAAACCTGACTGATAAACTTCATGAATGTTATTAGCTAGAAGATTCAAGATTCAAGAAAATTTTATTATCATTAATATCACATGTGGTACATGAGATGTGGTACATGTTGTTCTTAGAAAACGATATACCAAAGAATTAGAACATACTGTTTTGAAAGTATGTATAGTCTTATTACAGCCACACATCTGTCAGACACTGTCAATTATGTCTTCAGCATACCAAAGGCACAATATGTTATTCGAGCTCAGATCTTCTGTGTTAATGTGCCAGACTTAAGATTAACTGCCATTTAAAATATATGTTTTATCAACTGAATGTGTTTCAATTCAACTGCTTCTACATTTATAGAACTATGCAACTAGCATCCCAGCTAAGCCAAAGTGCTTATGGATTTAAAGACATTTTAGAATGTCCATATTTCCTTAGTCAAAAGTAATTTATTTATTTATTTTTTATTTTTTTGTCAATCATTGGTTGAAGGAACAGTTTCTTTCTTATCACTGCCATGTTAGGTTGGTTGGGTATTGTGCATGTGGTTAGGGGAAGTTGGGTATATGTGTCCTGTCATTAATGTGTGTCTGTGAGTTCTGCCTCCTATAAGCGTAAGTATTTGTGGATTAAATTTCTATTTATTCATATATCTGTTGCTTTTTTTCTATAGTGTCAGTCTAAAATTCATTGTTATTTAGGATTTACTTACATCATTAACACAAAGATCATAACTTTTTCCTCCTTTTTTAGTCTATTTTAAAAAATTACATTGATACATGATTGCTGGCTATGTCTAAAATGAATTGTTCACGTGATATTTGGTTCAAACTCTATTTTAGCTATCAAATTTTTATTTAGAATGTGGGTAAAACAGGACTACCCAGAGTAAACCCATTCAAGAACAATGAGAACATCCAGACACAAAAACAACTTTCCTTCACCTCAACCATGATTTGAACCTAAAAAGCTGTAAAGTGGAAGCACACACCTCTGCTTTTAGCGTTGGTTTGTGCAAGTTAATATACCATAAGGACTTCATGGCAGATCCGAGGGCAGTATCAGTGATAAGACAAAAAATCACAGGAACCAAATGACATTATTAAAATATTCATGATAAAGGCAAAATACTTTTAAGAACCAGGGCTAATCAAAACATGCCCCTACAGTTGAATCTGCACACAATAGAGAGGAGCACATTGGTTCTGCAATCCTAATGACTTAAATGGCCTAATGACTCACTCTAAACATAGATAACATTGTGGGGTTGCTGTTTTCCATCAGCGTGTTTAAAAAACTAACTCAAGTATAACACACAACATCACAAATTAAGTATGAAGTTCAAGAAATTCAATACCACCCCACCCTCCTTCACACAAATACACATACCTGACTGGTATTAAAATGTGTTAAAATAAAAAACAACTTCGTTTTTTATTTTTTTTTATTTTAACTAAACAAAATTAATAAGAATCAATAAACTTCCTGCATAAACATGATGTGTTGGATATAAGCTGTGTGTATTAACAAGGTGGAACAAACCATTACATCACATATATTACACACACACACACACACACACACACACAGAGGTATAAGAAGAAAAATGGCTGTATGCTTACTAAGATGACAATGACAAAGGAGAACATTTTACATGCTCTTAAACCACACACGCAGCAAACGCACACCCTCTTCTCATTCTCAACATACACGGCGCAAAGCTGATTAGCTCAGACAGAGAAGTGGTTTATCTCGCACAAGTGCTCTCACAGCCAGGGCTTCATGCACAATGAAGTGCACAGATTTGTTTTCCTAAAGCTCTTCTGCAGCACAGGAAAGCATACTCATACTCAAAAGAACATGGGTCCAGCCTCTGCAATCAATCACCCCCCCACCACCACCACCAACATCACCACACACACTAAGACTTTAAAACACCATCAGTACTGAGGATCTATACACATAAAACTCTAATAAATCACATAATTTCACAACTTAATAACTGTTTAATATTAAACTTAGTAGCATGAGACTATAATTAAATTTTTTTATATGTTTTGTAACAGTTCAGTGGTTTTCAGCACCCTAAATTGCTACATCAGATGAGCTCAGGAAATTTGCAACATGCATTAAGAATGAATACAAATTACTGAATACTTGTGTGAAAGTCAAGTAAATGTGTTTAGAAGTTTTGGTATTTATAATGCATTATAAACACATAAATGAAACTTTTTAAAGTATTCTGTAACTGTCAGCACTTCCTCTCTTCCCTCCTCTCTCCCGCCTGAGGGCGCTCGGCCCTCTTCACCGGAATTCTAGCACAGCTGTGGCGGGTTTCAGGTCATTAGCGACCCTATATAGTCGCCGTGGCACTTTGCCACGGTGTGTTGGTTTATTGTGTGTACGGCGAGTTATTGTCTGTTTCCTCTGTTTTAGCGCTGAGGTCCTCCTGCCTTCGCTTTGTCCGCATCTGGAGCCCGGACGGTATCGTCTCGGACGAGCCTGAACGTTTTTGCGACATCTTTGTTTGGTTTTCGGCAGCCTCGTTTTGTGGCTGCGTTTTTGGTTTCTCTTTCTCTACAGCTCTCAGTTTTGTTTTGTGCAGCACCGCATTGCGGCTTCGTTTTATGTTTTACAGTGTATGCTGTAATAAAACTGTCGCTGGACCTTTTGCACGCTAAACTCGTCTGTGGACTTCTTTGTTGGGTCGATCTCTGACAGAAACCAACACCAAACAAACAAGATGGATCCGAACTCGACTTCGCCCGGACTCGACTCGGCTTCAGCGCTCCGCGACGCTGTGGGTGCTGTGGCGGACCGACAAGATCGTTTAGAGCAAGCCAGATCCCGTGCAAGCCAGCGAGGCTCTGAGCGGCTAACCACACACGCAGAGTTTGATGATGGGCATAGTGCGGAAACTTCACCGCTGCCTGTCGCGGAGCCAGAACGCTTCTCCGGCGACTCAGAGGTGTGTGAGACCTTTCTACTACAGGTATCTCTCTATCTGGCTAATCGCCCGCCCGCCACAGAGGAGCAGAAGATCTCCTTCGTGCTATCACGCCTGTGCGGGCGTGCTGGTAGCTGGGGCACGGCGCTGTGGAACTCGCAAGCCGCGGTGGCGCGCGACTTCGACCTCTTTATGGAATTATTTAAAAATACTTTCCTTCATCCGCGCCAGGGGCGTCCAGCAGGGGACCTCTTGCTGGAGTTACAGCAGGGGACGCGCTCTGCAACAGACTACGTGCTGGAGTTTCGCACGCTCGCGGCGCACGCAAACTGGAACGATGAGGCGCTTCAGACTGTGTTCCGTGCAGGGTTGCGAACCGAAATCAAGGCCGAATTGGCGTGTCAAGATGCTCACATGTCACTGGCCGACCTAATTGACGCAGCCATCCGCTATGACCAACTGCTCAGCGCACGCAGGAGGGAGCGCAACCGCGCTTCGGTTTTCCCGTCCTCGTCATCCACTACGGAGGTTCCCATGCAGGTGGAGGCAATTCGTTTATCCCCAAGCGAGCGCACTCAGCGCCGAAGGGCGGGACTGTGCCTGTATTGCGGAGGGGACGATCATCTGTTGGCTGCCTGCCCCACTCGTCCGGAGAACCGTGGAGGGGCTAGAAGCCCCAGCGGAAGCAAGACTTCGACCCCGGGTCCTCTCGCGGTAAGCACTGTAGTTATGACTAGAAGTAAGCCTTGTGTTTTATCTGTCACATTATCGTTTCCGGGGTTTTGTCAACAAACTGTGGCACTAGTTGACTCAGGCTCCGAAGGAAATTTTTTGGACTATCAAGCGGCGCATCGATGGGGCGTGCCTACCACCGAACTCCAAGCCAAGGTCCGCGTCTGTTCCGCTGACGGGCGCCCCCTTCATCCGGGTTGTATCACCCTCGCCACGAAACCATTAACTATGCTTTTTAGTGCCACTCATGTGGAGAAATTAACGTTTTTTCTCATTTCCTCCCCTGCATATCCTGTTATTCTAGGGTTACCTTGGCTGCTGCGGCATGATCCTGTTATCTCGTGGTCCGACCAGGAGATCATGCGTTGGTCTCCGTTTTGCAAGACGCACTGCTTCAGGTACCCCAGACGGCAACTTCAAAGCCCTTCAGTGACCGTTACCCCTCTGCCTGAGGGGGTCCCTAGTGAGTACCAGGATGTAGCCCAGGTGTTCGGTTCAGCCTCACACACCCCTTTACCACCGCATCGTGAGTATGATTGTGCGATCGACCTAGTAATAGATGCCAAACTTCCTCGAGTCACCCCGTATCCGCTGTCTGTAGCCGAGACTAGGGTTATGTGAGAGTACATTGAGGACGCGCTCCGCAGGGGTATTATTCGACCCTCCAAGTCACCTGTGTCGTCAGGTTTCTTTTTTGTCCCTAAGAAGGACTCCACCCTCCGACCGTGCATTGATTACCGCGCCCTCAACACAGTTACCCGAAAGCGCGCATACCCTCTCCCATTAGTTCCGTCGGTACTAGAACGGCTCAAGGACGCCCGGGTATTTACCAAACTGGACCTCCGGTGTGCGTATAATCTCATCCGTATTAAGAAGGGGGACGAGTGGAAAACCGCGTTTGTTACCACCACAGGGCACTATGAGTACCTAGTTATGCCGTTTGGGCTTGCTAACGCCCCCGGAGTATTCCAAGCGTTCATCAATGATGTGCTGCGAGAGTATCTCGACCACTTTGTCATAGTTTACATTGATGACATTCTCATTTACTCGCCCAACCTCCCGTCTCACGTCACCCATGTTCAAACCGTACTGCAGCGTCTCCTGCAGCACCAACTTTTCGTTAAGGCAGAGAAGTGTCTGTTCCACCAACCCTCAGTAGGGTTCCTCGGCTACCAGTTATCAGCCCAAGGAATTCAAATGGATCCCGGCAAGGTAAGCGCCGTTCTCGAATGGCCTCAGCCCACCTCAATCCGGGAGTTGCAGCAATTTCTGGGCTTCGCAAATTTCTATCGGAGGTTCATTCGAGCATTCAGCACCATTGCACTTCCCCTTTCAAATTTGCTTAAGGGCAAGCCCCGAGTGCTTAGCTGGTCCTCGGAGGCCCAAAGGGCTTTCACAAGTCTCAAGCAAAGGTTCGCGTCTGCCCCGCTTCTGATTCATCCCGATCCGAACCAGCAATTTGTCGTCGAGGTGGATGCCTCGTCCACCGGGGTCGGTGCCGTGTTGTCCCAGCGGCTCAAGGGCACTGCTCTTCACCCCATTGCGTTTTTGTCTCGCAAACTTTCGGCTGCCGAGCGTAACTATAGTATTGGGGATCGCGAGCTCCTTGCCATCAAGATCGCCCTCGAAGAGTGGCGACACTGGCTCATGGGGACATCTCAACCCTTCTTGGTCCTTACAGACCACAAGAATTTGGAGTACCTCAGGGGGGCCAAGCGCTTAAATGCCAGGCAGTCACGGTGGTCCCTCTTTTTCAATAATTTCAATTTCTCCATCGCATATCGTTCAGGTACTTGCAATGGACGGGCCGACGCGTTATCTCGGATCCATGCGGACCTCGACCCGGACCCCGACTTAGGGTCTCCCATACTGCCCGCTCACTGTTTCCTGCGCTCCATCTGCTGGGAGGTTGACGCTCAAATCCGAGAAGCACTACAAGCACAGCCTGCACCCGCCGACTGTCCGGCTCATCTCTCTTACGTTCCTCGGGCGTTTCGTAATCAGTTACTAACGTGGGCCCATACCTCGCTGTGCTCTGGTCACCCAGGAGTGGCACGGACGTGTCTGCTTTTGGAACGCAAATACTGGTGGGAATCCTTACGTGCGGATGTTCAACATTTCGTACAATCCTGCTCGGTCTGCGCAGCCTGCAAGACTCCCAAAAGCCTCCCAGCCAGTAAGCTCTTCCCATTGCCCATTCCTCAGTGCCCGTGGTCACACATTGCGCTGGACTTTGTGTCTGACCTGCCCGAGTCTGCAGGATACACCACTATTGTGTCTATTGTAGACCGGTTTTCTCGGGCAGTTAGTTTTTTACCAGTCCCGCGTTGCCGTCTGCCTTTCAGACCGCAGAATTACTCTTTCGCCACCTGTTCCCCATATTTGGAATTCCAGAAGTCATACTTTCCGACCGAGGTCCGCAATTTACCTCCGCGGTATGGCGAGCGTTTTTTGAGAAATTAGGAACCAGCGTTAGTCTAACCTCCGGTCATCACCCAGAGAGTAATGGTCAATGCGAGCGCTCCAACCAAGAGCTGTGCAAGTTCTTACGCATCTTCGCGGTCAGCAACCCTGCCGACTGGGCACGGTTCTTGCCTTGGGCCGAAATCGCACAAAACTCTCTTCGGCACTCGGCCACCGGCGTAACCCCCTACCAGTGCGTTTTAGGATTCCAGCCCCCATTTGTAGTTTGGGATTCCAAGCCTTCTCTGGCTCCTGCAGTGGACAATTGGTTTAACCGCAGTGAGGAAGTATGGGAGCAAGTGCACCAACGCATCAGCCAGGTCGTGCGCCGTAACAAGGCTTTTGCTGATCGACGCAGACAAACTGCTCCGCGTTATGCTCCTGGAAGCAAGGTTTGGGTCAGCTCTCGGGATTTTCGCTGCCGTGGAGGAGCGCGGAAGCTCCTTCCACGTTTTTTGGGCCCCTTTCGTATTCTAAAACAAATTAACCCAGTGGCTTACAAGGTAGACCTGCCTCGCCAATGGCGCACCCACCCCGTGTTCCATACCTCACGTTTAAAACCTTTTGTAGCAGGACCTTTGGACCAGGAGTGGGCGCAGGCCTCAGAAAGACAGGGCATCTCTAACAACCCTAGTATCTATTCGGTGTCCTCACTACTTGATTCTCGACGCAAAGGTTCCACTATTCAATACCTGGTGGATTGGGAAGGGTTCGGTCCGGAGGAGCGCAGCTGGGTGCCTGCGGCAGATATATTAGACCCCGCACTCATTGCTCAGTTTCATAGACAGCATCCTGACAAGGTCGCACCACGGGGTAGGGGTCGTCCGCGTCGCCAAGGTAAGTCCACCCTTTCAGCCTCGCACCCTCCCCTTGTGGGGGGGGGGGGGGTACTGTCAGCACTTCCTCTCTTCCCTCCTCTCTCCCGCCTGAGGGCGCTCGGCCCTCTTCACCGGAATTCTAGCACAGCTGTGGCGGGTTTCAGGTCATTAGCGACCCTATATAGTCGCCGTGGCACTTTGCCACGGTGTGTTGGTTTATTGTGTGTACGGCGAGTTATTGTCTGTTTCCTCTGTTTTAGCGCTGAGGTCCTCCTGCCTTCGCTTTGTCCGCATCTGGAGCCCGGACGGTATCGTCTCGGACGAGCCTGAACGTTTTTGCGACATCTTTGTTTGGTTTTCGGCAGCCTCGTTTTGCGGCTGCGTTTTTGGTTTCTCTTTCTCTACAGCTCTCAGTTTTGTTTTGTGCAGCACCGCATTGCGGCTTCGTTTTATGTTTTACAGTGTATGCTGTAATAAAACTGTCGCTGGACCTTTTGCACGCTAAACTCGTCTGTGGACTTCTTTGTTGGGTCGATCTCTGACAGTAACACTTTACCTAAATCCTTAATTCACAATGCATTAAAACATTTATAAAGCTTTATAAAGCTTTGTAAAGCTTCATAATGCTTTATAACATTTGTAATGAGCCTTTGTTATTGTACATGAACGTTTATAATCATAGTTATAAATTCATTCATTCATTCATTATCTCCCGCTTTATCCTCTATTAGGGTCGCGGTGGGGTTCCCCATGCCCATCCAGGGGAGAACGTCTCGGGCGCTGGGCAGATACACCCAGGACAGGGCGCCAATCGATCGCTGGGTACACACTCACACACTCAAACACACTCTATATGGGTCAATTTAGAGAACTCAATTAACTTGATCCATGTTTTTTGGACTGTGGGAGGAAACCGGAGAACCCGGAGGAAACCCACACGGACACGGGGAGAACATGGAAACTCCACCCAGATGGGGATTCGAACCAGGAATCCCTAGCGCTGAGAGGCGAACGTGCTAACCACTAAGCCACCGTGCCGCCTAGTTATAAATTATTATAAAAATTTTACATAAGGCTTTATAACACAATGTGACATTAAACATTCTAATATGAACTTATTTAAACTTTGATTCTTTGGATGTTTACACATTCTTACTTAAAACAAGATGATTACACTTTACCTAAAGAGCATTTATAAGCTTTTATAAGCCATTAGGTACTACTATGTATGCAGTCTCTTTCAAAGAGCTAGTTATGACAACACTTTATGTGTGTAAAGAGAGCTTATAAACTTTTATAAACAGTTATAAGCATTTATAAACTCATGTTAAGGAAAAGCAATCATTAAACACAAATGTTATAAGGCTTTATGTTGCTGGTTGCTATAATAAGTTAATGAACAGTTAATAACATAACTTATAATGCATTATGCCACTTTGTGTTATGAAGCCTTATGGCATGTTCATGTAACACTTAACAAAGGCTCATGACAAGTAACCATTACCTATTTGAAGGAGACTGCATATCATATCCACAACCTCCAATGGTCGCCGGCCAGTACGTCAGCCCCCTATTGGACCCTGTTGTCATTAGTGAAGATTTGGTGCAGCTGTGTTTCATCATGTGACCTACCCTTACTTGTTTAAAGCCCTTCCTTTACTATGTTTAGTGGTGGAACATTGTTTTGTGTTATGGTCATGTCTGCATTAACCACATATCTTGAACCATCTACAGTTTTGGACTCTGTCCTTTTGAGCCGTGGCATCGCCTGATCGTAACAATGCATACATAGTAGTAAATAATGACTTTACACTTATAGCTTATAAATAGTCTTTACAGACTTTATGTAAAGTGTAATCATCTTTTTTGAAGTAGGAATGTCTAATCATGAAAATTTTAAATAATTTCAAGTTCTATGATTTGAGTCAATGTCTGGGATTTCTTTATGATTAAAGAGCAGAAATCAAGACTTCAACATTTTGTGTGCCGTAAGACACCCATGTGATAATTATTTTTTTAAATCTCATGATCTGTAATATAACCAAAAGTGTAACGTGTATTGCATGGTGGTAAATTTGGTCACGACTGGACCCAACCACATGAAATAATAGTATAATTATTCTTTATTAAAACAATTTATTTAATTTAAGTTTAGGTTAATACAATAAATATGTTTTTACAATAGTACATTGACTCAAAGGAGCTTTTATAAGTCTGAAACCTCAAAGAACAAGCTGAAGTGACTATGGGACTAATTCTCCCTCTGTATCGTTCACCTCTGCTAAATAGTGGAACGATCTTCTGATCCTCTGTCAGTTATTTAGCATCTTAAAAGACAAACTCAAAACTCATCTCTTCCACGAACACTCTATTTAAAAACTTCTGACTTTTGTTGTTCTCTCATTTTTAAGTGGCTTTGCATAAATGCATTATATGTAATGTAATTTAAAGGTATGAAAAAAATACCTATCTCATATTTTTGTTTTAAAACAAAGAAACCTTGTGAGGGCCGAAGCTTGGACTCGTTAAAGGCTAAGCACCACTTAATGGACCACCATGAAGATTTCACATACACTACAAATAATGGATTAAGCGAATGGTTCTTTCCAATGTGCACTTTTCAAGGTGAATAAATTTGTGCATTTTTTTGATAGTTTGTGATCTGTGGGCCATTAGCAAACGGGGTTCAAAACAATTTTTGGTTGCCAAAAACAATACACCTTTTTGTCATTTTGCCTACACATTCAGTTCATCTGTTTTAAATTATAGGCTTGTTGTCCACCTTCTACATCACGTATGATGTATTTTAAATAGCTAAGACTGTGGCCTTGGCTAGATTAAATTATTTTAAGCTATAGTACTTAAATTCAAAGGGGAAAATAATTCTTAGCATTGATAATCATAAGTTAGGAATGCTGTATTTATGTATAGTACAATTATATATATTTTTTTTTTACAAATCTGTTAAATAATTAATACATATACTGATTCAGTTCAGTCATTAAATTTTGGTCTCTTATTTTCTGAAAGAATAAAAGAGCTGTATTTGCATTGTATTTCCAGTAACTTCCTGGTAGGAATATAAACCTTGTTTATTAATTGGAATTAACTCAATCAAATATTATTCATAAGGTATGAAGTATTCAAATATCCAAATATTTGGGCATAAATGTGCTGCAGGAAAAAAAAAAACTTTACCGAGAAGCAATGTACTGAGGACTGAAGAAAGTGAGGGAGACAAAACAAAGTGAACAAGTTAAGAGATAATTATAAAATACACCTGTAGGCTCAGTGCAATCAGTCCAAGTGAGGTCTCTTTCACAGATAATATGTGTCAGTCCACAAACACGGAATGCAGCACGGTGAGAACTCCATTAGTAAAGATGGATCACTGCAACCTTTATCACAAAAACCCACACACTAAGATGTCTGTGTTTGTCTGTGTGCATATGCAGTAATGCCTTTCATCATTATTTCCAGTATAGATAGGAAATTTCTCCTCTGCAAAGCTGTTCTTATAAAAATTGCAAACATTACGTGCTATATTATTGTAAACCTTTAAGCAAAGATAGGGATTTCATTTACTTTTCGCCTTTCTTAAACTTGTGTGTGATTTCCAGACTGTCTGAAGGCCATTGTTCTGTGCTGTTGACAGACCTGTTATGGCCAGCTGCCTGAAGCTTTAACAGTAAGACTACATCAAGTAAAAGCACTTGGGTTTCCATTGCTTGACTACACAAAAAAATCACCAATCTCCTGTTGCCCCTGAGCGTTTTTTTCTTTTTTTCTATTATGTCTGAACATGTCTGGTGTGAAAGCTTAAATTGGACAGTCTGAATAAGAACTTGGTACTTCATTGTCTTTAGTTTTGTTAGTTGTTAATTTTAATGTCTAAATTTGTTTAAGTAGCCTAAACTATTTTCTAAAGGTATTAAGGTAAAACTGGTATTCATAATGCAGCTTCATATAATAATAATAATAATAATAATAATAATAATAATAATAATAATAATAATAAGGCTTATAACACAAATGGACATAATGTATTGTGTCAATGTAATGTAATGTATTATGAACTTTATGAAATATTTGAGATGATTTTGTTTAATTCTAAAAAAAAGCATTCTTAATTGAAATTAGGAAGTTACTATATGGTAATACTGATGCAGTCTAATTCATGGGGCTAATGACTTACAACACTTTACCCAATGTCATTAGGTAGATTAAAGATATATTGCCCCAATATGTGAACATGTGCATGAACTCTTTTGGCTGTGTGTATGTGTCTCTGCTGAGCTATGGACCAGTAACTTTGCAGAAGTTACTCTACGTGTTAAGTACATGTTACTCTAGGAGCCTAATAAAGATAAGAGGATTACAAAAACATTATTAATAATAGTTCAAATGATAAATGTAATAATTCCACATCATTCACTGTGGCATCATCTCCACAAGCTTCTGCAATGTCACAATATTTTTTTCTGTTCAGAGTTACATTCCTTTTTACCACAAGGTCTTGTATTGGTGATAGATTTGAACAACCGCACATTTCTCTAGCACATCCCAAAGATTCTCAAAGGGATAAGGTTCTGGACTCTGTGGTGGCCAACCCACGTGTAAAAATGATGTCTCATGCTCCCTGACTTATTCTTTCACAGTTTTAGTCATTTGAAACAGGTTAACTTTTTTTCATGACCCCAGGGTCTGTATTTCCACATAGTTGTTTAACAAATAAGAAGCTCAGTGCATCAGTTGGGGTAAATAACTTGTTGCACATAATCACTCATGCAGTAATTATCTAATGAAAGTCTCTTACCTATTTGCTTAGTCCAGGTGGTGACCTTTATTTTGGCCAAGCAGTGTACTGTTATTATTATTATTATTATTATTATTATTATTATTATTATTATTATTATTATTAGTAGTAGTAGTAGTAGTAGTAGTACTGGTAGTAGTAACAGAAAGTGTAACCATGTCCTTCTATGTTATTATTTACAGTATGTGCTTTGCTTAATTTTTTTTTTCAGGTTCCCAAACTGTGCTCCTTTAGGATCACAGGTTTTTTTTTGTGTGTGTGTTTATCACCTGTCTGTTCCTTTTCCAATGTATTACATTTGAAATTTCTCATTTTTTGAATTTCTTAATTGTGTGACTAATAATTGTGTGACTAATAAAGACTTATTGGTATATCAATATCAATAAGTGGAAAAACATTGAATTGTGCAGCCAGTATCGTTAGTACAGTTCTAATAAAGTGCTCAGTGAGTGAATAATTCTTACTTAATTAGGAGTTCATTATACATTTAATGTACAAGTTCATGGTCATGAAGGTAACTTGAATAGTATATTTAGCACATGTGGAAGTCTATTAAAGGTTTCACTAATAACTTGTGACATGAACCTCTGAAACGTGAAAATGTTTAGCATTTAGGTTATACAGGTTATACATTCTACTCTCCACATTTTCAGACATAAGGGCAAAATATGGAGTTTTTTTGTCCTTAAAAGTACTGTCGGCACGGTGGCTTAGTGGTTAGCACGTTCGCCTCTCAGCACTAGGGATTCCAAGTTTGAATCCCCATCTGGGTGGAGTTTTCATGTTCTCCCTGTGTCTGCGTGGGTTTCCTCCGGGTTCTCCGGTTTCCTCCCACAGTCCAAAAACTTGGATCAAGTCAATTGAGTTCTCCAAATTGCCCCATATAGAGTGTGTATGCGTGCGTGTCTGTGTGAGTGAGTGTGTGCCCAGCGATGGATTGGCGCCCTGTCCTGGGTGTATCTGCTCAGCGCCCGAAACATTCTCCCCTGGATGGGCATGGGGAACCCCACCATTTAAATGTATGTTACATTCAAACTGCTTAGGTGGGCGGGACAATGTAATTTACTGGCGTACTGTTACAATAACAATGACCAATTATTATTATTACCCTTTCCCAGCATGCCTTGTAGCCGTGTTCTATGTGTTCTATGTTTTATGCTTTTATTAATGTTCATGTTCTGTTTGGGGGAATGCAAATTGCAGGGATTGTTGGGGATGGGGGGGGGTTGCCATTTCGGGGAAACATGTGTCATGTGTCATGTACGTGTCCGCAAGGGCAAAAACAAAGCGCAGTAGCGCTGAAAGGATCCAGGAGGCGCGGGGAAGTGAATTTAATTTTATTGAGTCGCTTGAACACGCGTGACTAAAAATAACGCCGGAACGCAGACGAAACAAAAACGGAAAGAATATAAACGAAAACCCGACCACATGAAAACAAATACATTAACTTAATGAGAACAAATAATCAAAAATAATCAAAAGAAAATGAAAACAGGTGAGAAGTGCCTAGCACTCCTTACATTACCACCCCCAAAATGAGCGACCAAGGGGGAGACAGGCATAGGAAAAAATAAGACAAAAACATGGAGATTCCTATAGGGAACTGGAGCGGGCCACAAATCAGGGGACTGTAAAAGGATGTGGGGAGGAAGAACGTGCCCTGAGAGAAAGGAATCAAAATCATCCTCAGAGTCGATACATGAGTCGCGACTCCCCTCAGAATACACTGATTTTGTTTCGTCCTGGGATACGACTTCCTCGTACCAACCTGTTCCACGGCGCGTTGACCCGAACCCTGGAACCGAGTGACTCGACGCGATCGTGGAGTTCACCCGGCTCTGACAGGGTTCGCAGGGGAGAGAGCGGGTGAAAGAAAAAGGCTAAAAGGCGGGGCTAGCGCCGAAACTAAACAGAACCATGGCTGCAGCCGGAAAAGCACAATGTTGAGGAAGAGGAGAATAAATAATAATAACTTACCATGTCTCGCATTCTGTCATGCTCGTGTCCCCAAGAGCAAAATAAAAGCGCAGTAGCGCCGAAAGGATCCAGGAGGCACAGGGAAGTGAATCGAATTTTATTGAGTTGGTTGTTCAGAACAATGAGTCGAACATGCATGAATAAAACTAACGCCGGAACGCCGACGAAATGGAAATGTAAAGAATATAAATGAAAACCCTACCACGTGAAAAGCAAAAGCAACCAATGAAAATAACAAATACATTAACTTAATGAGAACAAATAAATGAAAATAATCAAAAGAAAATGATTCTAGCACTCCTTATGTCACGGTAGTCTACCTCGGAATAAAGCGGATGCGCATAGGAAGCGCAGAGCCGCCGCGTTACACGCGCTGAAGGGAGCCAGGCATGCAGGTAGCAGAGAACGGGTTTATTTAAAGGTGCAGTGCACCAAAAAACATGAGGTAAAAACGACTAGTGACATATAACACACGACCAGCACCGAGGACGTGAAACAACGGACATAAATACAAAACGACACCAGACCATGTGCACAAAACAAACCAATGACAAGATGACGTTAATTAGCTAACTAATAACCACTGAACGTTAATTAACGGAACAGAACGAGACAAAACACAAAACAGGTGACAGGTGCCCTAGGCACCTGTTACACCTTACATGCCTAAAAAAATGCCTAGCACTCCTTACATTATGTCCTTAAGCAAAAGGCTGAACTAAAACCAAGTTCTCTCCTTGCTGTTTACTGTCACGTGTTTATTCATTCATTTATTCATTCAATCATTCATTATCTCCCGCTTTATCCTCTATTAGGGTCGTGGTGGGGTTCCCCATGCCCATCCAGGGGAGAACGTCTCGGGCGCAGTGCAGATAGACCCAGGTCAGGGCGCCAATCCATCGCTGGGCACACACTCACTCGCACAGACACACTCTATATGGGGCAATTTTGAGAATTAAATTGACTTGATCCATGTTTTTGGAATGTGGGAGGAAACCGGAGAACCCGGAGGAAACCCACGCAGACACGGGGAGAACATGGAAACTCCACCCAGATGGGGATTCGAACCGGGAATCCCTAGTGCTGAGAGGTGAACATGCTAACCACTAAGCCACCATGCCGCCACGTCACGTGTTTAATAATAGCACAAATTCTGTGAAAATGATGACCTGAAGCTGAGTATTTTTCTGTGCAGATTCCACAAAATTATCTTTATTGTCATGTGTAAACAGGATTTCACCATTAAAGCTTAGAAAACGAGGAATCACAATGGCTTGTCCACTGAAAAAAAGTACATCTTGGGTCAGAAAAATGTGGGCACACCTTCACTAATCCATTATTTTCATAACTACTGACATGTGTTATTCTCATTTGTAAGTCGCTTCTGTAATTTGGCCACTAGATAACAGTATTTGGCTATAAGAGGTGCTAGAAAATCTGTCAATCAGTAATCAGCGTTCACTTCAAAAACCAAACTACATACATTGTTAACTTTTATGATTTAAATAAATCTTTAATTAATCAAACCTTGTTTTTTTCAATGAAGTACGTTTGTATTTATAAAAGCAATGTCACTCGGAGCTGTGCATTATTGTAAATGAATCATGGGAAATAGGTGTAACATCACTCCGGTATGCGTGGTGCCTAATAACACCTTATTTCTTTGATTTATTAACAACAATGTATGCTCTCTTGTGCCTTATTGCTTTATTATACACAGACCTCAATTACACTACTGGACTAAGATTACACCACCTATGCTCAGGTACCTGTATTATGTTAGGATCGTTCTATAAGCACTGAAAAAAAGGATACATAACACCAACTGTACAGTAACATATGAGCTGCTTATCTTTCTACTTTTTACATTAAAGTTATGTCAATAAGGAAGATGCTTTTAATGTGTTTAATGAGTGCAAAGTGAGTAGATACTGTTAAAAACCTCTAGCAGCACTGTGGTGTCTGATCCAGTCATACCAGTGCAACACAAACACACACCACCACTACATCATTGCCGTGGTAAGAATCATCAATCAACCAAATAATACTAATTAATGATGGATTATTGAAGTTATTGTGTAATTGTTGTTTAAACTGTTGTTTATGAGGTATAGTGAAGTGGCAACAACTATGTTTGTGAGGGCTTAAAGTAAAGCAACTGTTGTTTATGTGTAATTATACGTTATTGCAACCATTCTATATGAGCCATTTTTGTAGTAGCAATTGTTTTTTATTAACGATTTTAGTTGTTGTGGCAAGTATTGTTTATGGGGGATGTTAGCATTGTTGTAACTGTTGTTTATAAGGGATTATAGCAGTTTTAGCAACTGTTGTTTATGAGGGAATATAGTAGTTGTGGCAGTCGTTTATAATGGATTTGTAAGGAATGCAGTCCATCTCTTACTTTTCATGTTTCTATCTTAGAAACATGTTAGCTAATTAACTGCTTCCTTGTTTGAGTTAATTAACTGGCTTTTGTTATTGGCTCTCGCGTTTAGTCATGTGGTCTGTTTCGGGTATATACTCTCCATCGTTTGAGTTTGTCCTCATACCAGCATTAATTTTTGTTACGCGTTGTCGGCTCTGTGTTTTCTTTGATGCTTTATATAAAGCCACTTCAAGCTTACCCGGTTGCCTGACTCCACTTAGCAGTTAAGGCACTTCAACTCAGGGCATTTATGCGCAGCCCCTTCACTTGGGCCAGTGGCGCTTTGTGACAGAATGCTGGTCTCAACGGATGTGGAGTCCAGGTACCTTATTTATGGGTAAGATCATAGATCATTTTTCATATCCACCGCAGGTACGCTTTTAGGGGGCGCTGTCCCTCGCCTATTTCGGCTGCTGCTTCCATGCTGCAAAACTTTGGCGTTAGCCCTGCCACTATAAGTTTTTCTTTTGTTTCCGGCTTCAGCCCCCGTGCTTGATCTGCCAGTGCTATCCCAGTATTCAAGACATTCAGCCATTCATTGAGTGATTCGGCTCCGCTTATCCCGCGTTTAGTTTTTTGAACCGCTTAGCTTCTAGGTTTTTTTTGTCCATTTATTTTTTTGTTTTGGGTATTATGACTACTCTGTGGTGGTGGGATAAGGCCCCAGACACAGACACTTTGATACCTCAGCTTTTTTTGGCTTCTCAATGCCACCTCGGAAAGGTCCCGTCAGACTTTTTCAGGTGTGTTATTAAGCGTCCACCCACATCCAACAGTACACCCCAGCCCAAATGCAGGAACCATCCCAACTGCCAAGGCAAGGCCCCACCTCCTTCCAGTACTTCCAGGGAGGCGGATTCTCCTTTTGTCAATGTGTGTGAGGTGTTTAATGTGCGTGAGGTGTCTGATGTGCATGAAGTGTTTGATAGGCGTGAGGTACCTGATGTTTGTGAGAACACTGAGGTGCAGGCTTTTGCTGGTGGTGGGTACCCTTGTTGTTTTCTTACTAGTCAGCCCCTCAGCGTTTGAGCCTGCTAAAATCTGTCCAGCGATCGAGCCCACTAAAGTCTGTCCAGCGATCGAGTCCGCTAGACTCTCCACCGATCAAACCCATTAAAGTCTATCCAGCGTTTGAGACTGTCCACTAAAGACTGTCCATCGTTCCAGTCCGTTAAAGTCTGTAAACCGATCAAGCCCACTAAAGCCTGTCCAGCAATCAATCCCACTAAAGTCTGTCCAGCGAGCCTGCTAAAAACTCTAAAGCATTCGAGTTCGCTAAATAGCCTCTGTGCCGCATTCGTGATCCTAAACAGCCTCCATGCTGCCTTTGCGACCCTAAACAGCCTCTGTGCCCCCTTCGCACTTTTGTGACAGGTTTATAGCAGGGACAACTGTTGTATATGAGTGATTATAGTAGTTGTGGCCTCCGTGGTTCTATCGCACATGGATGGACACATGCAAAATTATACATGTACAGCTCATTAACAGTTTACTTTTTAAGGTACAATAAAATACATACATTTTATTCCATAATAATGACTGTTAATGGTAGCTGCTTTCAAAATTTAACCAGAAGGGTTCAGAGTGTGGTCCCAAAAACACTGCCTCTATCAGATCAATATGTTTATCATCTTCAAATACATTCAAAAATTCAAATACAAAAAAGTGAGAAGACGATTGACTATGTTGCTGCAATATACATACAGTCAGGTTACTCAGGTCTTGTGGCATTATTTAAATATAACCTGTGGTGTTTTTTAAAAAATATTTTTTTATTTTAAAAAGGGAATGAACTACCAGTGGTTGCAAACCATGAATTTATAAACAGGACACTAATATAATAACTAAAAACACAACACTCTTATTCAGTGCATCTGCAACAACACCTGAACCCACACAATACTTACAGACACATATATCTTATGAATAAACCATGAATCATTGACTCCAGAGCTGCACCTTCAGAGCACTGCTTTTTTTATTTACTCCAACATATCCAGCTTTCTCTCCTCAAGATTTACACTACAGGCCCATGTGTGCATGCATAAATTCCATCAGAGGACCATTGGGTGACACTGATGTATTTTTACAATTGCTGGCAAAAAGCAAGGGTGAACAAATCAAAAGAATATGGCTTCACATAAAGGGGAGGAGAACACTGAAGTATGGCATTTGGAATAATGATATAGTCGCGATGTGACTCATAATTCACCATGCCATTAAGACCCATTGCTGAATAGTAAAGGAGCACATTGATCAAGAAGCTTTGTGATTTCCTCGGCCTATAATGAAGTTTTAGCCCCTTGTTCCTGCATTGTAATGCACTTTTGTATGACACATGACGCACGGAAAAGTTACTGCCCAAATTACTATCTGGGTTGAAAAATATCTAGCAGGATGTGAACAACCGCTCAAATAGTGAAATAATCATCACACAAAATAAGCTTTGAATTAAGCAACGACGGTGATTATATTGTCAAATCTATGACATGTACATAATTGGAATAACCCAGCATATTTTTGTGTGATGGTGTATTGCCTGACATTACGCAGTTATAATGGAGTGGCCACAAGTTAATACACAGGCTGACCAAAAAAAAACATCAGGCACACTAATATTTCACTGGGCCACCTTTAGCTTTGATTCTGGAACGGGGGGCTCCTCCGCTGACACGGCCGGGACATCCTTGGGCTTCCTTGGCAGGCGCTTTCAGGCAGCCTGACCAGGTGAACGTCCTCAGGTCAAGGCGTGGCAGGCACCCTCTGATTTGATTTAATTAGAAGTATCTACTCTTTTGTGTAAAACTGTATACAGCCTTAAAATGATTTAAATTACCTTTAATAAAAATACATTAATTAATTCGATTCCTGAAAAAATGGCTTTGTAAATAAACAAGCTAAACCATGACAATTATTATTGTTTTAAAAAAATAAAAATAAAAATTGTCACAGTAGTGTATCAAGCCGAAGTGATTTTGGAAAGAAGAACATTGTGGTTTTGTTGTAGGAAACGTTTGAAGGACTGAGAACTCATTCTCCTTGAGTGGCCGGGCAGCATCTTCTGTGCTGGACACCAACATACAGGTTGTGTAATTACCATTTTCCAAAATTAGAAAATCCTCAATCAATTCAGTTTGACCATTCTGGCAGGACAACAAAAACACTAGTCCAATAAAAATTGTTGATACCTCCAAGGAAAACAGATAGGAAAAGTAGTTACTTTAACATAAAACATGGTAATTGAATTGTTCCGCTGCACTGTGCATGGTTGACGATTCACTAAAGATTGCTAAAATATAGCCCATTATGTTCATATAATCATATCTCAGGGAGGTGAGGATGGTGAATGTGAAGGTGAGGATATGAGTTAACACAACAACAATTTAAAAAAAGCAACATCACATATCATCTGCTGTTCATTTGTTACATGGTTTCTCCTTGTGTGTTGATTTTTTAGATCTGGCTTTTTAAAGGTCCGGTTTTGCAGTTTTTGAATGGTTGGTTCAGGTATTCTTTATATGCCGGTTTCTGATTTTTGTTATTTTTTGTCAATACTTTTATTAATTGAATTAATTGATTTATTCATTAGTTTCAACTTAATCCTCTATCGGGGTCACGGAGAGGTTCCCCATGCCCATCCATGTTTTTTTTTTTTTGGTGCTAGCCAGATACAACCAGGACAGGCCGTCAATTTCTTACACACTCTCTACCAGACTGTATGGGGCAATTTAGAGCAGCCAATTTACCTTGGCATAGGGGAGTCCCCATTGCTTGATTCCTTTCAATTGCTTGATTCCTTTTTGTTTGATTTATGATGCCTTTTTAGTCTCCATACTGCAACATAGAGGCAGTGCATGACAAAGTCTGTAAATTAATAATGTGTCTCTGTTTTATCCTCTGTTTATTTAGCTTAATTGTTTTATATTAAGCTTTATTTCTTATTTGATAAATTTGTCATATTTCTGTATTTGTCAGGTGCTCAGGTGCATACCTGTTTATCCTTATGTTTTGTTTTTTTTTATTTTGTTGTTTGCTTTGTTTTTGTTTGCTTCAGCTAGTCATCTATGTTAAGTAGTCTGACCTGGCTCTGTTTGTGGTTCAATTTGTTCTATTTCTTTCTGTAATCCAGTGTCACTCCTTTGGGAAACATCAGTTCAGTTTGATTTTGTTCTGTTCATGTTACATAGCTTCATATTGCATTACTCCATTGCTTCCATTTAAGTTCTCGCCTTTCATGACTTTCCTGTAAATGCTGATTCTCTCTTACTTGTGCTATGTACTCTGCTGTTTCTCCAGCAGTTTGGGTTTGTGTTTTTTCTTTGCATGCCATTTGGCCATACACTTGTCTTTTAAGTGTAAGTTGTGAAACGTTTAAGTTTTTATATGTGCTGCTTGTGCATTAGCTCTGGTTTATGAGCATATTCATTTACATGCAAATATTTGACGGCTGTTTTTCACGGTTTCTTAATTGCAGTTTAAATATTATTTGCATTGTTAGTTAGAAGTGTTATCTTATTGTCTGAGTTGTTTATTAATGCAATCTTTGATTTTTTTATGTTCTAGTATGGGCTGCACGGTGGCTTAGTGGTTAGCACATTTGCCTTTCAGCGCTGGGGATCCAGGTTCAAATCCCAGTTTGGGTGGAGTATACATGTTCTACCCATGTCCACGTGGCCTCCCTGTGTCTGCGTGGGTTTTCTGTGCGATGTCCGGTTTCCTCCCATGGATTAAAGGTAAATTAAATGCTCTAAATTGCCTTATATTGTGTGTGTGTGTGTGTGTGTGTGTGTCTGTGTCTGTGTAACACAAACACACAAATATGCCATGTCCTGGGCATATCCGCCCAGCGCCTGAAACATTCTCCCCTGGATAAGCATTTCTCCGGGTTTCCTCCCACTGTCCAAAAACATGGATCAAGGTCAAATGAATTCTCTAAATTAAACCATATGGAGTGTGTTTGTGTGTGTGCCTGTGTGAGTGAGTGTGTGCCCAACGATAGTTTGGCGCACTGTCCTGGGTCTGCCCAACGACTAAAACATTCTCCCCTGGATGGGCGTGACCATAGTAGAGGATAAAGCCGAAGATAATGGATGGATAAAACATCTTATTAAGCGTGTTTGTGTTTTTCATTGTAAGGGTTCACAGTGGTGACCGGAACATAGTTTGACAACAGCTACAAGTTAGAAAGCTCGTTCTTCCCTGGAGGAGATCGGCTACTCGGGAAAAGTGCGTACACCGCTTCCTGGGAACGGCTACGTGGAGAAGATTGCGTACGCCGGTCCGCTGGATGAAACGCTCCCACGAATATAACCTGCGCGGGGATCGTGCACAGCGTTGTACCGTGGTTGAGCGCAGAAGGAGAGTCAACAACGAACAAACAAAACGAACTAACACCGGGAATAATCCACAATTATGCATGGGGGAGAGGGAATACGGAAACTAAGTACAAAACACACCCGGCCATGTGCACAAACTAAGTCAATCACCCAACGGAGTCCATGAGTAAAATAAATGAGGGACAGGTGCTCGGATTCGTCGGCGGGCGGCCTCTGGTACTCCGGCTCGACGATGGGCGACCCCTGGTGCTCAGAACACTCCAGATCTTGGGCACGTCTTTCTGTTAGAAGGCTCGTTCTTCCCCGGAGGAGATCGGCTACGGGGGGAAACTGCGTACGCAGCTTCCACCTGATGAGCGTATCCCGGGAATCGACTACACGGGAAAGAATGCGTACATCAGTCCGTCGGGTAAAACGCTCCCACGGATACGACCGGGTATAAAAACAAAACAGATTTATTATTAAAATGGTGTAAGGACACCAACGGAAAGGGAAACGAAACAAAATGAACTAACAACGAGAATAATCCACAAACAAAGACGTGCACGGGGGAAAGGGAATACGGAAACTAAGTACAAAACACACCCAGCCACGTGCACAAACTAAACCAATCACCCAACGGAGTCCATGAGTAAAATAAATGAGGGACAGGTGCCCCAGGCACCTGTGACACTACACCAGCCACCAGTTTTGTATTTAAGCCTGGTAATAAAAACCCATTCCTGTCGCTGCTGCAAGTGCTAAATGAGTAAAGGAGGCTAACACATTATGTACTGTAAACCACAGATCAAATGGACTACACTCTGTAATCTTAGAACTACTATGCACATCTATACGTTAAGCGAAACTAAATGGAGCAAAAAGGAGTTGTGTCCAAATTTTTGACATGCACTGTAGCTGCTTTGTAAACAAAGTGCATTGTTCTAGTTATTTCTTTTTATACAATGTTTATCATTTCTACAAAAATCTTCTCCAATCAGTTGGCTGACTTTCCTCTTTATGAATGTAAAAATCCTATTTTTATTTCAACACGTTTTTGTATTGCCAGAGCAAAACTTCCATTTACTCTAAAGGTAACATAATCTTTTTTTTGACCACCATTCTTCATTTCTCTCCTACCCTACTACACCCTTCTGTTCTGTATTTTTACTGTGTGCATGATGATACCTCAGACTATTGCCTTTCTGGATAAATTTAAGAAGCATTTTGTCATGTCATGGTGGTCAAGGACAGATCTGATGCTTAGTCTACAACCTAATCTGGGATTTTTGGCCTTAACAGTGTACATATCTCTGATCACCTCTTTTATTAGCATCAACATAACAGATTTTGTTTCTATCGCCCCTATAGTGCAATGTTTCAATTATTGTATTACTACTTCCCTGCTGCATGAAGAGGCAGCCAAAGCAGTCAGGGGGATTATAGGAGATGGTGGTTTATTATTAAAATGAACAAAATATTACACAAAATAACTTTAATAAATAACAATAACAATAAACATGACAAAGGAAAAGACTTTAATGATGATGCACGTAATCAGAACTATGGGAATGGATTTATGATTCATTAATAATGAAGCAGAGTAGAAACAAAAGCACTCGCGACCAATTACTTATTATGATAAAAATAAACAGTAAAAAACGCATATGACCTGCAAAATATATATGCAGCAGTAAAAAATGTGAGAACTGAATGTCTTTAAATCTGCACAGTTCTAGAATCACACTCATATATAGGTAAATTATGTGTAGTAATAGGGTGGCATGATGGATTAGTGCCACATTCACATTCCAGCACTGGGATCCAGGTTCAAATCCTGATCTGGGAGGAGTTTCTATATTGTCCCATTGTTGGCATGGGCTTTCTCCAGATTCCTTCCACGGTGCAAAAACATGGATTTAAGATAAATTTGCTGCTCTATATTGCCCCTATATAGTGTGTGTCTCTGTGAGTGAGTGTGTGCACAAAGATGGATTGGCACCCGAAACGTTCTCCCTGGATTGCCATGAAAACTCTACACCTACTCCCAACCCTAGTCCCTAGCATAGGATTAAGCAGATTATAATGAGATGAGATGTGTAGTAAGATACGTCAAAGGCAATGGCAAAATTCTTTTTGGCGGCTTTTATTTTATTTTTTTTTTATTCACTTGGACTAACTTCTACTTTATGTACTATATATTCATTCATTCATTATCTCCCGCTTTATCCTCTATTAGGGTCGCGGTGAGGTTCCCCATGCTCATCCAGAGGAGAACGTCTCGGGCGCTGGGCAGATAGACCCAGGACAGGGCGGCAATCCATCGCTGGGCACACACTCACTCAGTCACACACACACACTCTATATGGGGCAATTTGGATAATTCAATTGACTTGATCCATGTTTTTGGACTGTGGGAGGAAACCGGAGAACCCGGAGGAAACCCACACAGACACGGGGAGAACATGGAAACTCCACCCAGATGGGGATTCGAACCCGGAATCCCTAGCACTGAGAGGCGAACGTGCTAACCACTAAGCCACCGTGCCGCCCTGTACTATATATTAGAGAAAATATATAATTTGAAGAACTCAGCTCAGAATTTTTATTTTGATCATTTTACATTTATGTTAAAAACAGTATGACTGGTTCACTAAAGAAAAAGTGCTAAAAATGCCCATATCAATATTAAGCAGGCTTTGCACATTCAATTCTAATGTTGGTTACTCCTGGGACCACATTTAAAGGAATCAAGAGAAAACTTTCTGGGTAAAATTCATGAAATGATAAGTTAAATATAAAAATACTATAGAACGCTTGAATGGGTTCATGTTTAATAAACTGAAAATGCAATAAATCCCAATGGACTGTCTGATGGTTTCATGTATTTATTGCTTTTTTTTTTTGAAAGAGTATGTTTTCCAGCATGGCTTCCAGGATGGAGAGTCAGTGAAGGGAGGGTGCACTTCTTGGGAGTTTGACACTGACAGAAAACACATGCAGAATACTGATTACCACCCTACAACCCACACTACAGCATGCCTGCTAGCCATGGCTTGGCTGTGTGAATACCGCAGACTGCAGGGAAACTGGATAATCAGCAATACAGGTAGCACACACGTGCATACCACACACAAACAGACACACACTCAAACAAAACATGAAAATTGATTTGTTTAATACTATCAGAAATTACTAAGGGTTCAAACTTAACCCTCACCACAACCTAAAAGGATAACAAAATACCCATTTCCAGATGTTTATATTGTGAAAATACACACACACGCACACACACATACACACACATTTTTCTCTGTGATTATTTTTTAATTTATTTATTTTTTTTTTTGCAAAGCTTTTCTTAGTATTCTGAACTTGAATTGATTTAACAGGGTTCTAATTGACAAAAAATACTCATGTATTTATTTATTCAATAATTATAAACTATTTAACCTAATTATGTAACACGGCTAGAGGCTTTTATCTTTAGCCACGCAGTTCGCCTTTGGCAGTGTGCTTGGCACTAATGCGATAATGGTGCAGATTTCCCAGCGATGAGCCATTAAATAAGAGTGCAGAGCTTCAGTTCGAAACTCAGACGTTAAATGGTGCTTCAGTTCAGAGTAGCGCTTCCACCGTTCACAGCTCCATATTCAGACCCAACATTTTATCCGATGTGATCCTCATTATGCATGAAGCAGGCCACAAGATGGGCAGCTGCAAAAATACATATCTGCAGTGTATAAACTTATGTTCAAAATAAAAATAAAAAAAAATACCTGCATATTCTGTACTTAAGGTACATTATATAGCAATAACATACAAGAGGACGTTCATTATTGTGAATAAATCACGGGAGGTGTTGTTAGGCGTTATGACTTTTTGCTTTAATAGAATGGCTACAACACACTATAATACAACACACTAATAAAAAAAACAAGGTTTGATTCATAAATATGTTTATTGAAAGCAAAATCATCAATACTGATCTTCTGTGATGTAATCTAGTCCATTTTTTAAAGTGAACACTGATCGCTGAGTAACAGGAATTCTTTTTTTTGAACAATCAAATACTGCCATCTAGTAACCAAATTGTAAATAGTTTTTCTTTTTATAAACACAGTTCATCTGTAAATAATCTCTGTGCCATGAATGATTCAGATCTCTCCTTTACGAAGCACATTAACAATATTACTGGAATTGAATTTTTTCACCTTTTTCACCATAACATTTCAAAGCTAAGAAATATTCTCTCCGTCCAAGATGCAGAAAAATTAATTCATGCTTTTATTACCTTAAGGCTAGATTATTGTAATTCACTTCTGATAGGATGTTCTAACAAATCATTACATAAATTACAAATTGCTGGAGTTTTAACAAAAACCAGAAAGTTTTACCATATCTGTCCTGTGTTATCAATGTTACACTGGCTACCAGTT
Organism: Corydoras sp. C115; assembly: GCA_019802505.1. Lineage (NCBI taxonomy): Eukaryota > Metazoa > Chordata > Actinopteri > Siluriformes > Callichthyidae > Corydoras > Corydoras sp. C115. The sequence continues at coordinate 740,785 of JAFMOC010000071.1, forward strand.
AAGTTTTGTATTGAGTACTTTCTTGAGTTTACTTTCTGCTCCTAGAATAAATAAAATTACTGCGGGTGGAAGAGCGTTTTCCCACAAGGCTCCTCAACTTTGGAATAGCCTTCCAGTTACTGTTCGTGATTCTGAATCTTTATTAATCTTTAAAGTAGATTAAAAACACATTTATTTAATCTTGCGCTAAATTAACTATAGATAAAGGTGTAGAGCTCAGGCTTGACGTGTTGGGTTGGTAATCTGGGATCAGTGTGTGTTTCACCTCTTCACCCACCTCCTCATTAATACGGGGTGTGGCACTGAAATGATGCTGTTCCTGGGAGCCCTCTCAACAAAGTAGAGTCTGTAGTATCTGCCTCTTTTAGTTATGCTGCTCTAGTCAGTTATGCCGGAGTCACATGCCGCACTGTGTCAATCAGTTACTTATTACTGAAATGCTATGCTTTATTAGCTCTAACTCCTTTTCTTGTCTGTTTCTTTTGAGGTGTAGTCAGATCTTCATCCATTGGCCCTGCCGAAGCACTGCGGCTATGACGATAACTGGATGGAACTAGGATATTATTTGGAATGGCGGTCCTGCAGAACCCACTTAATGGACTTACATCTAGTTTTCCAGTTGTTAGAGTTTTTCCATTTGTTAAATACAGTCACCTGATCTGAACACAATCTGTGCATGGCTGTCCTACACTGTTGATAAATAAATAAATACAAATAGACATCATAATATAAATGCAGCTCATCCATACTGTGCAATGTTAAACAACAAAGTGAAGATAATAGTACAAAAAATAGTACAAAAGTGCATTACATTCATTACTGTGACTTAATAAGTCACAATGTCACAGGTGCCTGGGGCACCTGTCCCTCGTTTGTGTCCTTAATTGTCTCAGTTGGGTGATTGGTTTGTTTTGTGCACGTGTTAAGTTGGTTTTGTATTTAGTCTTCGTTTTCCTTCAAGTTGGCGCACGTCTTTGTTTTGTGATTATGCCCTGTGTTACTTTGTTCGTTTGTTCCCCCATTTCTGTTGGTGTCCCATCACCAATTTTTAATAAATTTCGAGTTTTTGGATTTTATCCCGGTGTCTCTTGGACTCTCTCTCCGCGTTCAACCACGTTGCGGCGCTGCGCATTATCTCCTCGGGGGAGTGCTTCCGTGGACCGACGCACGCATTGGTCAGTGTCCGGGAAGCGCTCACTAGGCGCGTGCGGTTGTACGCTATTCCTCCGCGTAGCCGCCCTCTTCCGGGGAAAGACGGACATGCGGTAACACACAAACTAAACTAAACTAAATTATAATAATTTAGGGAAATCCACCAAATACTGTAAAACTCATTACGTTGTAGTAAATACTTTTAAAATCGAAAAATTTGACCTCAACTAACAACACAATAAAAATTATAATCAGAAGTATCTCTTTGCATGATGATAAATTCACTGATTGAATAGTGGTTTTCTGTGCAGCTGCTACTGTTATTTTTTTACTTAATGTGGTTGATAAGTGCAGATTTACTCATATTTAATACATTGATTGTTTTAGTGAATAGTTTGAACTACACACGTCTGGGGTCTGTGTCTTTTTTCAGCCTTATTGTTGTACTTATTGTTATACCGGTACACATTGTTGAAGCTTTTTATCCTGGTATTCTGAATACCTTATTCATTTAAGGTTGCTGTGTGAATGAAGCTGGCTACCTGCTACAACCTCTAGTGAGTGCTTTATACTGCCTGTATGAAGCTTTTACCCAAGGGACCCAAAAAAAAAAAAAACGAACTTGCATAAAATTGTTTTTCATCATTTTACATTTTCTCTTATCAACACATTTAAATTTCAACTTTTGTTCGAAAATAAAATTTCAAAACTTTTCCAGGGCTTTGAAATTTGATTTAGAAAATTGATGATTTTACCAGGATTTTCATGACTCTTTATAGTTAGTCTTGTTCATTTACTGAAAGGAAAATCAGGCAATGGGCAGTAAGCCGTCAGCCACCTTCAGACTGTGACGGACTGCCGCCTGTGCTTGCTCCCTGTGAGTGATGCATGACCCGCTTTACTGGTGCTGCTCTGAGAAGCAGAAGGGGAGAACAAGAGCTCCCTCTAGTGTAGGCATGGTCAGTTCAGCAGCTTAGATCCTAATTGGTCAGTTCCCTTTTTTTTCATATCCATTTTCTTCAGGGGTGCACATATACTTTTGCACAGTAAATGAAACAGTACCTCTTATGTTTCTATTTGTAGGAGTCACATGTAAATCTGAGATGTCGGCTTGCACTATATGTAAGATATGGACGTGACCTGTCTATATGTTATATGTATATGTAATATCTATATCTGGATCTATTTGTAAATATTAAATAAACCTTTTAAACATGTATTTGTCTCTCGTGGTTCTGTCTCATTTGGTTAAGTCTGGCATACCCACATATTTTCCAGGCTTGCCTTGTCTCTACAAATGAGGGTGGTTAAGATGATTAAATCATTGTATTGTTGGGTAAAAACATAGTTACACCCTAGAGAGGGAATATACACAGGAGGAGAACTAACAATTTTGGTACACGTTTGCATGAGTAAGTGTGTAAACGTTTTTTTCCTGTATGTTCACCCTACATTGGACTGGTGAAATGTCCCATGTTTATCCTTGCTTTTTACACCAAATTCAAATTTAACACAAATAGGCTCCAAGTACCCCCCCTCCACACACACTGCAACTCTTATTAAGATAAATGATAAGAAAGTAAACAATTGATAAAATGAATGTGAAAGGTAAATCTGAGTAATCACATTGCTGCTGGGAGTAAATATGTGTATTGGTCTGCCTGTGCCTCTGCCATGTGTACTAGAGACTGGTTCAGTGTATTTTATTGAGTCGTACTATACAATTGGGATAGGTTATAGCACCGCAAATATATAATAAATATATATATAAATATACAGTATAGCACCGCAAAAATATATAGCACCGCAAAAGATATAGTACCATCCAAGATTACATTTAATCATCGACATACATTTAATCAATCAATCCTTCAATTAATCAATCAATAAAACACTACATCCTATTTGACTTTTGTCCATTTTTAGCTCCATCCCACTGAAACTGGACAGCTGAGTATTGGGAGAAGTTGATCTGATTACATTCGATTTCTGCTGCAACATTTCTACCCTTGACAGCCTCAGAGCTGTACAACCTAATTCACTGAACGAGACATGTTGATTGTGAAGTACATAGAGCTCGAACATTGAAAATGTGATTCACGCTTCGCCAGCCAGCAGTTTGACAGACAGATCTGAATTAGTTTACTTTTACTTATAGACCATTAATAATAGCACTAAAACATAACACATTTCAGTGAACTTGAAGTGTGTGTTCATGCATTTCTTACCCAAAAGCACCAAAACTCACAGTATTTTCTACACTTTTTAATTAAACTATCAGACTCTGCTTAATCAATATAAAGTTCCATGCAAAAGTTTGACCAGCACTGGACAAGTTTCTGTTTTAATTGATTTTCTTAGTGAAAAAAGTCAACACATCAATTACAGGAAGGAAATCAAAGCAGAATATCTAAATGGACATTACTGCATTCACTGGTTACTGATACCCACCATGTACAGCTTTTTCACAACAATGATGGTCATTGTTCATTTTATTAGTTACCATACCATAGAGATGCACTTCATAATTTTACAATGAGAGTCTGTTTCCTAAGTCTCATTTATTTTGTTTTTACAACTGGAATGACATAGTTGGACTGTGTGACACTATTACACTAAGCACCAGCATTCTGTAAGACTACCTCATCTGAAGACTGATGAAGGATTAGAGAATGACTAACATGAACTGTGCAACTACAAATGAGTTACTGTCTTTCATTTTACATCTGCAAGGTGAAACAATAATGGGAAATATGTCCAAGCGAGTGCAAAGTAAATAGACACAGTATTCATAAATTTTAGCTTGATGCATTGATCCAATGCAATAAGCATTAACTGCATTGATAAGAATTATCCACCAGTCCAATAATACCTATTCAAGTATTTTATTTGTCATTCCACAATATAAAGTACAGTACAGTATTTGTGGAATGAGACAGCGTTCCCCAGGAACAAGGTGCTACACATTAGAGCTACTACACAACCAACATAAAGTGCATGTGTGCAAACACATTGATCACAATAAATACAGGACGATATACAAAACGAAGTACAGGACGAAGTTTTGTATATCGTCCTGTATGGTAGACGATACCTACTGTGTGGTAGAACTGTAGGGTTCATGATAATTAAAGAAAAGTTAACAGGACTAACACTTGTAAATATACATTGCAGCTTTTCAGTTACAAATAAAATAAATAAATATAAACTTAAGGATGTGATTGGATATTTTTTGCTTTCATATTCATATTCATTCATTTTCTAAGTTTTTTTTTTTTTTTTCGGTTAGGGTATCAAGGATGATGGAGCCTACCCCAACACTTTTTACAAGAAGGAAAATGGTAGGTAGTAATTGCTCACCACTGGATTGTTGACCTTACAGTTGGAGGCTGCCAATCTATTACAATTAAAAATAAAGTACTTCAAGCCATCTGTTCCTATGATTCAGATAGATGACTGTAGTACACAATTTTTGCGCACATATGCTCAAATATTATTTTTTAACCTAGTTTAATCATTATATCACTATTGTCTAAAAGAAACAGAGTAAGAAGGTTGATGCTGGCTCTGAAAGATATTTATCAGAACACTCCATGGATCTATAAGTGTGTGTGTATGTATGTATGTATATATATATATATATATATATATATATATATATATATATATATATATATATATATATATATACAGTATATACTGATATTGGCCTATTTCTGCTGGAAAATTTACTCTTCCACATGGTGCAGGCTGTTCAAGAATGGTTTAAGAAGGATAAATGTTTGGCTTCTAAATACGCCAGATCTTAAAGAAGTGTCTGAGGCATCTGCTGAAAAGTACCATCTATTAGGGATTTAACAGATCTGCTGGTAATGTCAGTGTGCCAAAAACCCACAGGACACCTTCATAAGTTTTTTATAGTCTGTATCTCAAAAGGTCAGACCTGTTACAGTGACACAAGATGACTTACAAAATTTAAGCTGAGCACTGTTGGCAAAAATATTTGCTTTTTGGTGCTGAGGAAAGGATTGCACCAGTGTGCATTGTGTGTGCATGTGTGTGATGTCATTTTATACTGTGACTTGTCAAAAAGCCACTCTGACTGATAAATGAGCTAAGGTTAAACAAGAAATCTTAAAAAAGGTCATGCCATTAAAGTAAGTGAGTGAGAGAGAAAATGAAAGATGAGTGTGTAAATGTATGATGAACAATGAGGAAGAGAAACTACCGATTAAGAAAAATTAAACTGTTGCTAATGACCAGCCAATATTTCAGATCATAAAATTTACTCATAACATTAAGAGCAACACCAGCATAATGACAATTATCATCTATCTTATTAAGTCAGTTAGTCAATAAATATAGTTATTTAACACAACACACACAGACACAAACACAAACACACACACACACACACACACACACACACACACACATACACACACACACACACAGACTCATTCAGTTTATGAAGACTTAAACAAGCCCTAAACCAATGGTGGATTTGTGCAAGGGGTTTGGGAAAGACACGAATCACCTCACCTTTGCAAATATACAGCAATATGATAACACCTTTTTTTTTATATTTTTGCCTCTTATAACTCACAATGCACAGTTAGAACACAGCCAATGGTTTTGGTCTGGCACATCTGGGTTTGAATGGTGTAGGGTGTTCACTGCCTTAGCCTAAACCTAATACTAAAATGCTTTTCATAAGAATTAAATAATATATGAGATATATGAGTAATTATGAGAACTGTAAAGCATAAAGCATTACAATAATAATTAAATTAAAATTTTAAACAATTTGCTAAAATGTAAGAAAACACTGAACTTGAATATTTACAGAATAAAACCCTCAACAGGTGATTTACATCACAATCAAAGGTGCCATTCAATTCATTTCTGGTCAGAAATTTTATTTATAACATTTATTTTTATATGGGTCAATTGTATAAAATTAAGTACAAGTTTAATTAAGTTAAGTTATGTTAAATTAAGTTCAAGTTTATCTATTTATGTTGTAATTTTTATAATAGTGCATTTTTTCAAAACAGCTTTACAATATTCAAAGCCTGAAATGCAAGCTGAAGCTACAGTAAAAATTCCATGATATTTGTTTAGTCGTATAGGAAAAAAATACTTGTAAGGGCATGCACCTTGTGACATTTTTTGATCAGCCTGAAGAAAGTCTGGCATAAGTCTGGTCTGTCTACTGGATGTCGAGTGACAATAAAATATTTGTTCTTCCACTTACCATTGTTCATCATCTCCTGATGGCTTTGCAGCTTTCTTCACAGAGAATATGCACTGATACCGTTCACTTTCCCTGCCTCTAAACTCCTTAACACTACACTTCACACGTCCAGTCTTTTTCTCATTCTTTCCTGTGTCCTGGTTGGAGATCTCTTTCTCCTTTTCAGAAAATAAACTAGCCCTTATTAATACAGCATTGCATTGTTTGTCAGTCTCCTTTTTTAAACAATCAAGTCTATTTATTTGACCCAGAACACTGCAGATTGTTCTGTATTTTACCAATCAAGCAAGAACATGCTACTATTTTACTGTTGCTTCCTACATTCAATACAAGGCCCTTACTCTCTTACAATCTCTTTCTTATTCTGTTGTAATGCTGGGACAGTCAGCTTTTAAAAAAAAAAAAACTAAAACAACTCGACACATTTGAATAAATGAAATAAAAACTGTATTTGGAAAAATCTAGGCACTGAAACTAAATTAGAAAATAAAAAACCATCCATCCATTATCTTCTGCTTTATCCTCTACTAGGGTCGCGTACTAGGGTCTACATGGGGCTTCCCCATGTCCATCCAGGGGAGAACGTTTCGGGTGCCGGGCAGATACACCCAGGACAGGGTGCCAATCTATTGCTGGGCACACACTCACTCACACAGATACACTCTATATAGGGTAATTTGGAGAACAAGTATGTCAGCAACATGCAGCAATAGTAAAATTGATTAAGTACAGTCAATAAAGTCTAGTTAATTTGTTTAACATACATATATTTACATAGACAATGTAAAAAAATGCTAAAATGTGACACATCTGCTTTACATGAAACTGTTTTTTCTAGATATAAATGCGATTGTCACATTTTTAACTCTGGGTTGTACCCATATTTAGCTATTGGAAGTGTAAAAAAAATGGCAGAGTAAATACTATGAAGGGGAAGCCTAATGGTTTTCTAAAACAGATTAGGCCTTTTTTATTGGTTAACACTGTGTTGACAAAGGAAGCACAAGCAGAGAGAAAAAAGCGAGAGGCGAGAGGAGCTGAATAAAAAAGGTGTCTGAAGGTGAGCATGATTGTCCTCATCAAGGTAAAGGTAGCCACTGTCGCTACGATAAATAACACACATTCATTACCGCAGCACAGCTAATGGCCTCCGAGATGAGAGAGGGAGATGGCTCCCAGACGAGCAAATGATTACTCTCATCCTGACTCAAGGTCATCAGCCACCATTTTTCTGTATCCTGTATGCACTTTCCCATTACCACCCTCTTTTGTTCTCGGCCTGCTTTTCTCTTTACTTATCCTGTTACCTTTTATCATCCATCTGTAGATCCAGCTTCCATTGATTTACCGTATTTTCACCATTACTGCACTCCTTGTTTTCAGGTTTTATTTTATAATATGCAGTATTTTTATAATGGCACAAAATCTACTTCAGGCAGTATGCCATATATGCCCCCACACATTTATGAGAAACATGACAAACAGGTTCAATTAACAATATTAGTGCCTACAGTTTGAGGAAAGGGTGGCACAGTGGCACAGAGGTTAGTGCTCTTGCATCATAGCAGGAGGGTCCTGTGTGTGATTCCTTGGTGGGACAGACAAAGTACTTTCTGTGTGCAATCTGCACATCCTTTCACTAACTGCAGAACTCAGGGTTCCTCCTACAATGCAAAGACATGGCAGTTAAATAAAAACACTTGATTGTCTGTGTCTAAATACTGTATGTATTTGCCCTTTAATGAATGTATCATTTAAAACCATTCCACCCAAGAAAACAAACCATGGGCTGTATTGGGGGTTTAACTCTCTATTAATTGAAACTGCAATTATTTATGGTACATTAAAGCCTAATTATTTATACATTATATGTAATAAAAATGGAAACAGTGTAATTGTAAAGAAATTATGCCGGTGCAGTGTTCAGAAAGAACACAATACCAATGGTGACACATACGTGTGATGAAAAGGGAAAGGGGCGAGTTTAAATAAACAAACAGAAACAGGTGGCTGGAGTTAATAATAACTAAGACAATCAACCCCAGAAAAATTAATGACAGGACAAATGATCAAACAAGCAGTCCTTTTAGGAGTGCACAGACAACAGTTGTGTTTTGGTGGTGAATGTATTTATAAAGCTTTATAAAGTATTCATAATTCTTTATAACACTTGTTATAAGCATTGGTTATTGTTCATAGATATACATAACCTTACGTATTAAGTGTTATAAGAACATGCCATAAGGCTTTATATCATAGTGACATAATACATTATAAATTATATGTTTTAACTATTCATCAAATTATTTTAGAGACCAGTGACTTAAAGCCTTAAAATATTTGTGTTTAATAAATGCTTTTCCTGAAAATAACTTTGTGCTAATAACTGTTTATAAAAGCTTATAAGATAAAATAAAGTGTTGTCATTAATTACCTTTTTGAAAGAAATTGCATACATAGTAGTACATAATGAATTATAAAAGCTTATAAATGATCTTTACAGACATTAAGTGTAATCATCTTGTTCTAAGTTGTCTAAATGTCTAAACATCCCAAGAATCAAAAGTTTATATAAGTTCGTATTATACTGCATTAGGCCACGTTGTGCTATAAAGCCTATATATATATATATATATATATATATATATATATATATACTGTATGTATATATATATATATATATATAAACATCTATTAACACAGGCTTATGACAGATGATATAAAGCAGGGGTCTCAAAGTGCCGGCCTGCAGTCTTAGATGCAGTCTTATACGGCCCCTCACGGGTTAACAAAATAAGCATTAATTCAATTTTTTTTATTAAAAATAAATAAATAAAAAATTAAAATCTGGCCCGCAATTTAATAAAATTATTTATGCATTATTATGTTAATTTTTATATTTTATCTTAATATGTAATGTGGTGTTTGTGTGTGTCTGTGTGTTCTTTATTTTTGTGCTTACGCTGCGTTGCCTGGTGATTAGCGCCAGGCAATGCTGCGTAAGCCCAACCCACTCGTAACCTGCGCGTCTCTACGTGTAATGGGTTGTACTCAGAAACTAAGCCAAAGTCGATGAACAGTATAACAATCACTGGTTTATTGAAAACATCACTCGAACTCCAGTAAACGTACTGATGGTGTAACGCCGCGATGAAGATGATCGCTGACACTCGGGAAACCGAACTCTACAGAGAGGTAATCCACAGAACACAAGATAGCGGGGGAGCGCATTACCGAAGATCAGACGCAAACAGCCAACCCAACTGAACAGCTTAATAGAGAGATAAACAGGAAGTAGTAATCAGAACTCCGAGAAGAACTCCAAGCGCCACCAGTGGCAGGAAGGGGAATAGCAGGTACAGAAGGTAAGGTGGATGTGACACTACTCTATGCATGTGCTCACCATTCCCAGCAAAGACATTTTGTTAGCAAAAATGTCACTGTCGAAACTCTCACAAAATAAAAGAAAAGTTGACTTGGAAAAAAAATACATATATGTGTGAAAAACTCTTCTCAGCTGTAAAATATAATAAATCCAAACACAGATCCAGACTGACCGATGCCCATCTCCAGTCCATCATCAGAGTGTCCACTGCAAACTCACTTAAACAGATGTGGCTCATTTGTGTCAGAAGAAGCACTGTCAAGTTTCTGGTAGCAAGCACTGAGCAAAAACTGAATGTATTTGAATTTACAATGTACAAAATTTATTTGAATTACAATATGTGTACATAGTTATTATATAAATAGTTGATTTTCCATTTTCCCGCTGCTTTTTGTTGCAATTCTTTAATCTGGCCCCTCACCAAAAACACAGCCTGGTTAGTGACCCCCAGGTAATTTGAGTTTGAGACCCCTGATATAAAGCATTAATATTTTATAAAGCTTTATAAATGCACTTATAATGCATTATGAATACCGGATTTATAGAAAGTGTCACCACAAATTTTTGACTTTTTTTTACAAAGTTTAAATTACATGTGTATTTATTTATTTTCATCCATTGCATGTTATACAAAAATAATAAGTAATTGAATTATTTTTAAAAGATTATTCTGTAGTTAACTTAAATATGCAATATTTACACTAAGCAAATGAACATTTGAACGTTTGAATGAAGCAAATGAACGTTTTTGTGCCACACAATACTGCTTTTTACCCTCAAATTCTTAAAACTAAAAAAACCTATTTATAAAACTTTTTCTGTCAAGTCCCAAGAAATGATTGTTCATTCCCAGATATTAAAATCGGCTAACCTGCCCCCTCGCCAATCCACTAAACAATTTACCTGCCTGTCTGCTAAAGTAATGATTAATACGTGGAGTGTGTTTCTGGCATAGCAATTATCATATTTATATGAAAACTATTTTTGTTAAACAGTTACAGTTAAAATAATACTTTGTAAAAATACAATTTTCATTCAACTACAAGACGTGTGCGAGCCGGCCACTATTATTTAGCTGCAATGGAAAGGAAAGGCTCCCTGATGTCGTTGGTGTTTTGATGAAGAATCCCTGTATGGTAGAATTAACAGTCCAAAACATCAAGATTGATGTTACAGATTGTCAAGTGGTATTTTCAGTAACATCCTAGCAGGCCTGCAATGCCAAAAGTCTGTATTTCAAAATAGAAATCCAAGTTCTGTCCATTAAATATGATTGTGTGATCAAGAAAAAAATATTTACATGAAATAATAAAATATTTGACATTAATGTTTTCTAAGTCCATTGCTCTATTGCTCAGGCAGTTGTACGGATGACAAGTTGGGGATACCGCAAAGAAAAACAGAGTTGAAATAAGGTATGTATGGGGCCTAATAGGGTGGAGCCTGTGAATGGTCTGCAGGGATAGGATCCAGGGATAGGTTTAATGGCATTCATTTATATTTGTAATTATCTCTCCTTCCGTTTTTCAGGAAAAGATGATAATATCCATCCATTATATTCTGCTTAGTCCTCTACTACTAGGGTAGGGTGTGTGTGTGTGTGTGTGGGGGTGGGGGTGTTCTGAAAATTGTTCAAGCCCAGTATTTCATGTACCCTTATTTCATGTTGGCACAATAAAGCCACCTTGTCTGTTTCCTAGTGTCACTCTCATGACCATAACACAGTACTGTAATGTATTTTTTCTTTTATTAATTTCCAAATAGTAAGTGATATTTATTTACATGTCAAGTCTATAATAAGCTTATTTTCTTTTGATTAGTTTTATTAGGAATCTTCGCAGCTGGAAAGATCCACATATTCAACCTGGCACAATTTTATGCCAGATGCCTTTCCTGTTGTTACATGTCTCTTGTGGTAGTGTGAAAGTATTAGAACAAAGGTTTTTAAACCTATTATTTCTTATTATCTGGCCGATTGCCCCCGGAACTAAAACAAATGTATCATTAGACAATTTACTGCATTATGCGTTTAAGAAACAGCAAGTAATCTACACAAAGTCTACGCTTTTCCACACAAATGATCATAAATATTTATTCTCTATCAGCCCAAATTTAAGTTGGCACACCCAATTCTTACCCCCACGCATAATTAAAGGATGTAAATCTTATTTTTCAATATCATCATATTTTTTTAAAATTTATTCTGTCTTTTCTTTGTCTCATTTTTGAGCTTTTGCCCCATTTCACAGTTCACAGCTCATGACCCTAAAATTCTCATGTGACTTATTTTGCCTCATTAGAAGATAAATCATCCTTGAATTTGTTTTACTCTACTTGTTTCTTTTGTATTTATTGTCTAGAAAACTCTCAGAACACAATACCATTACACAACTACACAATATCCAAAATTACCCAGATAGCAGAGCTGTTAAGGAGTTGTTTGTTCCAGTTTTTGTACCGTTCTCTCGAAGTCAACTAAGTAATTGATCCTTGGGCTGTGGGTACACAAAGCCTAACAAAGTTCACAGAGTTGTAACATCTGTTAAAGCCCAACACTTCCTGCTACTTGTGGTAAATGGATGATTGTATGATTCTCTAATACTTAATGGTCTTGTTGTAATGTTAAATCTTAATTCAATAAGCTCAAGAAGGAGGAACTCAGAGATACTAAAGCACCCCTAATAAGTGTATAAAACAGCATATATAAACAGCCTGGCCAAAAAAAAAAAAGTCACAAACATCTTTATTATATATATATATATATATATATATATATATATATATATATATATATATATATATATATATATATATATTTCTGCATAAATCTGACATAAAGCTTCATCAGATTTGTAAACTAAATATACAAAATAGGCGGCACGGTGGCTTAGTGGTTAGCACGTTCGCCTCTCAGCGCTAGGGATTTCCGGTTCGAATCCCCATCTGGGAGGAGTTTCCATGTTCTCCCCGTGTCTGCGTGGGTTTCCTGCGGGTTCTCCGGTTTCCTCCCACAGTCCAAAAACATGGATCAAGTCAATTGAATTCTCAAAATTGCCCCATATAGAGTGTGTCTGTGTAAGTGAGTGTGTGCCCAGTGATGGATTGGCGTCCTGTCCTGGGTCTATCTGCCCAGCGCCCGGGACGTTCTCCCCTGGATGGGCATGGGGAACCCCACCGCGACCCTAAGAGAGGATAAAGCGGGAGATAATGAATGAATGAATATACAAAATATAGATTATGGAAGCCAAATTAAATGTTTCAATTGCACAACCAATGGATTGATTTTTGATTCTGAGACTTGAGAAGTTTCAGTGCTCATTGGGCAAAAATAGGTCACAAGACCAAAAAATTATTCTTTACTCTTTTGTTTGGTGGTTTCCTGATGGTGGACTTTAACCATCAATATTAGCCAAATGTGAAAGGCTTTGTTTTTAATTAATGAATTCTCAATTCACAATATTTAAACAGTTAACATGTATAAAGAAAGAAAGCTAACATGAAACATTATCATAATGCATGCAATGTCACTGAAGTTTGTCTGTGTCATTGGGGAACAAACTTTGTTCCCTGTCCAATATTAATCCCCTTTCATTAAGGAGGAAATTGTGGTGGAAACTGTTTGGAGTGACACTATCCTGTTCAGATGAGAAAAGGTCCCATGTTGTTGTCCACTAGTTATTTCATCTATACTGATCAATACTTTTCCTCTTCTTTCTGCCAGAGGGATTAATGTCCCACTTACCTCCAAAATCTCATGTAGGAGTGAAACAGTTGTGGATGCTGATGTTTGGGAGTTGAGCTTTAAAAACATGATTCATGATATCAAGTTTTAGGAGGTCTAGAGTCTAAAAAACTGTGACTAAAACTTATCAGTGTTGGGACATGACAAAATAAAGAAAGAGTCCTTTAATGCTGTACAATCACTTAAACAGAAACAATTTAATAAGTCATTTGTGGGGTTAAAGTGCAGTGTGCAGATACAGGTGATGTTTATTGTCTATAAGAATTAGGTAAATGTGGTATTTTACCCATGGCATGCATGTTAGTACCAGTACCAGTACCAGTGAGTACACCCTTCACATTTCTGCATATATTTAACTATATATTTTCATGGGACAATACTGACAAAATGACACTTTGACATGATGAAAAGTAGTCTGTGTGCAGCTTATATAACAGTGTAAATTTATACTTCCCTCAAAATAACTTAATATATAGCCATTAATGTCTAAACCATCAGCAACAAAAGTGACTACACCCATTAGTGGAAGTTCGTGAAGTGTCAATATTTTTTGTGGCCAACATTATTTTCCAGAACTGCCTTAACACTCCTTGGAATGGAGTTTACCAGAGCTTCACAGGTTGCCATTGAAATGCTTTTCTACTTCTCCATGATGACATCACTGAGTTGTCCTGCGACCCAGTTTGCAGAAGGGAGGGGATCATGCTCTGCTTCAGTATTTCACAGTACATATTTGTTATGTGTCATTACGTGGTGTGGGTGTGTTGGGTAAGCCACGCCTCGTAATTGTGTTCACCTGGGTGTAATCACGTACTCTATTTAAGTCACGCTGTCCTGTCTCTCGTCGCCAAAAGGTCCTGTGCTCAACCGTGTGTTTCGCCTCGTCCTCTTCCCCCGCCTCGCTCCCGGTCCCGGTCCCATCTGACAAAATCGTAAGTAATTTTGATAATCACTTAATGCAGTTTTCATAAGGTGCAAATTACAGACTGAAAGTAAGATAAGTAAGATAATAAGATTGGAATATTGCAGTGTAGCACTGCACATTGCTGTGAGAATTAGGCTTAGATGCACCCTCAATTTTTTCATGTGGATGCACCTGAAGCCACTTATCACCATTACTATTTTACTATTAAATTACTATTTTATAAATAAAACAACTTATCTGAGAAATTTAAAAGGAGGATAGTGTTTTGCTTTGTCTAAATATTCATGGGAGGGCATTACATGTGACAGCATTACAATGAAATTGTTGGTACTTTTAGGAAAAAAAGAGATACTATTAAATAGCAAGTATGAGGTAATGTGTTAATGAGGTAAAGAGTTAATTAACTAATTATCTAAGACAAGAACAAAAAATAATAATTACATAGGAGGACACCAGCAAACAGCATAAAACAATGATAATTAGCATAATAATTCTTATAATAAATAACACAATAATAATATTTATAAAAAACATTAGTGCCTGTTGTTTCTTTCAGTTTCACAGTTTATGAAGTTTTAAAGTTTGGGACTGTATAATCATCTACCAGATGGTAGGAGAAAAGAAAGGTGGTGAGTTGGGTAGGTCAGGTCATAAATGATGTTCGTGGCCCTTCTTTGACATCACATGAATGATTAATAAAAGCTTCAGTTGGGTATAAAATGTTGGTGTCCTTATACTTTTGTGCATAAAGCGTAGGCGGATCACCTAAATTCAGCATGCAGTTTGATTTGTTACAGCACATTGAGTTAATCATTTGGTCAATCTTGATTTAGTGGATTATCAGTGCACAGCAGGTGAATATGTAAGGGATTAAAAGGAGATCATTTGAGAGGAGATATTGGATTACCTATGGTAATAAACAAGCATGGAGCTCAATGTATGGTGCCAGTATTAGAAAATGAATTAAATCCTTATCATAGCTGTGATAAAATCAGTCATGCACAGCCTCCATGTATGAAGCATTAATACTTCAGCAGCAGTGCACAGAATGGTAAATCTGATCTCTGTAATTTCAAGCATGGCATTATTTTTGGTGCCAAATGGGCATGTTTAAATTTAACTTCAATTTAAATTTAGTAAGCAATAAATAATAAGCTTTTAAGAATAATTAACAGGAAACCACAAGGTGGTGGGCAATAACTGCAAAAGATCACATGGCCTTTGGTCATTTTGACAGCAGAGCTGCAATCAAATGCAGATTTGTGAGTAAGAGGCAGAGCCATGGAATTAGGTGAGGTAATGGAATTCACCTGAAGTTTGTCTGTGTTACTTGTCTCTGTCTGTACAAAACCATATTATTGGGGAGGCTCGAGAGCCTATAAAATATATTTAAAAAAATATATAAAATTTTATTTTAATATATATATATATATATTTATTTTTTATTTTTTTGCTTTTATATGAAGAAACCTAATGGAGTCCAAGGCTCATTCAGAAAATTATGCACCTAATACACCTATACACCTAAGTGGCTGTACAGTGTTCTGATTGGCAGGTTAAAACAAACAGAAAATGCATTTGGACATAAGTGAATAGCACTAAATATTAATGTATCTGCCTGAAACTACCCTTTTTTGTTTCAGAAACTGGACTACATTGCGTACTACAGTATATAAATGTAGAAGGACACAGATTTTAAACAATGTAAATTGATTTTATTTATATTTTCTATCAGATCTCATCAGGATGGGAGTAATAATATAGGATGTGTATGTTAATAGAAGTGCACACGACATACTGTACCATCTGTTTCAGCATTTATTTACTCCTTTTCAATTTTTCTTGTTAAATCGTAGAACAAACTATATGACAGTGCTTAACCAGTAAGTTTTTTGTGTTTATTTTTTGGCAGATATAATGATCGATTTTAGAGGGGCCATGATAAACATGAGTGTTTATTGTCTAATCAGTAAAATAAATATGGCCAGGCAGCAACTGGCTGAGTTTTTCTATAAATTATGTAGATGTTAAGGGCAGATATGCTGGCACAAAAGCAAGCCAAAGAGAAGCAGCCAAGACACGAATGTTAGTAGCCAAATCTCTGCACGTTTATTCGATGATTGACTCGTTTCTAAGCCCGATGGGGCCAATTAAATTTCAGAATAAGGGCAATGGGTTAGAGCTTAGAGTTTGAGTCTGACAATCACACACTCCCACACATACAGATATGTATACACATGGACATTCAAACTAATGTAAAAGCATAGAGTTGAGCTGGTGATCATTCTACCGCCCCCCACACACACACAGACAACACCGGCCCACTGCATCAGCTAGCAGTAGTGGTATAGCTGGTGGTATAGGTAGCACTTTTGCTAATTAAAACCAAACAATTAAAGTTGGGACCATTCAAATCTAAATAGGAATGGTTGCAAGGGCATGTTAGCCCAGTGGCTGGGGTGTTAGGCTGAAAGATAGAGATTTAAACAAAGAAATATTCAAAAATGTACCCTTTATACATAATTGCAGAAAACAAGGGAAGGTAAAGGTACTAACAGGTGAGGATAAACATCATGAGGAGAATGCCGCTCATTTTGTTACAATAAACACAGAGGACATTTAACACTGGAAAGACAGTAGACTGATAAGGACCATACATACAGTGACCAACAGACCTGACCAAAGGTAACAATGTCCATATATATATATATATATATATATATCCCCACAGAGGAGTATGTCCTAGGTAAATCAAATTATTAAATATCAAGGTAATAATTACTCTGGGGACACAGCACGAGTTCACTTGAGTACTGGAGTAGACCCACAACTAAGATATGTGCCATTTATCTGCTTTTACGGCCCAGTACAGAGAAGAAATGAGACGACACCATGGTCGATGATCTGGACGGCAAGCATGGAACTGGATCTAAGACATCTTTGGTGAAAACCCAACTGTGTTCCTCAGGCCCGAATCCCTCCCAGTCTACAAGATACTGCAGCCTACTCCTTCTACATTAAGAATCCAATAGGGATGCAACCCGATTAAAGTAAAGGTACATACATGCGAAAATACACCCATCTATGCACAAGAAGAACATGCAAAGCCACACAGATTGAACATTTTCTTTTTGTCACGATGCTCATGGTACTTCAGTTGTTTAAGTTTTTTAAGTTTCAAAGGCAGTTAAAACCTTCATAACATATAATATGGTTAAATGCTGACCGGTCTGTTTAGTACTTAATTTATTTTACCTGGTAGTTGTGGTAATAAATTGTAGTTATTATCATTAAAATTCACTTTCTACCACTTAGTAATTTATTTTCTAAGCCCTATATCCTAATTAGGGTTCCAGAGGGTGTTGGAGCCTATTCTAGTGCTCAAAGGGTGGAAAGCAGATACATACACTGGAGAGGTCACCAGTTCATCTCGTACCATTTGTATAATAATGTATTATTTTTCATAGCCTTGTTAACAAAAATCATACTTATTTCTCACCGTGTGTTTAAGAGACAAAAAAAGGGTTATGCAAATAATAAAAAGAAAGAGGAAATGCGAGTTTCAGTTTTACCAAAAATTATCCAATATATAATTTGCCATCTTCACATTTCTATGTGGATGTGCTTGCATTCTGAGCTGCACTGTTTGAAGACCAGTCTAAATTGCTATTATAGTTGGTTGGTAATCCACTTTAATCCACTGAGACTGTCTCTAACTGCAGGTTTCAAGACACTACTGCACCCCTGAGACCCTACCGCAGGATTCTATCACAAGCCTAATTAAGGCCAGATTTTAGCTACCAGCAGAAGTGAAAGGTATAAAGATAGAAACAGAGACAGACTCAAAACCACAGGTCATATGAGCGATTGCCCAGTGCACCTCATGTTCATCAAGCAGCACCAATTCTGTAATGAGTGTAAATCCAGTGTGTGTGTGTGTGTGTGTGTATATACTGTATATATATATATATATATATATATATATATATATATATATATATATATATATATATATATATATATATATATATACTGTATATTGAAGGGATAAAAATTTGCATACATATTGTATTGCTGAATTTTTTTTTTTTTTTTTTGGAAAATGGACAGTCAAATGTCTTTCTTTTGATGTTTTGTTCTGTTTCTCTGTTAACATAAGTAGAGGATTAAGTGGAAGATAATGTGATGAGATGAATTCCCAACCTTCAAAACAATAAAGTCCTACTTAACGTTTGAAAAATGGCCTATTAACATGTTTAGATATTTTAACAATATATTCACTACTGCTTGAGCTGCTTTTTGAGTCATAGTGGTTTGTTTGGTATATGCTTAAATGTTTTAAAAAGTAAATAGGGTTAGACAAGAAAGTTGGGTAACTGCCATATGCTAATTTTAGCATATGCTAATTTCTGCCATATGCTAATTTCTGAATCTAATCTGATTTCAAATCTACAATATATTATTATCTTCTCATTTATCTGCCTTTTGTTTGTGTTGAACTTGTTATTTACTTAAAAACTGAGTGATTCCCTAATTTTAATTACTATTTGTTGTTCTTTGAACATTGAGTCTGCATTATTGACTGTTTTCCTGACATGAACCGTCAACAAAGATACAGTCATGGAGCAACAAGTACTGTATCTCCAATGTACCCATCAGTTGGAATGTTCATACCATCCAGAAATTGAACCTGGGACTTGTTGTTGCTTTAACCTCACTGTGGTTCTACTTTTCACTAAAAATCTTTCACAAGTGCTAACTAGTGGAACGATCTTCCCAACTCCAATGTTGAGACTTTTAGCATCCTCAAGAAACAACTCGAAACACATCACTTCTAGAAGCACTTGCTATAAGAGAAAAAAGGTAGGGTAGTTCTAGGCATTGAAGCTTGATTGAATAATGATCAGGATTGATAATACTACAATGTAACAGGTTTCTACATAATTACTAACTTGTGTTGTTCTCTTATTTGTATGTTGCTTTGAATGTTATGCTATGAAAAGCTATGCTGAGTGATTAAAATTAAATGTAAATTGGATCTCCTTTATGTGTCATGGAAAAGCTAACTGATGCACTATTATGCCACCAACATCTCTAAAAAAGTGATACATAAAATAGTTCATGATCAGTGTCAAACTTTGATAATTTAAAAAAATCTGATCTGGGAATGTTCCTGTTTGGTAAACAATAAGGAAAGTTTATTTAAAAAGGACCTTTCATACAGAAGCTAATCAAAGTGCTTTACAGAGTAATAAAAATAAAAGTCATTTAAAATAATGAGAATGGTGCATTAAAATAATGAAATAATATTATATATTTATAATAATATAATATATTAATAAAATAAGAGCAATAAAATTAAAATACATGCAAGGAATAATTAAGACAAAAATGGCAATGGTCTTGATCCTCTTTATTGTGATAATGAACTATTCTAGAACAATTCTGGACACTTCTATACACAGAATTAAAATCTGAACATAACAATCAGAATGCTTTTTTACCATAACAACACATGTTAATAAATCTCTTTTTATGAAAAATGACTCCAACTTAGCGAGAATGTCACATGATTCAACAGCAGCATGCTTCATGTAGTCTAGACAACCCACAAGGACTGAACTGACAGCAGGACAGCATGTTGCATATTTTAACTAGCCAAAGCTGGACTGTGTTTCTTAAGCAGCATGCTGTGCTGGAACATAGTCACTGATGAGATAATTAAGGTACAACAGAGTATTCTCAAAATTCCATCTATTCCAGTTTTTAGTATAACATCAAAAGGCAAATTGTGTCAGCAGTATGATTTCTCTGAATACTATATATATATATATATATATATATATATATATATATATATATATATATATATATATATATATATATATATATATAAAGACCTCAGTAATCTCAAATATGTCTCCTTGAGTTTTAGTAGATATTAATAAAGTCTCACATTGTGCTCAGATTTGCCAAAACAAACTTGCTTAAATGTCAGCGTTAAAGGGATTAACAAAGTATGTAGAAAAACAGATTACAGGTACAGTTTGTAATTATAAAAATACAAAGTACATTTAAATGTAAGTGAAACTAATAAAATGGACCAGTTTAAAATCAAGGAGGTGTACCTAACAAAATGTCTGGTGGGTTTAAGTGTGGATTTTCAAAACATCTGCATAAATGTTCAGTCTGTGTGCAGTAAATAATAGATAAAACACTGCTGTTAATTTGGCATTGCTTGCAATGCTTTAATTGGTCATTAGTGGTCTCTTTATGCCCAGATGTGTAGGTGTGATTAATAAACTGGATAACCCTTTCCCTCCAGCTAAAAGAATATTTCAAAACAACTTGCAAAAAATGTGAGTGAAATAATTATCTTACCACTTTATATTGTTGCGAATATGAGGTCCAGACCATGATTTGGGCAGCCATTTTAGCAGATACGACCATTTATGAATGTCACAAGCACACTTATATGATAAAATAAGAGTTTTAGTTCTGACAATATTATCAGTCTAAGCTAAAAGCAAAAACATAATGTTGCCTCTGCCATGAGGCATAGTATACATGATGTATGCTGGTAATTTGGATGAAAACAAACAATGTAGAAAAAAAAAGTGAAAAAAAAAAATTGGATTGGTTTATTTATTTAGTTTCTTGTGGATCTTGTTATGAGTAAGAGAAAACACCAAATAAATAATCCTCTGGCTGAGTGCATTTCTCACACCCAGAAAACATTTTCATTTTTTATCCATGTTACCATCCGTTAGTCGCTGTACTGGCCATTTATCAAGAGGATCAATAATACTCATCTTAATCCAGACCATAACAGGGAAGAATTCATCCTTTTGAGTCACTTTATGTTTTGACTTTTCTCAAATGCTTTTGAATGGTCGCGGAAAAAGCCCACTGCAGCCAAAACCACAGTAAAACCTTAATAACTTTGTAAATTGTTGTTTAGCTATTTGACAAATGTCTCTCTCACTCTCTTGGGTGATAAGAGAAATTGCTCTTTTATTTACATACTGATGGGATGAGTCAGCATAACCAGGGACTGACTCTGCTGCAACTCTTGGCAGCGTGTGGATAAACAGGGGCTCTTGAGTTTCAGATGATTTACTGTTCACGCCAGCCTACCATCAGTGACCTCATCTTCTTATCTGCCCTAAGGTAGGGTGGCTGTCCAGCATCAGCCAAACATAGCATTACATTAATCACAAATATGCTCAATGCTGTGATGGATGCTTCTTTCCATCACAGCATTGCTTTGACAACCTCATGCAACATTGCTACATCTATTTTCTTTCAGAGTTGTGTTACTTTTGTGCCGATGATGGAAGATTTGAACCACACTTTAAAACTGGCCTAAATGATAAAAGACCTTTTTAGTTGTATTTTTTTAATTTTACACCAACAGGTTTTCCTTTTTTTCTCTCAATATGATTTCTTTGACATTTAAAAAGCCTGCATTATCTGAGACATCCTTACATCAGTAAACTTTCCTTAACTGAAAGAAATTTCCTTAACTGCATTTGGCTATTTTTTTTTTTTTACTATGCTACATAATTTGTTATCCTCTCTTAATCTATAGGTTTTATGGTCAGAAACACTCCTGTGCAGTCATTATTTGGGTATTGAATAAGTCTCGGGACAGTTTAGTGTTCTTTCCACTGCTGCT
Organism: Corydoras sp. C115; assembly: GCA_019802505.1. Classification (NCBI taxonomy): domain Eukaryota; kingdom Metazoa; phylum Chordata; class Actinopteri; order Siluriformes; family Callichthyidae; genus Corydoras; species Corydoras sp. C115. The sequence continues at coordinate 762,924 of JAFMOC010000071.1, forward strand.
GTGAATTCAGAATTTAGAATGTGGCATGTACAAAGATAATTACTTTTTTTTCATGAATGTTTTTTTTTATTTCTTTAATTGTCCTCATACATTTACATTTACTTTTAGAAACATTTGGTATTTTAGCAGACATTTTTATCCAAAGCAACTTACAAAGTGAGCACAAGGTTGGCCACAGCATCCCTGAAGCAATTAGGGTTAAGGGCCTTGCTCAGGGACCTACAGTGGTGACTTTAGTGGACCTTATTATTTTCCTATATGCCAAGGCATAGAGGAACAGATAAGGCTTGTGGGGAGAAAAGTGTAACTGAGGGCAATTGACATAAGGAATTACACACCAGACAAAGAACCAATACTGAATATAAGATGTCCCGTTAATGTTTCACATAGTTTATTTACCAAAAAAATGAAAACAAGCTGTAAAAAATGAGGTTCATAAAAGAGCAAAGAACTCTTCGTGAATGGCGTGGGAAGTAAATAAGCCAGTTCTTCTTGACAAGGTGGGAAACAAGGTCACGTGTTACGTATGCCTTATGCCTGCCGGAGGTTAGTTAAAGGCTAAATCAGTGAGTGAAACTCGTTTCTACAGGGATGAGAACAAAGACGATTAACCAGCGGAGCAGCGGAGTGGTATGTAAGTAATTTATTAGTAAACACATGATCCAGACACAAAGACTCAGGTAACCAAAGAAAAACACAACTAAAGTGTCTTCATCAGCTTTTTAACGTAGGGAGCGCAGACAGGCCTCCTGTAGCATGGTAAGTGGGTCAACCATGCCTACTGACTGGCATAGGAAAAAATCTTGTCTGTCGAAACTGAATGCGTGTGTCACATCAGATCAAAAAGCAGTGGATCCACATTCCTGGAGGAAATAAGGAGTCAAACGGCAGTGCCAGTATGAATCTCAGGGATAAAATTATATAATGTTTAGAGTTAGTGCAACTAAACAATTTTAATGCATGTTAAAATAATGTGTGGATAAATCCAGTCCTGAGCTTGTGAACTCCTGTCTCCGGTTCAGTCCTCCCTCACATGTGGCCTGAGAACAACACCCACAGGTGTTTAGGCATGTTATCCAGCGAAGATGCACAGCCCTGCACAGCCAAAATGCAAAGCAGAGTGGTAAGGGCAAGCATGAAAATGTGTCTTGTTGCAGTGATGATCAGGGAGGTGCGAGTGTGAGTGGCTACACGCTGGAGAGTGGATGCCAGAATTCTGCGGACCGATGGAGTTAGAACTGCATGCATGAAGGCCGGAGATCAGAATGCGGCAGATCGCAGAACTGTACATCACCTGTGCGGTGGGCAGGTTTGTACATGGCGTCCAGGAAGCATGGGGTTAAGTGACTTATACTAGTACTGGAACGGGACTAGGAATCAAACCGAAGGCCTTTAGGTCACAAGGCTGGTTCCTTACTGTAACCACAAGCTTATGACTCCCCACTGCCTCCAGCTCATGACAAATCTGACATACAGTCCTTATGGCACCTTAATATGTAGTTTGCAAATAAAGTAAGAGTTTAGTTAATGTGACCTAATATTTCTATTGTGTATTAATAAAAAGTCCCTAAATAGGTACACATTTAAAGCAATTCAGATCTTCAGTACAATGTATTCTACTGCCATTTCCTATTACTTCAATGGTCTATAAAGAATGCATGGCTGTACTTGATTTTATGCACCTATTAGTATTGGATGTGGCTAAAAGTGCTTAACCTAGGTTGTAGGATTTGCATTTATTGCCTACAATGATTATTTTACAACCTAGTTCTTTTTATCGGTTGTTATAAATTTAATGGGTATTAACCAAGAGATAGAAGAGAGGGACAGATCAAAATAACAGAACAACTTTCCATTATGTAAACTTGCAAAAGTTCATTACATTTTATGGCTTGACTTAATGAGCACCCACAAAACAGCACAGAAACTGAAGTGACTACAACAGCTCTTATATGAACTCCAACTCAGATTACAGTTCCCATTACAGTGTTCGAAATGTACAAAGACTTCCATGAACACTTCTTTATTTTGAAATATAACTGGGGTTAATTTTTAGTTAATGTTGAACATAACCTTCTTACCCACAGGCTTCAGATGTTTTCACCAGCTCATGTGCTCCAGTGGGGCTATTAGAGAGTAAATATCATAATCCAGTTCATTGCAGGCAATAATTACCATCATTATATCAGTAATGTGGAATCTGTGATTGAGGGGTAGCAGTGCTCATATTATGCAATGACGTGTTTGTGTAAAACCAGGCATTTTATTAAAGCATGTGGGGATATTTTATATTATTTGGTAATGATAATAATCAGTTGTTTTGGATTTGAAAATGAAAACTGGTACAGATTAAAGTCAGGTCTTGGGTTTGAAGTGCTTATTGAGTTAGAGAACAAAAGCCAGGAATTGTACCATAACTGTGTAACATGATCATGGGCAAAACACTTACACCACAGTTAACTGGGAAAACAGTGAACAGGTTACCATCTCATTTCAGATAACAAGCGTGTACTGTAATCGCATGAAAATTAGATACAGACAAAACTTGAATGCATTTGAGAAGGCTTTTTAAAATATTATGGACTAACCATGAGCCGTATCATTTTTGTGGTTTGACACTGATGTTGTAGGAAGTCCTGGTTTGCTATATCTTTTCTGATTCATCCCAAATGTGTTCAATGAAGTTGACATAATAGCTCTGTGTAGGCCAATTCAGTTCTTCCACAACAAACTTACTCAACTATGCCTTTATGGACCTTGGACATGCTTTGTACACTGGGAGACAATCATGCTGAAACAGCAAAGGACCTTCCCCAAGGTGCTGTTCCTTCTAAGTTAGTAGAATTTAAACTTCCAGAAAGTCTTTGTCTAAAGAACCATTAAGACTTTCCTTACTAAAAGGCCAATGCCAATTTCTAAAAAAAATAGCATTATCTCTTTTCCACCAAACATTATACTTGGCACAATTTAGTATTCTTAACACACAACTAACCCAGTCATGTTCCGTCTTGACTTCCTAATTTAGATAGATAATAGATTAACGTGATTAATCACTTTACAGAACACAATTTCATGGCTCCAGCATACAGTAGCTTACATCCAACTTGACATTTTGTCTGGCCTGCAATTTCATAACTTAGTTGATGTGACACTTCAAGTTTTAACAAAATTAATGACCATAAAATATCAATGTAAAATTAATACAGATCACAAACTATCTTAAAAATAACTAAAACAGATGATGTGAGGTGGAAGTCAATTAGCCTGACATTTAGACTATTACCTGAAGTGCTTTTTAACAGTGCCATTAAATTTATAATAAATCTTTTTGCACTTTAATGTTGATGGTTACAGATATGAAAATGTTAAATGTGCCAAAGGTAAGAATTCTAACAGGGCATGATAATTGTTTGTTGTTTCTGCATTTGCATCTGCCTTGAAATTTAGCTTTCTTTATAATTAATGATGCATTTTCATTTCAGACTCTAAGGCAACCTTTAGAGTTTTCTCAATTTTCTGCTTTAACAACAAAAAAAAATGCCTCATACATATTTACCCAAGCTTGTCCAGCCAGCTGTGGGAGTGATTAATATAAAAAATGAAGATCTCTTTACCTTCAGCTCTAACTGTGAATTATTAGTGACAATTAGGGGAATTGTCTCTTTTTGAAATGCAGCCACCCATTAAACTAATTTGGTTAACACACTATACAAAAGTTTTAATTCTCTGCCATGGATTATGAGATTTGGGTGCATGTAACTCTAAACCCCAGGAAAAGCAGACAAAAGCACCACTGCATCTGGCTTTCTCATTTTAGTTACACAGGAGTAAACCTCATCCATAATTCATTCCATCACACAATTATGTCACTGTAGTAATGTAATAAAAAATTAATTGGTAAGGCAGTCGTTGCAGTGGTGGTTTAATAATTTAGGAATATAGAATCAAAAAGCATTCTCCTTCTGTACAATGGATTACTGATTTACTAATGGCTTTGACACTTTTAACCTAATGTTTATGAAAGAACCTACCATAAAGAATAAATTAAAGAAATAGGAATTTTTAAAAAACTGTTAACAACCTGGCCACAACCTGGCTGTCAACAACCTGGCCATCCCTGAGAATGTTGCTCTGAACTAGAAGCTAGCATAAGCAATCTGCACCATATTAAGTGGAGAATAGCCACACAAAGTAGTCTACTTTTAGGCAAATTACATTGCATTAAAATAAATAAATTAAAAACATGGCAGAAGAAAAGGGAAAAAACTACACAGGGATCAAAGAAAGCAGATTAAAAAAATGTTTATGGGTGTGCACTCCATTAAATGCTGGAAAAGAAACACACCTAAACTGTTACGAGGTGGGTACGGCGGAGACAAGATACAGAAGGACAAGGACAAAAGCAATCACGAGTCTGACTCAGCGGGCATCGAACCAGTGATGTGAGATGTTCCAACCACTGACACAACGTGCCACGCCAATCAAAGAAAACTAAACATTGACCAAGCACATCCTCAGTTGCTGCCCGAAGGCCTTGGGGGAGGGGCGGTATCGCTGGCGTCATGACCAGGTCCTCAGGGCTCTGGCAGACACGCTCAGTTCAGCAATCTCTAACTGCAGGTACCAACACACTCCCAAACACACCATCACGTTTGTCAGAGCGGGAGAGAAGGCACAACATCAGTCAGATTCCTCTGGAGGGCTTCTCACCACTGCCCGGGACTGGAAGCTCCAAGTCGATCTGGGAAGACAGCTCAAGTTCCCAGAGTACATCGTAGCCTCTGCACTTCGACCAGACAGTTACTAATATCAGAGTCTACAAAGCAAGTGGTGCTGGTCGAACTTACTGTCCCCTGGGAAGACTGAATGGAGGAGGCAAATGAACGCAATAGAGCTAAGTATGCTGAGCTGGTGATGGAGTGCCGGAGTAAAGGCTGGAAAGCCCGATGTGAACCAGTTGAGGTAGGGTGTCGGGGTTTTGCTGGTCAGTCACTACCCCGCACCCTAAAAGTCCTTGGAGTAAAAGGTCAGCTGTGCAGGCGAGCCATCAGGAACATCATAGAGGCTGCGGAGAAAGCCTCAAGATGGCTATGGATCCGGAGGGGGGATCCGTGGAGTAGTGGGCCACTTGGACACAAGTCGGGGGCTGATCACCCACGGCTGGGTCGCCCGAGAGAGGGTGTTTGATGATCAAAGACCCGAAACACTGGGTGCATATCACTGCAAAACTAACACTACAACTAATATCCAGCGCTACTGCTGGGAGGGTATCGAGTCGGAGTCAAATACGATTGTGGAGTCGACTTGCGCGCACAAAGACACACACACGTAGAAGAGAAGAGACAGAGAAGGGAGAGCGCAATGTTACTCATTCAATGAGCGGTAACAGTAGGGTAACACAACTCGCACCAGGGAAGAAATTCATCCAGCACGGAGGTTCATTTGACCATCAAGTTGTGGGCGAAAACAAAAAAAAGCCGACGGAGCCAGAGGGGGAAGTAGCTCCGTAGTGAAGGGGGGTAATGTGAAGCGTGATGAGGGAAGGAGGAGTTATGGAAATTGGTGGGGGAGCGGACAAGGAAGCACAGCGGGAACATGAGCGATGTCATCCAGGCAATATGGTGATGAATGACCAAGATCCTTAGTAGTAAAGAGGTGCTGAGAAATGTCCTGATTAAAGCAAGGAGGTCTTGTTCACGTCCTCAGCATAGAGGTGAACCAGTCGAACTCTTGAAGGTATGGAGGAGGGTTTCCACTGGACGGCAAAGGGGTAATCACAGAGGGGAGGGGGTAACGATGCCCCACCACAACCTTCTTTGGTCACCGCGAGCTGTCATCCAACAATGAAATGGAAAGTCCAGTAGACATACATGGAAGCGAGGGATGGAAATCATGAGTCAAGGAACCCAATTCTTTGGCCACCTGGTCCAGCTCAAGAGCAGATCCAGATTGTTTTTCTGTGCCTGGGTCATGATGATGGATGACAACGTGCGGACCAGAATTACTAAACTCACATGAATGAAACACTTTCTGTCATATGATTATTGACCATTACAGGTTCAGATCGTATGTGCAATGCCTCTTGTGCACCGAGACAGAAAAGCATGGACAAATCATGATTTTTAGCAGCTTTTCCCTTAAAAAGTACTGATGTAAACAATAAACTACTTAAAATAGAAACAGGAACCAGAATGCAAAACATCGGTTTAAGAGAATCCTAAAAAGAAGAGCAGAACAATAGGAGAAAAAGGAAGACAGTAATGGGGAAGAGAAGAGTCAGATATAAAACAGAAAGGTGAATTAGAAGGGAAATTTGTAAAAATTTAAAAAGTAAGGAAATATGGAGTGTCAGAACAAAATCAGTTAGTCATTAATCATTTTTAGCTAATTATCTAGTGGTCATTATGAAATTGTCAGGGTCAGTTATTTCTGATGCCTTTCCTCAATCTAAGACAAGGACATGCTGCTTTGCATTAAATGCAAACCTTTTGGCCATTATTACTAACACGTAAGATAATGTATTTATTTAGACCAGAAGCACAGAAGTGTGTTACCCTGGAGACCAGTGTTTGAGTCTAAAGTGGTGGCAACAGCTGCCTGAATGCTAATGGTATAAACTTTTTTATATTTTGGTAAGTGACACAAGTTAAACATCTGTGAAACACCTATAGAATTAACTAGAACGTAGTTTGCAATCCTTGTGCAACATCAGTGTCTGACCACACAAATAATTGGATGAAATATGATTGTTGTGGTTATGATTGTCCTTATATCTTTGCTCCTATTGCTCGTATCTTTGCTCGTGTATCAAACATTGACCAAATTGCATAGTATCATATTTACATTATTGGTTGCAAAATTTGTATTTGGTGATGCCCGTCCACTGAATAATTGAAAGAAAAGAGAATTAATAACAAAAAACAGACCACATGACATGAAATGCAAAAAAAAAAAGAACCAATAGAAATATTTGTAACACTTTACCTAATAATGCTTTATAAGTGCATTTATTTGTTAATGTCCATATATACATAATCACCCTTATAAATTGATATAAGAACATGCCATAAGGCTTTATAGCACAAAGTGGCATTATAAATGATATATTTTAACATTTTATCAACTAATTATAGAGACCAGTGACATAAAGCCTTATTAAGTTTGTGTTTAATGAATGCTTTTCCTGAAAATGACTTTATAAGTGCTCATAATTGTTTATAAAACCTTATAGGCTCTCTTTACAGATATAAAGTATAGCGTTGGCATAAATTTACTTTTTAAAAGAGACTGCATACATAGTAGTACATAATGACTTATTAAAGTTTATAAATGCTCTTTACAGGCTTCAAGTAAAGTGTAATATTTTTTTTTAAGTAAAAATGTTTAAACATCCAAAGAATCAAGTTTAAATAAATTCATATAATAATTCACTTTGTGTTATAAAGCCTTATGTCAAATTGTTATAATTTATGACTATGATTATAAATATAAATGTACATTAACAAATGCCAATGACAAATGTTAATAAAGCATTATGAATACTTTATTACTTTATTACTTTTTTTTAATTTACTGTTTGGGTAAATTTCTGGTATATTGCTATCTTGGTAACAGGTGCACCACTGACTGAGGACAACCTTGGCAGATGTCAACAGATAGACTGTTTGCTATCTTGGAAGTAAATTGTCACTACAATATATAATGCTGTTAGGAGTGCCAGGCCACTCCTCACCTTTTTTTTTTGTTTGCCATATTCAGTTAATTAACGTTTCACATCCCTCATGGATCCCTCATTTGGTTAATTAACTGTTTCACTTTATTGGTTCCCTTCTCGGTCATGTGGTCTGATTTTGGTTATTTATGTTCCCGCATTTTGTTTGTCAGCAGACCAGCATTATGTTTGTTTCGTCACGTGTTCCCGTTCCTGTGTTTGGATGGCTTTTTCTCTTTCATAAAAGCATATTTTCGCTTACCTGGTTGCTTTATTCCACACAGCCCATTCGAGCGCCTCACTGGTGTGCAGCGCTAAGTAGGGATGGACTCTGTGTTGTGACAACTGCATTTGGCATTTCTAGAAAAATTCTTTATTAACAATTCTATTTGACTTGTTTCTCTATCACAAGTAAATTAACCACTTTCCAAAAAAAATATTACAGAACAGCAGTATTCAAACAGGTAGTCCTCAGATTTGTAGGCATTAAAATAGCAATCCACCAATGTCAGACCACTCATGGCATTTAATGGTAATGCCGATAATACGCTGATTGGTTTATTTCATGTTTTGCCCAAAACAGTTATAATAATTAAGGTAATTATTATGTGCCTTTTGCACTTTTTGAGCCAGACAAAGTGTAGTTTTCCTGTTGTTGCAATAGTAAAGCCAAAATGACACGCTCTGATCAAGCTGCACTAAAATAGGGCCCACCAAGCAAATTGTTTGGTACATTTATGTGGAAATTTGATTGCCGGTATGATTGCTGGTATGGTTTGATTGTCCTAATTCCATCTAGAATCACATGTATGAAAGCTATAAGATAAAACAGATAATGTAAAAAAACAGGTTACATGTCATTTTGTTTCTCCTAAAGATAAAGTTTTTCAATTACCAATCACACTTCATTATGCAACAGGTCGTGCTGCCTTCAGTTACTGGAATTTAGCGGCACTAACTGGGAAGAACAACCTCCAACTGTTCATGAAGTTCCTTTGCTGCTGTGAGAGTGTGAGGTTGTTTGTCAGTAAAATATTAAACATAATTTTGTTAACACACTGACAAAGCATGACTATTCACATTTTACCCTGAATTGAGTTGTACCACTGCTGTTATTAATATTACATTTGTTAATCACACTGTAGAGAGCCAGAAGATCTGGTTTGGCTGTTTATTAAGATCAGTATTTTATTTCTGTTATTAGTGTTGTAACTGGTGTAAATCTCACTTACGTCACTTATCTTTTTGGTGTGGCGCAGCCACCGTAGAAGAGGCGTGGCCTTCCCTTCTTTCCTCATGTCGTCATGCTAGTTAGCTATTTAGCTCGGTCGTTTGGGTACAGAGGCATTCGTGGCGTGGGCTGTGGCGAGTTACTGAGCCGGTGATATTGTGGGACTTGTTGCCAAGACGTTCCCTATAAGGAGAGTTGCCAGGACATAGCTGTTATTTTCTCCGGTATTATTTATCCGTGTGCTTCCTGTAAGGAGTTTTGTTGGGAAAACCGGGTTGCATCTCTCTTTGATCATACCGGTAGCTGTTAGCCACTAGCATCGGTACAACTCCTGTAGGGGATTTGGTCATCCTCTATCGACACCTGAGTTGAAGCATATCACTTTTCCTGTTAATGGTAGTACTCGTGTACAGGTATTTTCCCGGCTGCTACTCTAGCTTGGCTTCAGATGGGCCTTTTATCAAGCCACTGCAGGTTTGCCTACGTTGAAATCTTTTGAGAGAGAATTTTATTCCTTTTTTTGCTTTCTTTGTTTTTGATGTTTTGCTTCACTTTTACTGTATTAGTTTTGTTTCTTTCTTTTGTTTGTTTTAACTAGTATAAGGAAATTGTACTCTGAAAGAGAGATACTGTGAGAGGTCTTTGAAGGATTTTCAGTGAATTGTTAGTAACTGTTTGGGTCTTGCTTCTGTCTTCCAGAGACTTGAGTGCATGTGGTGTCTCTGACAATCGGTTCTTTTCCTCTGGGTCCACCTCAAATCTCTTTCTTGCACCTGGTCTGCTGTGGTTGAATTCACCATAATTTTCCTGATTTGTAGTGTGTGTGTATGTGTGTTTGAGTGGATCCAGGATAAAAAGGACCTCCAAGTATCTTCTGATGAGCAAGGAATGATTACCTCCTGCTAGCGTTAGACCTCCAGTACTCTTGAGTTTGTATGATACAGCTTTATTGTATTTCCTTGCATTTATATACCAGTTTTAACTTTTATGAACATTGTCACAAATCAATCTTGTGATACAAAAAAACATTTAAGGCTGAGTTCCATCCCACATGTCTAACGTCTGTAATGAACTGTATGCTTTGTTTTATCGAGCGTAATATTTCCTAAGGTGAAATTCCCTAGGTGGCGTAGTCGGGTTTTATGTTAGTGTTGAGCACGGTCACAGTGTCAAATAATGCAAAGACACATAACATTAATTCAGTCTGCAAGGCCAATACAAAACTATAACACCTTATGTTACTCCTCCCATATTCTGCCCCATCCAAATCCTGTGGTGGGGCATATGGTTTTGAAGACCAGCATGTGGCTGATAAATTATTTATTTCCACTGTATATTAAAGAAAGCCCACAAGGCAAACATGACAGGAAGAGTTTTGATGATTGTGGTAGAACACAGTAAAAGTCAGATACATCATGAAAATAAAAAGCTTTTTCTGAAATTGCTTTAAGTAAGGTTATAATTTAATCTGAACTTTATTTATTTATTTTATTTGTTTACATGCAAAATTAAGCTTTGCTTTAAAAATGAACTGATGACATGACCAGGCTAACGATGTATCTGTTTATCTCCTATTTCAATAAACAAAATGCTATATATTTAAATGTTGTTTGTTAAGAAAAATAAATCACTAAAAAAGTCACTATCGCCTCAGTGAATATGAGCACAATCACTGTCCTATCTTTGTAGAACAGATTAACATAAACACCTCATGTCCTATTTGATTCTTTTTAACATTGACTGACATCATACTGACTGTTTCTTTCCCTCCACAAAGAGAGAGGGTAAGAATCCAATGCCTACATGCAAGTGGCTTCAACATTTGTCACTTGCGCATCATCAGGGTCACCAACAAACCCACATTTTCACTACTCCAGAGGCCACTGGCAAGATTCAAGAAAATTTTATTATCATTAATATCACATGAGATACAGTACATGAGACAAAAACAAAATTATGGGTCACAGACCCTGATTACCCTGTTCTTTTAAAGTTAGGATTTAAGATAAAATTTTAAAGAAGAAAAAGAGATAAAAATACAATGAAATATATACAATGAAATATATGTGAAATATAATAGAATATACATCTATGAATATATATAATATAGAATATACAACTACAACTATAAATATTATATAGAATATTTAACTATAAATATATGTATATACAGTTCATAAAAAAATTCATTTATATACATATACTCTATATATATATATATATATATATATATATATATATATATATATATATATATATATATATACATTTTATATATATATATATATATATATACAGTCAAACCCAAAATTATTCATACCCCTGGCAAATTATTATATATGTGTGTGTATGTGTCACAGGTGCCTGTGGCACCTGTCCCTCGTTTGGTTCTTAATTGTTTCAGTTGGGTGATTGGTTTGTTTTGTGCACGTGTTTAGTTGATTTGTTATTATTATTATTTTTTTTGTTGGGTCGCTTCCCTTTTAGCGCGACCCTTGGGGTGGGGGTATGTCACAGGTGCCTGTGGCACCTGTCCCTCGTTTGGTTCTTAATTGTTTCAGTTGGGTGATTGGTTTGTTTTGTGCACGTGTTTAGTTGATTTGTTATTATTATTATTTTTTTTGTTGGGTCGCTTCCCTTTTAGCGCGACCCTTGGGGTGGGGGTATGTCACAGGTGCCTGTGGCACCTGTCCCTCGTTTGGTTCTTAATTGTTTCAGTTGGGTGATTGGTTTGTTTTGTGCACGTGTTTAGTTGATTTGTTATTTATTCTTAGTTTTCCTGTAAGTCGGCGCACATCTTTGTTTGTGGTTATATACCCTACGTTACGTTTGTTCGTTTGTGCCCCCTTTTCGTTGGTGTCCCAACACAAATTTTTATTAAATTCTATTTTGGATTTTATCCCGGTGTCTGTTGGACTCTCCTTCCGCGTGCAACCACGTTTGCGGCGCTGCGCATTGTCTCCGCGTGGGTCGCACTCGTGGGAGTGCTTTCCGTGGACCGGCGCACGCTTTATTTCCCCCGCGTGGTCGGTACCTGGGAGCGCTCACTAGGCGCGAGCGGTTGAACGCAATTCCTCCGCGTTAGCTGCCCTCTCCCGGGGAAAGACGGACGATCGGTAACAGTATGTATATGTATGTATATATATATATATATATATATATATATATATATATATATATATATATATATAATAGTATACATTAGAAATATAAATATATAATATAAATAGAGCAGCAATATACCGTGGTGGAGGAGTTTGCGTGCTTGAATGCTCCTAGGAGCTATGTTGTCTGGGGCAAAAATGCCAGACAAAGAGTGGTCCAACAAAAACCCCTATGAAGAGAAATATCAAGAACATGTGTACCCTGCCCGATTTAGGTTTATCAGGGCCCCACCCTGGAGCCAGGCCCGGGGATGGGGTTCGTCAGCGAGCGTCTGGTGGTTGGGCACTTTCCCATGGTGCCCGGCCGGGCCCAACCCGAAGGAGTTACATGGGGAACCCATGCCCGAAGGAGTTACATGGGTTCCCCCACATGGGTTCCCCCCGGAACGGGTACTGACTGTTGTCTGCGCTTATGCGCCGAACGGCAGTTCAGAGTACCCAGCCTTCTTGGAGTCTGTGGGGGGTGGTACTGGAAAGTGCTCCCCCTGGAGACTCTGTAGTCTAATTGGGGGACCTCTTCGCTCACATGGGCAATGACAGTGAGACCTGGAGAGGTGTGATTGGGTGGAACGGCCTCTCTGATCTGAAACCGAGTGGTGTTCAGTTGTTGGACTTCTGTGCAAATCACAGTTTGTCCATCACGAACACCATATTTGAGCACAAGGGTGTCCATAAATGCATATGGCGCCAGGATGCCCTAGGCTGCAGTTCAATGATCGACTTTGTAGTTGTGTCATTGGACTTGCGGCCATGTGTCTTGGACACTCGGGTGAAGAGAGGAGCTGAGCTGTCAACTGATCACCACCTGGTGGTGAGTTGGATCAGATGGCGGGGGAAGATGCTGGTCAGACCAGGCAGACCTAAACGTATAGTGAGGGTTTGCTGGTAACGTCTGGCAGAAGAACCCGTCAGACGGATGTTCAACTCTCACCTCCGGTAGAGCTTCAACCACATTCCGGGGGAGGTGGGGGACATTGAGCCTGGATGGGCCATGTTCCATTCCTCCATTGTTGAGGTGGCCGACAGGAGCTGTGGTCGCAAGGTAGTCGGTGCCTGTCGTGGCGGTAACCCTCGAACACGGTGGTGGTCACCCCGTGTAAGGGATGCCGTCAAGCTGAAGAAGGAGTCCTATCAAGCATGGTTGGCTTGTGGGACTCCAGAAGCAGCTGACCGGTACTGACAGGCCAAGCGATTTGCGGCTTCGTGCGTCACGGAGGCAAAAACCCGGGCGTGGGAGGAGTTCGGTGAGACTTTGGAAAGTGGCTTTCGGTCGGCTCCTAGAAGATTCTGGCAAACTGTCAGGCGACTCAGGAGGGGAAAGCAGTGTGCCACCAACACAGTATATAGTGGAGGGGGTGCACTGTTGACTTCGACTGGGGACGTCATTATGCGGTGGAAGGAATACTTCAAGGACCTTCTCAATCCCACCAATATGCCCTCCGGAGAGGAGGCAGAGTCAGAGGACCCGGGAGGAGGCTTGTCCATCACTGTGGCTGAAGTCGCTTAGGTAGTCAGAGAGCTCCTTGGTGGCGGAGCTTCTGGGGTGGATGAGATCCGCCCGGAGTTCCTCAAAGCTCTGAATGTTGTGGGGCAGTCTTGGCTGATGCGCCTTTTCAACATTGCATGGTCATCGGGGGCAGTGCCTCTGGACTGGCAGACGGGGTGGTGGTGCCTCTTTTTAAAAAGGGTGTGTTCCAATTACAGGGGAATTACACTCCTCAGCCTCCCCGGCAAAGTCTATGCAGGGGTACTGGAGAAGATGGTCCGACTGATAGTCGAACCTCGGATCCAGGAGGAGCAGTGTGGTTTTCGTCCTGGTCGTGGAACACTGGGACCAGCTCTTCACTCTCTCCAGGATCCTCGAGGGTTCATGGGAGTTTGCCCAACCGGTCTAAATGTGCTTTGTAGATCTGGAGAAAGCTTTCGATTGTGTCCCTCGGGGTATTTTGTGGGAGGTGCTTCGTGAGTATGGGGTACATGGCTCCTTACTACGGGCCATTCAGTCCCTGTATTTGCGAAGCAGGAGTTTGGTTTGCATGGCCGGCAGTAAGTCGGACTTGTTTCCAGTGAGGGTTGGACTCTGTCAGGGCTGTCCTTTATCACCGGTTCTGTTCTTAATGGGTGTCCGGTTTGGTTATTTGAGGATCACGTCGCTGCTGTTTGCAGACGATGTGGTCCTGTTAGCATCATCAGGCTGCGAACTTCAGCTCTTACTGGATCGGTTTGCAGCTGAGTGTGAAGCGGCCGGGATGAAAATCAGCACCTCCAAATCTGAGGCCATGGTTCTCAGTCAGAAAAGGGTAGAGAGTCCTCTCTGAGTCAGGGATCAGATCTTGCCTCAAGTGGAGGTGTTTAAGTATCTCGGGGTCTTGTTCACGAGTGATGGTAAGATGGAGCGTGAGATTGACAGACGGATCAGCGCGGGGTCAGCAGTGATGCGGACCCTATACTGGTCTGTTGTGGTAAAGAAGGAGCTGAGCCACAAGCAAGGCTCTTGATTTACCAGTCAATCTACGTTCCGACCCTCACCTATGGTCATGAGCTTTGGGTAATGACCGAAAGAGCAAGATCGCGAATACAAGCGGCCGAAATGGGTTTTCTCCGCAGGGTGGCTGGGCTCTCCTTTAGAGATAGGGTGAGAAGCTCGGTCATCCAGGAGAGACTCGGAGTGGAGCCGCTACTCCTCCGCATCAAAAGGAGCCAGTTGAGGTGGTTCGGGCATCTGGTAATGATGCCTCCTGGGCGCCTTCCTAGGGAGGTTTTCCAGGCAAGTTCCAGACAAGTGGAAGATAATGGATGGATGGAATATAAAATGTGAATGACTGTTGTTAGATAGAGTCTTACAGCTTTTGCTATGAAGCTGTTCCTCAGTCTGTTTGTTCTACATTTAATGCTCCGCAGTCTCCTGCCTGAGGGGTGGGTGGGTGTGCTGGGTGAGTGGGGTCCTTCATGATGCAGGAGGCCCCTTCATCTGGAGGTGTAGATGTCTTTGGTGGTGGGGAGATTGACTCCAATAGTCCTCTGTGCAGCCTTCACCACCCTCTGCAGAGCTTTCCTTTCTGCAGCAGAGCAGCTTCCATGCCACACGTTGATGCTGGAGCACAAGATGCTCTTCACCACACATCTGTAAAATGAGTTGAGAACTGAGTTCCCGAGTCCAGCTCTCCTCAGCCGTCTGAGGAAGCCGCTGATGTGCCTTCCTGACCGAACAGGAAGTGTTGTTGCTCCAGGTGAGGTTGTTACTCAGGTGCGCACCCAAGTACCTGTAGCTGGAGACCACTTCCACCGCAGATCCCTCGACGTGTATGGGGGTGTGGGCATGTTTGTCCCTTCTGAAGTCGACAATCATCTCCTTTGTTTTCTTAACGTTTCTTAATGAGGTTGTTCTTTCTGCACCAACACTCCAGGTGTTCCACCTCCTGTCTGTACATGTACTCATCACTGTCTGTGATACATCCAACTACTGCTATGTCGTCTGCAACTTCACAATATGACAGCTCGGATGGATAGGTGATCAGTCATATGTCAACAGCGTAAACAGGAGGGCTCTGAGGTTTATTAGTCAGGGTCTGAGGGATCATCGTGTTGAATGCAGATGTGAAGTCCACAAAGAGCATACGGACGTAGAAGTCCTTCTGCTCCAAGTGGGTGAGGGCTGTGTGGATCATGGAGGAAATGGCATCTTCTGTGGATCGGTTGTTTCTGTAAGCGTACTGGTGTGGGTCCACAGTGACATCAATGGTGGCTTTGATGTGGATCATGACCAGTCTTTCAAAGCATTTTGTGACTATGGGCGTGAGGGCTATTGGCCGGTAATCATTCAGCCCCGACACTGTAGAGCTTTTGGGGAACGGGATGATGATGGCAGTCTTCAGGCAGGTGAGAACAGCTGCTTGTCTGAGGGAGGCATTAAATATGTCTGCTAGGACCTCAGAGAGCTGATCAGCACAGTCTTTTAGCACCCATCCGGGAATGTTGTCCGGACCTGCAGCTTTTCGGGGGTTGATCCTATGGAGGGTCTTCTCGACCTGTGCTGGTGTCACACTATGTCAGGGTCCTCAAAGCGAGCATAGAACTTGTCGAGAGCCTCGGGCAGAGTGGGGTTGTAGGGGCATTGTGCAATTCTGATTTTGTAGTCCGTGATGCACTTGATGCCCTGACACATGCTCCGTGGATCCTGGGACGATAAGTGTCTTTGGATTTTCAGAGCATATGTGGCTTTTGCCCTTTTTACCCCTGCAGTCAGCTGTCTTCTCGCCGTGCAGAGTTGCTGTGAATCGCTGGACCTGAAGGCAGCATCCCTGGCTTTCATCCCTGGATTTGGGTGGCAGGTAAAACTCGCCTGTCAACAAGTAAAACGCCTCTGGATTCTTGTTCTGAAGAGAGCTGATGTTCTCATGGAGCTCTTTCAGTGTGTTGTTAGCATTAGCATCCGGTACTACAAAATGACGAACACCGCCGTAAACTCACGAGGCAAATAATGCGTACGACATCTCACAGTCAGCTGTTCTGTCGCTTTAGAGCAGCAGCTGTTTACCAACATGCAGTTCGTACACCAACCTTTATTTATGCAGATGCACAAGCCTCCCCCCGGGCTTAGAAGAGCTGCTTGCAGTCTGCTTGGAAGAGCTGTCTGTCGATGAGCTGGAAGGCTGAGTCCGGCATGTTGTCCTGTAGCCATGTTTCAGTGAGAAAAATCACCACACAGTTCCTCACCAACACTCATCCTCAGCGGCAGTACGTCCAGCTTGTTATCCAGAGAGCGGACATTAGAAGGAAAAAGCAACGGAATCGGAGGTCAAATTGCGTTCGCCCTAAGCCTGGCTAGAACACCACTGTGCTTCCCCGTTTCTGTCTCTGCTCACAGCGCTTTCCCTTTTCCATTGTTCGCTGCCCTCTGAGATTATTAGCATTGCTACATGTGTAAAACAAGTGATTACTTAACATGTTGCCTTCTTTAATAATAAACACTCATTTTCTCTGTTCAGAAACAGGCGTCTAAAGCATTCACATGCCAACATAAACAAAGAGCAGTTTTCAAATCATTAAATACGATGCCTTCTGATTTGCTGCTTCAAATACATCAAAGTTAAATGCAGAATTCTGAGGTAAAACTGGTTACTGTGTTTTTTTTTTTTTTTTCACTTATGAGGGTGATCCAGTCCTTTATATCAGGTTGCTTTATGGCAACAAGCCAGGGTCAGTTTTTCATAGATTTTGCATAGTTTTCTTCTGCTGTGTGAGTTTCCTTCAGGGAGATCAATTACTTTCTAAAGTAATTTACAATTATTAAAGTACCTTACAATTAATGTAACTTACAATTACTGTCTAAAGATACAAAAATGTTTGTTAAATAAATTGAATATATTGTCCTATATATATGCTCATATGTGCCTTGCAATGGATTAGAGACATATTCATAGTTTTCCTTATCTTTTACTCCATAAGCTTTAGGATAGGCTCTAGCAATCCCATAACCTTAATTAGGATAAGTTGCATTAATGATGTATAAATCAACAATTAAATAAAGGAAAGTTTTAATACTGCATACACCAATGTTTTTGACAGCTATTAATGGAAGAACATTTCAGCATGACTTCTGCAAGATGAACTACCCAACATCGTTGCCTGTTCACACAAACTATTATTGCTGTTTTATGTCAGTAACGACATTTAGAACAGGACTGAATAATAGCAAGAATACGATTGAAGAAGAAAGGGTGACTGCTTAATCTGATCCTTTAATCTTCACATGCACATCATTCAGACCATGAGTCATTTGTACAAGCATTTGCACCACCCCTGCTTGCTATGGCACCAATGGCTGTGATGGATTTATTGCTGATGTGAAGGGAAAGGCGGGACAAGTCATTCAGCAACTTCAAAAAGATAAAGTGGCTATGAAAAAAGTTACTAAGAGAGAGAAATGAGAAAAAAGAGCAGAGAGATAGACAGGGTGAAATAGAAAAGATTAAAGTAAGTCTGATAGTAATGGATTGCAACAATTTGGCAACTGTATTAATATATGATGTGCAGTGTAATATTCCCGCAGTGACTCTGATTTAAGTGAGTCAGACTGCACTTCTGCTTCATCATCCGAGATAAGACAGCAGAATGGGCAAAAATTTAATATTAATGTAGTGCATATTATAGAGAAATAGAGATGATGATAGTTACATTCATCTTTGGATAGTTTCTGAGCACTTATACTTGCACTCTATAATATTTAGTGAAGGAATCACACCTTAGACTCTTTAGACTATCAATATCAATTTAAGTCATCAATATATATTGGGGGCGGCACGGTGGCTTAGTGGTTAGCACGTTTGCCTCTCAGGGGTTCGAATCCCCATCTAGGTGGAGTTTCCATGTTCTCCCCGTGTCCACGTGGGTTTCCTCCAGGTTCTCCGGTTTCCTCCCACAGTCCAAAAACATGGATCAAGTCAATTGAGTTCTCCAAATTGCCCCATATACAGTGGGTTGCAAAAGTATTCATACCCCTTGAACTTTTCCATATTTTGTCACATTACAACCACAAACATAAATATATTTCACTGGAATTTAATGTGAAAGACCAACACAAAGTGGTATACAATTGTGAAGTGGAAGGAAAATTATACATGAATCAACATTTTTTTTACAAATAAAAAACTGAAAAGTGCGACGTGCAAAAGTATTCAGCCCCCTTTTCCCTGAGTGCAACCAATTGCATTCAGAAGTTGCCTGATGAGTGCTAATGACTCAAAAGGGTCCACCTGTGTGTAATCTAATCTCAGTACAAATACAGCTGCTCCGTGACGGCCTCAGATGTTGGTTAAGAGAATATAGGGGAGCAAACAGCATCATGAAGTCCAAAGAACACACCAGACAGGTTAGGAATATGGTTTTGGAGAAGTTTAAAGCAGGCTTAGGTTATAAAAAGATTTCCAAAGCTTTGAACATCTCACGGAGCACTGTTCAATCCATCATCCGGAAATGGAAAGAGTATGGCACCACAGTAAACCTGCCAAGACAAGGCCATCCACCTAAACTTACAGGCCGAACAAGGAGATCACTGATCAGAGAGGCAGCCAAGAGGCCCATGGTGACTCTGGATGAAATGCAGAGAGCCACAGCTCAGGTGGGGGAAACTGTCCACAGGACAACAATTAGTCGTGCACTACACAAATGTGGTCTTTATGGAAGAGTGGCAAGGAGAAAGCCATTGTTAAAAGAAAACCATAAGAAGTCCTGTTTGCAGTTTGCCAGAAGCCATGTTGAGGACACAGCAAACATGTGGAAGAAGGTGCTTTGGTCAGACGAGACCAAAATTGAACTTTTTGGCCACAATGCAAAACGCTATGTGTGGCGGAGAAATAACACTGCACATCACTCTGAAAACACCATCCCCACTGTCAAATATGGTGGTGGCAGCATCATGCTCTGGGGGTGCTTCTCTTCAGCAGGGACCGGGAAGTTGGTCAAAGTTGATGGGAAGATGGATGGAGCCAAATACAGGGCAATCTTGGAAGAAAACCTGTTGGAGTCAGCAAAAGATTTGAGACTGGGGCGGAGGTTCACCTTCCAGCAGGACAACGACCCTAAACATAAAGCCAGAGCTACAATGGAGTGGTTTAAAAAAAAGAATATTCATGTGTTAGAATGGCCCAGTCAAAGTCCAGACCTAAACCCAATTGAGAATTTGTGGCAAGATCTCAAAACTGCTGTTCACAAACGCTCTCCATCCAATCTGACTGAGCTTGAGCTGTTTTGCAAGGAGGAATGGGCAAGAATTTCAGTCACTAGATGTGCAAAGCTGGTGGAGACATACCCTAAAAGACTTGCAGCTGTAATTGCAGCAAAAGGTGGCTCCACAAAGTATTGACTCAGCGGGGCTGAATACTTTTGCACGTCGCACTTTTCAGTTTTTTATTTGTAAAAAAAATGTTGATTCATGTATAATTTTCCTTCCACTTCACAATTGTATACCACTTTGTGTTGGTCTTTCACATTAAATTCCAGTGAAATATATTTATGTTTGTGGTTGTAATGTGACAAAATATGGAAAAGTTCAAGGGGTATGAATACTTTTGCAACCCACTGTAGAGTGTGTATGTGTGCGTGAGTGTGTGCCCAGTGATAGATTGGTGCCCTGTCCTGGGTGTATCTGCCCAGAGCCCGAAACGTTCTCCCCTGGATGGGCATGGGGACCCCCCCCCCATTATTGGACTGCAGGACGCCCTCAATGGACTTTTTTTTCCAATTTTTTTTTTCCAATTTTTTTCCCAAAGTTTTCCATTGTTATTTTCGGACACCTGATCATCACACAATCTGTACATTAGTGTTCTACACTGTTGATGCTGCCCGGTCACTCAAGGAGGATAAGTCCCCCACTAAGTCTTGGTCCTCCCAAGGTATATTCCTTAAGATAAAAACATAACAGGAAGTATTTTGCCACTGTCACTTTGGCTTCTTTGGGGCTTCAACGGCTTATACACTATAAAGCTGCTTTGTGACAATGTACTATTCTAAAAAGCACTATATAAATAAATTACTTGAACTTGAAACTTGAAAACCCCCTCACCACATCAGTGTCACTGCAGAACGGACAATAAACAATATACGACTCAAATTATACCTGTTCTGTGATGGTCCAACCAAAAGAAAACAAAAAAACAAAAGGGGACATTCAGTAATTACAAAGTCTATCTATATGAAAATTTGAAAAAAGAGTGTCCAAACTTTTGCCTGGCACTGTATTATAAGTAGAACCAGAGGGAAAACAAAATCAAAGTCAAAATACAACCAAAATAAGTCAACGTATTTTTAGGCATATAGGTAAACCAATGCTATGCCCTGGCTTATATTAAACCATATGGCTAATATACCTAAACTAATTAGACAAATAGCATTTGCAGAAACAATGTAGAAAGAGGTAATACAATTCTGGGTAAGATTACTAGCTGTACCGTGATGATTTAACATAAAGCAAGTTTTATGTAACTGACCTCCTTAGCTGTAGACATTGCTCACGTACCAGTTGGTTATAAGAAATGGTCTTCTCAATATATTTTTATCACCACTAGATCAGGTCAAAGTATCAACTGGTCCTGATAAAGCCAATCTCACCATTTAAAAGTCTTTGAAAGACTCACCAATTTATCTTCAAAGTGTAAATAAACTCTTGCTCCAGCTTATGAGCTCTCCTTCCTCAGTCTTGACCTTGTTGTACCAGTTATGACTTAACCTCTAGAAAATCTTACAACTTTCTTATATTCAAACAGTAATGTAATAGTAATTAAAAGTAAAAATATTATTGAAAACAAATACAAATCTTACAGCATCTGGAAACAGCATAAGCCTTGTTATAAAACATCACATGTAAGGTTGTATTGCTTAATCCACTCTACATCATGTCTTGAAATCTTTTAATCTGTGGGTTTTATCACTGGCTTAATTTCTTACTGTTTCTTAGGACCTGGTCTGGGTGGATTTCATGTGCTTACATTATACAGACAGATGGTTTGACCAGTTAATTTATGCATTCTGTCCCAGTACAATTGCAATTGTTGGATAGACTGCATGGATAATTACAATATCTTTAAAAAAGCCAATTTTCATATTTTGGGACTGGTGGGATCAGTTGTAATGCAAAATTACACATTATTCCTTTCTTGGAAAAGTAAATATATAATTAAGTTGAGATTGAATAATACTGAAAGCTGGAGCCATAATGCTCTTAAAGTTTTTAATTGCTGAACCTTTGCTGAACCCTTCCACTGTTCTAGGTCATTTGCTTTGATCAGTCCTCCTTTCACAACTAATAAAAACCATATATTCACCTTAATGCAGGCGTTGTGGTGTGATGGCAGAGTTGATATGTTTTTCAGCTGGAATAGCTTTGTTAGCAAACTGAACACTGATTTATGGGATGGTTTTCAGCCTCCAGCTGAACATGAGTCATGTTAATCCATATACAGGTTAGTAATCTAGGCTCTACAGTTTAAGAAATTGTAAAGGTGATCCAAAGGTTTTTCTACACCCCTGTAAAAAAATCGCCCCTGTGAGCGAAAAAAAGAAAAATCTAAATCAAGCCAATATTTGATGTTACTACCCTTTGCCTTCAAACCAGCATCAATTCATATATGTACATTTATGCCCAAAGTCAGGGATTTTGTAGGATTATATTGATCAACCAATTAAATCAGGTGTATAACAGGTGCTATTGATCATCAATTTCCCAATTAGATTGTAACACAGTCATAAAGTGAAATAGATACAGCTGTGTCGGAGGCTTAAAACTGGGTGAGGAACAGCCAGACTCTGCTACCATGCTGAGGTTGTGGAAGACAGTTTCATGTCACAGGTCATACACCATGGCAAGACTGAGCACAGCAACAAGACACTGGGGTTTCAAGCTGTTCAAGGTCTTTTGAAGAAGCACAAAAAAACGGGCAACGTTAAGGATCGTAGACGCAGTGGTCGGCCAAAGAAAACTTAGTGCAGCAGATGAAAGACACATCAACTTATTTCCCTTCAAAATCAGAGGATGTCCAGCCATTCCATTACCTCAGAACTGGCAGAAACCAGTGGGACCCTGGTACACCCATTTACTGTCTGGAGATGTCTGACCAGAAATGGTCTTCATGGAGGAGTTGCAGACAAAAAGCCATTCCTCCGACATGGAAACAAGGCCAAGCGACTGAACTAAGAACGAAAACATAGGAACTAGGGTGCTGAAAACTTACAGCAGGTTATCTGGACTGATTAATCAAAATTTTAAATATTTGGTTATAGCAGATGGTATTTTGTTCGCAGAAGGGCTGGAGGGCTGAAGAGCTGTGTACAGGCAGCAGTGAAACATGGTGGAGGTTCCTTGCAATTTCCTTGGTCAGGATTAATGGTATCCTCAATGCTGAGAAATACAGGCAGATACTTATCCATCAATCAATACCATCACTGAGGCATATGATTGGCCCAAAGCATACAGCCAATGGCATTAAAAATAGCATAAAGAATAAGAAGTGCTGGAAGTGATGGTATGGCCCCGACAGAGCCCTGATCTTAATATCATCGAGTCTGTCTGGGATTACATGAAGAGACAGAAGGATTTGAGAAAGCCTACATCTACAAAGAATATGTGGTTAGTTCTCTGAGATATTTGGAACAACCTACCAGCCATGTGCAAGTTTATCAAAAGCAATTGATGCTGTTATATATATATATATATATATATATATATATATATATATATATATATATATATATATATATATATATATATTAAGTGGAAGGATTAAGTGGAAGATAATGAATGAACATATAGACTAATGAAAGCAATAAGGTAAATGTGTATAGTTAAATGTAGTTCTTACTGCACCTGATCTACTTGGTCTAGTGCAACACACACGAACACATCACCACACCCTATCAATATCAATAAAGTGCTTATTATGTCACACCACCCAAGTGGTACCCATAGCACCTGATCTGTGATAATTACATGGTTCACCTGACCACAAGTCAACAGAATAAATAAATATGATGATAAATTATAAATATTGTTTATTGTTCATAGGGCCTCACCGTCGAACCATGGAACAATTCTTTTTGGAAAAGACCAAATGTATCTTCATACTTATACTGAAACATTGCAATTGCACCCAAGTACTTTGAAGTAATTAGAATTTTCTAACTATCAGTCACATTGACCTGTAAAAAGGACCCTTTGATCATGTCACCTGAACCCTCTGGCCTGCGAGCTTGACCTTATGACCTTTGTGCCAGACTCTCTGGCTGTTAAGTCATTCCATCTTTCTGTTGAACCATGCTATTTTGCCTGAAATCTGCCCCACCATATGATTTGCCAGGGAACTTGTCTTTTCACGCTGCTTTTCCGGGCATGGCCTTGAGAAGGGGGTAATGTCAGGAGTGCAGCTTGCCCTCTTGTGTTTCAAATTTCAGTTTAGTAAATTAAATCAGTGATATGTTTAATGCCTTGCTTTAGTTAATTAACTACATTCTTTCCTTGGTTCCTTGGTTTTTGCACTAGGAGTCAAATACATTAGGATATTTTTGTTATTTTTTACTTTTGTGTTTCCTTTTCCTGCAGAAAAAGCATAATTTGTTTTCACAAGCCATAAGTGAATATTTATGTCTGTACTCTTATAATAAGCCTTGATTTTCTAACCAGACTCCTGGCTCCAGTGCTCACTTACTCGGTAACAACAGACTTACATGACAACAAGACTTAATTAGTTTAATTTATTTTGGCTAATTAGTAAAACATCACAAAATTGTCTTTTCTGATTATCATTTGCTTAATCCTCTGTTAGGGTTGCGTCAGGGTTCCCTATTGTCATCCTGGGGAGAATGTTTCAGGTGCTGAGCAGATACCAGGACAGGGCGCCAGTCCACAGACACATACACACACACACACACACACACACACACACACACTATGCAGGGGCAAATCACCAGCCAACCTCAAAATATTGTATATGGCCATGAAAACATGGAATATGGAAACTCTTACCAAATAGGGATTATAACATCTACCACTACCTCACCCACTAAAATTAGTATTATAAAATACTGTGAAAATGGATGCAATTACATATGTAGATAGTTAATAAACAGAATAAAAAGAATAATAAACAGTGAAGTGCTCTTACACTTCCATTTCCAAGGTTTTTTTCTTGGATGTAATCTGCTCAATATGCTGTACAGTGAATATTGAGACTTTATGAGTGATTAAGCAAAGAATTTACAAGGCATGTAAGGGGTTATTTCAAGCAATTAACACCCTGCCTCTTTAAGACACTCTGTGCATGCACTCAGACACATTCCCCTCACACAGGTGTCAAAGAGTTTTAGCACATAATCCAGCACCTTATGAACTAATATGAAGGCAAGATTAATTGCATACTTCCAAGTAAAATCTGTTGACTGGGGATAATTAAGCTTTAATATATGCATAGAATCAATAAAAAGGCAAAATATATATTTACCAGAAGAATATTTAATGACATAAGTTCTGAATGAATTTTCATATATTAGATCTCAGTTGTGCACTTGACAGTCATTAACATTTTATTGCCTATTTTATAGTTGTGTACAAACAATGCAGGCCTTACTAGATTCTTGTCCCTGATGACTATCAATATCTGCCAAGGAACCAGAGGCCTTCAAATAATTTAAGACACTAACTCTAGACATAAGGTGGCACGGTGGCTTAGTGGTTAGCACGTTCGCCTCTCAGCACTAGTTCGAATCCCCATCTGGGTGGAGTTTCCATGTTCTCCCCGTGTCTGCGTGGGTTTCCTCCGGGTTCTCCGGTTTCCTCCCACAGTCCAAAAACATGGATCAAGTCAATTGAGTTCTCCAAATTGCCCCCTATAGAGTGTGGTTGTGTGAGTGAGTGTGTGCCCAACGATAAATTGGCGCCTTGTCCTGGGTGTATCTGCCCACCGCCCGAGACGTTCTCCCCTGGATGGCCATGGGGAACCCCACCGT
Source organism: Corydoras sp. C115 (assembly GCA_019802505.1). Classification (NCBI taxonomy): domain Eukaryota; kingdom Metazoa; phylum Chordata; class Actinopteri; order Siluriformes; family Callichthyidae; genus Corydoras; species Corydoras sp. C115. The sequence goes on from JAFMOC010000071.1 coordinate 788,524, forward strand.
GACCCTAATAGGATAAAGCGGAAGATAATGAATGAATGAATGAACTCTAGACATTTTATTAAACTCATTATAACACTAGCCATCTGAATTAAAATGATTAAATAAAAAACAACACTATACAAAAGCATTGTGTGCAGGGGGCTTATTATAAAGCAAATCTACTATATATACTGCACACAGGGACTTAGTAAATGATCTAGGCTGGACCATAAGACATTTCTCTGTCACTGTCACATTGCTTTCATGAATTCGTCCCATGCACGAGGCAGGTGGGCGAGTGTTGAAGGATGAATGGAATGAAATCCGCACTTGCCCAGATGAATGGCTTTTTAAAGGCATTTGTACCCACATGAATTCCTCAGACACTAAAAGTGCTCATCGCGCTGCCCTGCCAGTGAACTCAAGATGTCTAAAGACCCACAGCACATAAGATATAGCAGCAGAACAGAGAAAATTGGTCATGAGGGTAGAGGACATATTGCGCTTTAATACATTTGGTCAGATTTGTGTTTTCTTATGTGTTTTTCTGGATTCTTGGTTTTAATCTTTAATCTAACAAGAATGTGATACTGAGCTTAAGACAATACCAGATTACACATGCAATTTAATCTCATGTGTATATCTCTCTGTACAGCCTTATGTAAATGTCATATATAGACATTTTAGCCATATTATCACTGTTGCCAAAACTCATTTATCTGCACTTCTGAGAGGCATGACAGTTACTGATTTATCCACTTATTAAAATGTGGCTATATTGAGCCTCAGTAATGTCACAGCCATTTAGAGTAGGGTGTACAGCATAATTGATCACTTGTTTTCCACATGGGAGTAAATGTGTTCTCAAATCTAGAAGGACATGCTGAGGCAACGCGTTGGTTACCAAAAGCCATGCCTGCCACCTAAATTTAGTTGCATCACAACAAAAGGCTATTGTTTACATTAAAAGTACATTTACACTTTCTGGAACATTTAACAATTTAGACACTTCATACTCCAGGTAACTTAAATTAGATCAGTTTACTACACTTTTATTTAAATGATTTTGATTCGATTTCTGTTGATTTTATTATCTGTCCACTGAAGTACACATATGTGTCATGTAATATTCATATTTTTATAGCCATATAGCACTGCACTCAGCCATTAATTATTTAGCAATTGCAGCTGTGAATGATTTTGTTTCCAAATAAAATCTTGGAATTTTGCTCTGTACACAAGACTGTGTTTTGTTAGTTGCAATTTTTGTCTTTTTTAACACATGTTAATCTTGACTACTCTTGGGTTCCTGCGGAGGTTTGTTTACTCTTTACAACCACCAAAAAGGGGCTCTAGATGTCTCACCACCTCTACGTGGTTCAAGCAGAAACACCCATGATTGGTGGTCAAGAGTGGTTAACGCTATTGTGGGCAGGGTTTCCCTTACCATGCTCACTGTCACAATTGAGTTTTGTGTGCAGATTGCTTTGTGTCGCCACTCTCAGAGACTATTGGTTTCCTGTTGAAAGTAAAAGAGCAGACGGCGTGCAGTAAACTACTAAATTTGCTGGCTGTTAAGGGGATCACTTCTTACTCCCTGCTGCTTTAGCAACACTCCATAGTGTTTTAGCATGATTGGTAAAGTTACACCATTGCTCTATAGGTGACCCCTCTTTTGTTTTTGTTCTAGGGACACCATAGTCCCTAGTATAATGTTGTCTGTCCTATGCTGTTGGGTGCTGCAATGCATGCCATGTACTTTATAATATGGGAAGAAAAATTGGGCCAAATCTAGCACTGCTTGAAAATCTGTGCCAATATTAATTGCAGGTAACATTTTCTGGGAATTTGAAAACAGGGAAATTCAGGGATATTCAGTCTTCATGATTTAATAATAAAATGTTATTTTGGGTACAGGCACAAGTGGGAATTTGCCCCATGTGTTTTCCCTGGGAGCTTTGCGTGGTATATATATAAGGAAGGGGTTTGTGTGTCTGCGTTTTTGTTGGTGTGTTTAAATTCTAAATGTTGGTGTGTTTGAGTTCTAAATGTTCTAAATGTTGGTGTGTTTGAGTTCAAATCCCTACTTTGTGTGAGTTCTTCGTCCGCCATAAAAGTGGGATCAAATCGCCTAGAACGTGTACTGGAGGTGATTGATCAAGAACTGGAGTCTCTCGTACTGGGAATCCTTGGTGCAAGACAGAATGGAGCACCCGGCCAAAGGTCGCAAGGATGCAGCTTCGACTGTCGGATTATAACGGAGAGACCGAGGGGGAATCATATGAGGCTCAGCAGGAAATCGTAAGGAGGAACACCCATTGATCAGGTGAAGAGGCGGTGGCACGTTTGGGCCTGGAGAGCTGCCCCCAGAGTGTAGGGGCAACCTGACAGGCCTCACCGGAGCGATGAGAGGATGGTTAATTTGACAACCCAATAAACCGTCCACCAAACAGCTACTTACGGCTAGGCGAATGCACTGCGCCGGTGGGAAACGGAGAGGGAGATGCCCAGTGAGGGATGTGGCAGCTCCGCAGCATTTAGTGACCCCTTTGTCACTTTCTCCGGCCATGTTGGTGAGGTGGGGGGGCCTTACATCTCCTGCACGATAGTAAAAGTGTTGATAGACACTCGCTCCTCCGCGACAATAATTCACACCGGTGTGGTAACGGACATGGCTGGTGAAGCGGTCAAAACCCAGAGCGAGCCCGAACTTTCCACGTTCATCAGCCTGATGGGATGCCATAAAAGAGGATTACTTCACTGTGGCGGACGATCGCTAAAGTTCTGCGGCAGTGAAGCAATTGAAAGCTGCATGACCACACACATGAAGCGGCGTTGGCACAGCAGCATTGCACGATGAAAGACCCGGCCCTGTTGCAGGATTTCTTGCAGATTAGACCGCATCCTCATCTCTGGCACTGCCATCAGCGAGTCCAAGTTCAAACCCTTCCAGGATTTAAGGACAGGTGAGAAATAGTAAAAGTCAGAACCCACAAAAAAGAAGCGGAAGCAACAATGGCAAAAGTTCCTCCCAGTTTCTTTTATTTTTAGGAAGAAACCTTAAGCGGACCAGTGGGGGACTCATCAGGTTCTGTCCAGTAATTTTTGTAAAAGCAGACAAAACAAAAGGTTTCAGGAGGGAGGTGTGGAAGACCGGATGGACCTGATACTAGTTCTTATCAATACAATAATGGGTTGATCTGATGCAGAACCTTAACGGGGCCAAGAAATCTGGGCAAAAGCTTGTGAGAACCCGAATGGCTCCGTAAATCACGGGAATTAAGCCATACTAAGTCTCCAGGTGCATAAACTGGGTCCTGACTACGAAGGACACAAGACGGACACTCTTGCGACACAAGACGTGGTCAATGCTTTGATGAACCTGTGCCCATATCCTCTCATTACGCTTGAACCATGCATCAATACTCATTCATACTCACCATTTCCTCAACACTTAATCTCACACATCAAGCCATCCAACCCTCTCCTCCTTCTCCCCTGTCACAGAATCTAACATCTGCAAAATTCTTCTTGCCATTAACCCAACTACTTGCCCCCTTGATTCCATCCCATCCCACCTTCTTCAATCCATCGCCTCCTCCATCACACCAGCTCTCACACACATCATTAACTCCTCTCTCACGTCTGGGACTTTTCCAAATTGTTTCAAACAGGCCATAGTCAAACCCCTACTCAAAAAAACCTACGCTCAACCCAAATTTGGTCGAGAGCTACAGAACTGTTTCTCTTTTACCTTTCCTGTCTAAAACACTTGAACGGGTGGTATCCACACAGGTCTCCAAATTTCTTAATCAGAATAATCTCCTTGATCCCAATCAATCCGGTTTTAGATGTGGTCACTCCACGGAGACAGCATTGCTCTCTGTAATTGACTCACTTAAATCTGCCAAAGCCAAATCTCAATCCTCGCTCCTCATTTTGTTAGACCTTTCTGCAGCTTTTGATACAGTAAATCATCAGATTCTACTGTCCACTCTAGCTGAATTAGGCATTTCTGGTACGACACTTGAATGGTTTCGATCCTATCTCACAGGAAGGACCTTCAAAGTGTCATGGAATGGGGAGATCTCTAACTCTCACCAAGTACGCACTGGTGTGCCTCAGGGCTCTGTACTTGGTCCTCTCCTCTTCTCACTTTACATGACATCACTGAGCAGTCATCCAGCCGCATGGATTCTCTTACCACTGCTATGCTGATGACACTTAACTACATCTGTCTTTTGCCCCTAATGACACCACCATCTCAAATCGGGTATCTGCCTGCCTCACGGACATATCTGTTTGGATGAAGGCCTGTCATCTCAAATTAAACTTAGAAAAAACAGAGCTTCTCATTATCCCAGCTAAACCCTCAATCCATCACAACCTGACCTTCCAAATTGATGGCTCCACAATCTCCCCAACCGATTCGGTCCGGAACCTTGGTTTCACAATAGACTCCCACCTTAAACTCTCTGATCATGTTATCAAAACCGCCCTTTCTTGTTGATTCCTTCTTTACAACATAAGGAAGATCAGACCCTTTTTGACTGAACATGCTACCCAACTGCTTGTTCAAGCCCTAGTCCTATCCCGGCTTGATTATTGTAATGCGCTACTTGCCGGTATCCCAGCTTCCACAATCAGACCTCTTCAACTAATTCAAAACTCTGCAGCCCGACTTGTGTTTAACCAGCCCAAGCGAACTCATGTCACTCCATTACTCACTTCCCTCCATTGGCTTCCTGTATCTGCTCGCATGCAGTACAAGTCACTGACTCTGGCATACAGAACCATTTCTGGATCTTTCCCCTCCTACCTTCACTCTATCTTTTCAAAATACACTCCGACTCGTTCACTTTGCTCCAGTGATGATTGCCGCCTGGCGATTCCACCTCACCGAGGAGCTAATTCTCACTCCGTGGCGTTCACCACTGCAAAATGGTGGAACGATCTTCCCAACCCTGTCCGTAAGGCAGAATCACTAAACAGTTTTAAGAAACTACTGAAGACGCATCTCTTTAACAAATACCTGTTGTAGAGAAAAAAAAGGGGGGGGGGGGCCGCAGCATCGAATAACAATCAGGTTTGATGAATTTACAGTATAGTTGGTTTTCTCCATGGCTTCTGACTTGTGGTGTTCTCATTTGTAAGTCGCTTTGGATAAAAGCGTCTGCTAAATGACTAAATGTAAATGTAAATCAATAACTGGTGAATTGGAGGGTTCCAGATCCCACAACGCAAATGGTGGTTGAAATCCCAACACGCATTGAAATGGGGTTAGCCCGTTGGTGGAATGGCGGAGGGAATTCTGTGCGATCTCAGCCCAAGGAAGGAAATGTGACCAATCCGAGGCATTGTTCCTAGCAAAGATATGAATAAACTTCCCAAGCTCTTGATTAGCTTTCTCACATAACCCATTACTACCAGGGTGGCATTCGGAGGTTAGACTGTAGAACTGTAGCTCCCAATTTTTCAAAAAAGGCCCTCCATACCACAGAAGTAAACTGAGGACCCCTGTCAGAAAGAATGTCCTCTGGTATCCAAAAAAATATGGATAAGCTTGGAAAACAGAAGCTCTGCCATCTGAAGAGCCGAAGGTGGTGCCGCAAAAAGGATAAACTGAACTGTGCAAGACGATCCATCAATGAGGGTAACCACAATGGTGAACCCCTCGGAAACAGGTAAATCAGTATAATCAATAGCCATGTGGGACCAAGGACGAGAAGGAACTGGCAGGGGATTGAGCTTCCCGGCGGGTGACACATTAGGAGTCTTACAAACCGCACAAATGGAACAGGAGGAAACCACATACTGAATGTCAGAGTTTAAAGATTCCCACCAGTATTTATGTTAAAGAAGTTGAATCGTCACGTACACCAGGATGTCCTGCACACAACAGAGAATGAGCCCAGGTGATTCTCATGATCAAACGAATACGGAACAGTAAGGGTACAAACAATAAACCAGATGGGCAGTGGGGAGGAGCTGGACAACCCTGTAAGACCCTCTCGATCTCATGGTCAAACTCCCAATGTATGGTATTCAGGAAACATCTCGCAGGAAGAATAGAGGCATCCTCCATACACCCACAACCACGACCTGGATGCAGTCGTGAAAGAGCATCTGCTTGAAGATTATGATGATCTGGCCGATAGGAGATGGTTAACTAAAATTTGTTGAAAATTAGCGAAACTGACGGGAATTGAGGCGTTTGGCCCCCTTAAGATATTCCAGATTCTTGTGACCCTTTATGACAACTAAGGGGTGGTTGGATCCCATTAACCAATGCCGCCATTCCGCCAGAGCAATTTTAATAGCCAACAACTCTCTGTCCCCAATACTATAATTGCTTTCAGTCTGAGACAGCTTCCTGGATAAGAAAACCACCGGACGACGATGGGAAGATGACTCCAGTCCCTGAGAGACAACAGCCCCCACCCCGTTAGAAGCATCCACTTCCACAAAGAACTGAGAATAAGGATCTGGATGAGCTAAAACAGGAGCAGACGCAAAATGGGCCTTAAGGTCAGCGAACGCCTGCTCTGCCCTCAAACAATGTAGCCCAAACATGAGATCTGTTCTTGGTGGAACTTACACTTATCGGCATTTACCATAAGCTGATTTCGTAGCAGACGCCAAAGGACGGTAGTAACATGATGATGATGTGTGGTAAGATCAGACGAGATGATAAGAATGTTGTTGAGGTAGACCAGGACAAACTCCTTTAAAAAGTCCCATCAGACCTCATTGATAAATGCCTGGAAAATACCAGGAGCATTGGTAAAACCAAACAGCATAACCAGGTACTCATACTGCCCTGAAAAGGTAACAAAAGCAGTCTTCCACTCATCGCCCTCTCAAATACCTACCAAGTTATAAGCAATACGAAGGTCTAATTTAGAAAAAATAGTAGCTCCCTTTAACCATTCTAATGCTGAGGGAACTGAAGGCAGGGGGTAAGCCAACCTGCGCATGGTTAAACACCCGATAATCAATACAGGACCTCAACGAAGAATACTTCTTGGGTACAAAAAAAAAATCAGTGAGTAAAACAATATGGAGATCAATGGGTAGTATCCTGAGAAGCCTAGGAGATGGCCGGGTCATGCCGCTAAAATAAAGAGAAACGTCAGCTCCTCAGTGTGAAGAACACTCACAGACAAATGACAAGACACCATAGAACGTGAAATGGTACCAGGGTACAGCGAGCGACCATCAGTGGAACTAACCCGAATGGACTGCGTAAGCTTAAGTTTTAGGAATACCCCACTTATCAGCAAAAGAAGAATCCAGAAAATTCTCCTCAGCCCCAGAGTCCAGTAATGCAGTAGTGGAAAGACATTTGTCCAAGAACGTCAACATAACAGGCAGTAAAAACGGTTGTTGCAAATGAAACATGCTCACCACCACTGAATCCTGCGAAGAGGTAGTGGCCCTAAGCCTAGTGGCCCAACCACGACCCCTAGTGGAGGGACACGCGGGACATTGGTCCAACAAATTATCATTTTCACCACAATACAAACACAAACGCCCTCGAATGCAATGACTCCTCTCGCTGGCAGACAACCGAATAGATTCCACTTGCATAGGGGTCTCAAGATCCGCCATAGAAGCGGTAGATGCAGCCGTGGTGTGAAGGAGAGAATGCAAACCCTTCTTAGATTGCCAGAACTGATCCAACTGAAAAGTGGTGGTGATGAGTTAAGAGAAGGACATGCCCTTGTCCTTAAAAAGTACCTCTGCCACAAGGTCCAGAGCGGTAAGCTACCACCAGGGTCAGCTATGCTCATTCCATCCGCTATGAGCCGCAAGCGTCTGGAACTCCAGCGTGTAATCAGCGACAGATAGATCTCCTGCCACATGTCCCTTGCGTGGGTGAAAAAACGTGCTGTGAAAACATTCCAAAAACGAAGTACCGGCTGCGATGCTGGCAGCAGAAATGTCGGATGAACTCCCGGCGTCCGGTGGAACGGTATTCTCGGAAAACCCCTGATCCAGACGTGTTTGCCGAACCATCAGCATACTCATAGCGCAAATGAGCTTGCTTATATCCTGCCGAAACCCACCCAAAAAGCGTCCCAGCTCACGCAGCACGAAGGACGGGTCCATGGCTAGCATTGGTTATTGATACGGCAAATAACAGACTACTAAAACGTTTGATGCAAAAAAGGCATTTAATAAACAGAAGTAGACCACAAAACGAAAAACAACACAAACACAAAAGAGGAGGCAAGCTGACCAGACACCAGCTGACTGACGGCGTAACCTGCGATGTAGACGATCGCCGACGCCATCACGAAGCATTCACTTGTCACTGCCTTTAAGAGCCAGGTGCAGTCCGACCAATTATGCATAAATTAACATTGGCTAGTTAATAAAAAAACAAACTTAATTTGGGTCTGGTAAATCTCATATCTAATCCTTGATAGTAGACAAAAGCAGACCCAGCAGTTTAATCAATACGTAAAGGAGACAATGTGAATACTATGAAATGCCTACCGTTAAAGGCTTTTTTGCATTTAGACTTCCAGCATAGATCTAAAGTGGTGGAAGTCAGTCAGTTGTACAGCAACTATTATTTTTTATGATTTACTTTTTTTTTTTGTAATTGTATCCCTACTATATAATTTTCTTCATATTCAAGTAAGTTCAAGTTCAAGTAATTTATTTATATAGCGCTTTTTACAACAGTACATTGTCACAAAGCAGCTTTACAGAATGAAAAGCCTTTAAACCCCCAAAGAGCAAGCCGAAGCGACAGTGGCAAGAAAAAACTCCCTTTTATGTTGTTATTTAAGGAAGAAACCTTGGGAGGACCAAGACTCAGTGGGGGACTCATCCTCCTTGAGCGGCCAGGCAGCAACAACAGTGTAGGACAGCCATGTAGAGATATTAAACAAATGGAAAAACTAACAACTGGAAAACTATATGTGAGTCCATTAGGGGGCGTCCTGCAGGACCGCCTTGTAAGGTTCCATACAGTATTAGTCAGCAGAGCCATGGATGAAGGTCTCCAGGAAGCCAGTCACACCTCAAAAGAAACAGACAAGGAAGGCAGTTAAAGCTAATAATAAAGCACGGCATTTAATTAATAAGTAATTAATTGACACAGTGCAGCATGTGACTCCGGCATCACTGACTAGAGCAGCATAACTAAAAGAGGCAGATACTGCAGACTCTACATAGTTGGGATGGTGCCCCGGAACAGCATCATTTCAGCGCCACACCCCCCCATTAATGATGAGGTGGGTGAAGAGGTGAAACGACAGCATACACTGATCAGAGATTACCACCCCAACACAGCCAAGCCTGAGATCTATATCTTTATCTACAGGGGATTAATTAAATGCAAGATTAAATAAATGTGTTTTTAATTTATTTTTAAAGATTAATAGTGATTCAGAATCACGTACAGTAACTGGAAGGCTATTCCAAAGTTGAGGAGCCTTGTGGAAGAATGCTCTTCCACCAGCAGTAATTTTATTTATACTAGGAGCTAAGAGTAAACCAGCACCTTGAGATTGGAGCTTGCGTGTTGGCTTATACAATTGAATCAGCTCACTCAGACACTGTGGAGTCTGATTATGTAGAATTTGTATGTTATCAATACAATTTTGTACTCAATACGAAACTTAACTGGTAGCCAGTGCAAGTTTGATAACACAGGACTGAAATGATCAAACTTTCTGGTTTTAGTTAAAACTCTAGCTGCAGCATTTTGCACAAGTTGTAATTTATGTAATGATTTATTAGAACATCCTGTCAGAAGTGAATTACAATAATCTAAACTTGAGGTAATAAAAGCATGAATTAGTTTTTCTGCATCTTGGAGGGAGAGGATATTTCGAAGCTTCGAAATGTTACGAAGGTGAAAAAATGCAATTCTAGTAATATTGCTAATGTGCTTTGTAAAGGAGAGATTTGAATCAATAATGACACCAAGATTATTTACAGATGAACTGGGTCTAATTAGGGAGTTATCAAGGTTTATAATAGTGTTAGAAGCTTTGTTAATTTTGTCCTTGGGTCCAACTATTAGAAACTCCGTTTTATCAGAATTTAGCAGTAGGAAGTTTTTTGACATCCATATTTTAACATCTTGGATGCAGTCCTCGAGCTTACTGACGGAACGAGCATCATTAGGATGTGGCCTTCCCTTGTGGCCTGTCAACTAGAGGGATTTTTAGAGTAGGAATTTATGTTTTTTAATTAAAAGCAAATGTGAGTTCATGCAACAATGGAGTATGATTTGGCACTGCGATTTACAATGTATATGCAGTGTGTTTGAGATCAGGGCGCTGTGCAAGCCATTGGAGTTCCTCCAAATCCTGTCTTGGACGTTGCTTTGTTCACAGGATCAAAATAGAAAATAGGGCCTGACTGGAAATAGCACACGGTATAACAGTTTAATCATGAGTGTTGAATATTTTCAAGTAGGATTTTCCTAATAGGATTTATTTGGGAAAGTGCAAAATAAGTGGGAACAGTGTTTAAAACACATCACCATGGCTGTGTCTAATTTAATGGACATGATAATAGACCTCCATCATGTTAGTGATGAGACCGAGACTAACCACCCAGATAATACCTGCTCTGTTGTGGTCCTGAGGTGGTTGTGATCATTCCATCCACCCATTATCTTCTGCTTTATCCTCTACTAGGGTCGCGGAGGGGGTACCCCATGCCCATCCAGTGGAGAAAGTTTCGGGGGCAGGGCAAATACACCCAGAACAGGGCACCAATCTATCGCTGGGCACACACTCACTCACACAGACACACTCTATATGGGGTAATTTGAAGAATTCAATTGACCTTAATCCATGTTTTTGAACTGCGGGAAGAAAATGGAGAACGCGGAGGACACCAACGTGGATACGGGGAGAACATGGAAATTCCACCCAGATTGGGATTCAAACCGGGATTCCCTAATGCTGAGAGGCAAAGTTCTAACCACTAAGCCACCGTGCTGCCCTATGTGAAACTAATAAAATGGTAAATGTGTGTGAAAAGCACTTATTATAATAGCCAAAGAGAGTATCTTCCCAACTCTCATTCAGCATCCTAAAGAAACAGCTTAAAATGTATCTCTTCCACAAACACATGATATAGAAAATAAATTATAAAAAAAACAATACATTCTTGGGAATGTTTACATAAACAATTAGGAAGTTGGAGAAAACACCCAGGTATTTGTGTTTTAAGAGGAAAAAAAACTGTGAGGAGCAAGGCTTGTGTGCCAAGACATTGTTAACAGTGTAGGACACTAAGGAACAGCTTTTCTACATAATCATATTACCATTTCTGTTAAAGCAAAATTAGATAAATAAATAAAGGGTTCATACTACAGAACTGATTTCCTTCAGATTATATGGCATTGGGCCGAACATGCTCAATAAACTTTTGTAATTTAAAAGAAAAACTGCATAGGAACGTTGTATTTACTGTGTTCTCATTTTTGTCTGAAATTGAGTGGGAGTGTTACAAACATAGCAACTTCAAAAGGTCAGTCCAAAAACCTTCAGCTCCACACAAAACATCCGCTTTCCCTCCAAGGATATCAATTTATTTGTATCACCATGTGTACAGCATTCAGAATGTGCCCATCTGTTTTGTGCACCCCCCTCCTTGGCAGCACGTGGTGATGGTTTCAAATCAGTCTAATTTGGAGGGAGAAAAATCAGGCTTTAGATTTGGGTTTCTATTAACAAAACAGGCTAATTACTATCAAAGAATGAGGGCTGCCAGTCCCAGGCTGTCTCCTACTTCATCTACTTACTTATTATTGTGGTTAAGTGATGCTTCAGATTGTAGTTACCAAGCACTGACTTTAGATGTTAGTCTTGTAGCTTTATTTACAAACACACACACACACACACACACACACACCCCTATACTGTTGATATTAAACCCATTTCGAATTTTGCATTAAGGATTCCAACTCTCAGTTTTATGGACTGCACTTTTTTATTACTGCACAGTATACATTATTTAATCATTAAAGTCTTAAAAAATACAAATAGATGGACTAGATTATGTACAAGGGCCATCTTTACAGTAAGTGAAAATGATAAAATGTACAATAAATGGAGCAAAAAGGTAAGTCCAAACTTATAAAACTTGTGTTTAAACACTAGCATAAATGCATAATGAAATTACTAATTTTATCTTTCACCAATTATACAAAACTAATTATATAGTGCAAGCCACTATATGAAAAGAAGATTTTTTTGTTATTGCTGCTGGTATTGTAGGACTAATTTTTATTTATGCCAGTGCAAGCATGATGCACCATCTTCTCATCATGTTTATGAACGCAGTATACTTCTCAAACAGTGTAATGGTGCCCCAGACCAAGACACCATACAAAGCAGTAATGAACAAGAGATGTAATTGTCTTACACACTGGGCTTCGGTCCCTGCTCACAAATTAGGTAACTTCCTAAAATGAGCCCAGCTGTAATTGATTATGGCATTGAAAGCTTAATCAACACTCTCTCATTGACTTAAATCATCCTAAATGATGTATGTAATTAAGGCTTTAGCCTATCTTTGACTAGCTAGTGAGAGAACATTGTTGAAAAATGCACAAATAAACTTACCATTTGAAATGGAACCTCTGGCCTTCTTACTCTTCTTCATTTAAAAAAAGAAGACTGAACTAAACCAAATCTTAATTTTTGAAAAGTGGACCATAGAATCAGATTGTTTACAGTCATCTCTTTTGTTTTAATGTCTGCTACAAATATATCCATTCAAGATATACACACACACACACACACACTCACCGGCCACTATTAGGTACATCTCCTCAGTTCTTCACTGTCTGTTATATTTAATTCCGCTAATCATATAACTTGACAATGTGGTTATATAATCACAGACTGTAATCCATTTCTATCTCTACATTCTTTGTTAGTCCTCTTTAGTATGTTCTCTGATGATTAGGACCCCAATAAAGAAGGTAATAGGGTGGCGGATGATTTTCAGGACTGCAGAGATACTGACATGGTGGTGGTGTGTTAGAGTGTGTTGTGTTTGTAAGTAGATTTGACATAATAGTGCTGATCGACAGAGAACAGTACACCATTTAAAGTGCCAGTGTCCGATCCACTCGTACATCATCGGAAAACAGAAGGGACTAACAAAGTATGTAAAAAAAAAAAAAACAACAGAATGTTAGAACTACTAAGTCTATCTATATGATCAGTGGAGGAACAATGAGCTATACCTAATAAATTGGCCTGTGGATATATGAAAAAATGCTGTAAACTAAGAATGCTTTCAAAAATGGAAGTGTTAGCAGTTTATTTTCATCAATTAACAAAATGCAGTGAATTAACAGGAGAGAAAGCAAATTAATATTAAATAATCAAATCAATAGTTGGTGTGACCACCCTTTGCCTTAAAAACAGCATCAATTCTTCTAGGTGCACTTGCACAGTTCTTGAAGGAACAAGACTGGTAGGTTGTTCCAAACATTTTGGAGAACTAACCACAGATATTCTGTAGATGTAGGCTTTCTCAAATCCTTCTGTCTCTTTATGTAATCCCAGACAGACTCGATGTTGAGATCAGGGCTCTGTGGGAGCCATCACTTCTTATTCTTCTTTACGCTGAAGATATTTCTAAATGACATTGGCTTGGGGTCGTTGTCCAGCTGCAGAATAAATTTTGGGCCAATTATATGCCTCCCTGATGGTATTGCATAATGGATAATGTGTATGTGCCGGTATTTCTCAGCATTGAGGATACCATTAATCCTGTCCAAATCTCCAACTCCATTTGCAGAACTGTAGCCCCAAACTTAGGTTGATAGTTGAATCGCTTGGCCTTGTTTCCATGTCGGAATGGCTTTTTGGCTGCAACTCTTCCATGAAGACCTTGCTCTGTATATTTGGCCACAGTCATACCAAAACAGAAAAAGGTCATCCTCAAACAGTTTGCATAAAGGTACAGACATACAATTGTCTAAAATCCAAATTTTGATGTTTGAATTCTTACACATGCTTCTACTTCTAAAAACACTACTTCTGGACTCATTCTTCACACCCTCAACCAGTCTTCTTCCACTCTCCACCTACTTAACTATTCATTACAGTTTTTGCACTAGCACTTTATTTAAATACAAATCTGCAACTTGCACAACCGTTATGTTTACAGGTGCGTCTGTGTGTGTGTGAGTGTGTGTGTGTGTGTGTGTGTGTGTGTGTGCGTGCGTGCGTGCATGAGTGTGTGTGTGTATGAGAAATGCTAGTTTGGGTATGTCTGTCATTATTGTGCACTGTGGGCTATTGGAACCAAAGACAAATTCCTTGTATGTGTGAGCATACTTGGCCAATAAAGTCCGATTCTGATTCTGATTCTGACATGCAGGAATTTGACTGATTTAATTTTGTTCTATAAAGTATTGCAAAGCTAGGATGTAATGATACTTTAGTCCATTCATTAATCAATAATTAGCAAATTTTACTGTAAAATATTTAGAAATAAGACAATCAATTGGAAACACTGGAACTGTTTAAAACTCAATGTTATTGTACAATTCAGATATCATTTTAAACTTATCATTTTAAAGACAATATGTTCTTCTGACAGACATTATGAGTCCAGATGATGATGATGTAATCACTTAATGAGCCATAAAGGTGAGCATTTAGTGTGACAGAACAGCAACACTCCATCGTAGCAAACACCATCATGAGCAAACGCTCCTCATGAAAATGGAAATTTCTAAAACTAACTCCAGGGAGAATCCCAGTTCTGTAAATGTTGTGGGAGTATTAGAATTAGGCAGTGGTCGAGCCTTACTTCTTAGTGAGATATGTGAAAGCAAACGGAAGGTAACCGCTCTCTCCTGTGTATAAACAGAGCCAATTTGATTGTGTTGGTAATTGGTTTTTGCACCAGCAATTAAAACATCTTTTCCTGTAAGGGCCTTACAATCAATTAACTTGCAGCTAATTTGGAGGGCTGATTCAAATCTTAATGTGATTGACCTCAGTTTCATTGTTTCGAAATGTTTCCCGCTGGTAAGTGGAGGCTGATCAGAGAACCAGTGTCTCATTACTGTTTGTAATTTTCTGTGATCAGTGAAGCAAGAAAGTACTAGTTCCTGGATTTTTATGTTTTTCTCCCTTTTTTCTGAATTGTAGGACATAAAAAATAATTATTTTTTTGAGCAATGACTTGTGTGTGAAAATAGAAAGGGACTGACAATAAATGCAACTGTAAGATGGTCTCTGTAATGTGAAACAATTGAAATAAAAAATCCAATCTGACTAAAGAGGTAAAAGTTCAAAGGGGAATAAATGTAAATCTCAAACACGCTTTGAATTTTTTAAAATAAAAACAAACTACTGATTAACAACTATTGTGGTTAACAACATACTGTGCTTTTCTAAATATACACATGGCAGGTTAATTAAGGCGCTAAAATCATTTACTCATTCTCAAGCTAAAAAAAGATGACGGCACCTCCTTCTCACCTCCTTCTGTCTGTTGCTAGGAGCAACACACTCTTATCTTTAGCAAACTCACATGATTTTTACAGCTCCAGAAATAACACACACGACTGTGGAGTTGGCCAATATTGTGGGCATGATGCAAGTAAATGACGTGACCTGGGAATGGGATGGTCGATACTTTATTGGAATAGAGAAAGAGAAGGATGGAGATGGGTGACAGGGGTTGAAGGAGACCAGCAATGGATGCAGTTGAGTGGAAAACCATTTGCAGATGAAAAACAGCTGCTCAGTGGTTAAGCGGCGGGTCATTAACAGACCCAGTGGCATGAAACAAAGTACTGGACGTTTGGAAGGTTGTTTACAAGTCACGGGAGTGGGCAAAGACAAACCACCCCTGTAAACTTTTGCTCTCTACATTGCCCTCTCTGCTTAATAATGTCCTTGATACTTTCATCATCAGAGAGATCAGCTTTTGGTAATTAGTACACTGTAAACAATAAGACAACCAAACACAAGGTGTTTAGTTAATGAATGGTTAGTAACATATTAGGTAGAGTTGGGGGTCTGTCAAAAAGTCAAGTAATGTAATGTAATCACACACTGTAATCTATACATTACACTGTATTAGTATAAGTATAAGCTAAAAGTTTAGATTTTTTTAATATATATACTTTCTATGAATTCCTAATGGATTATGAAAACATACTTTAAGCTTCTAAGACTTTATAATACAGAATAACGGTTCATTGTAAAATGTTTGTTTTTACTGTTTATTAACTTATTACAGTATAAAGACCAATGATGGGGTGGGGCGGCACGGTGGCTTAGTGGTTAGCACGTTCGCCTCTCAGCACTAGGGATTCCCGGTTCGAATCCCCATCTGGGTGGAGTTTCCATGTTCTCCCCGTGTCTGCGTGGGTTTCCTCCGGTTTCCTCCCACAGTCCAAAAACATGGATCAAGTCAATTGAGTTCTCCATATTGCCCCATATAGAGTGTGTATGCGTGCGTGTCTGTGTGAGTGAGTGTGTGCCCAGCGATAGATTGGCGCCCTGTCCTGGGTGTATCTGCCCACCGCCCGCATGGGGAACCCCCCCACGACCCTAATATAGGAAAAGCGGAAGATAATGAATGAATGAATGATGGGGTGTTTTAAAATATTTGAGTAATAAATGTCGGTCAAAGGTTTTAGAACACCCCAATTTTTTCTGTTATTTATTGCAATTTATGTCGTTCAACTCCACTGAGTAGCCTGAAATGGTAGACTGGAAAAAGGTATTATGTACAGATGAAACAAAATGTGATAAAATATTTACTTCATCATGAGCATCTTTGTACGCCATTTAGTAGGCAAAGCGATGGTTCAGTCTACAACCATAATATGATATATTGAGTAATATATATATTGAGTACATTTTGCACTCACTATGGTATATATATATATATATATATATATATATATATATATATATATATATATATATATATATGTATGTGTGACAGATAAAAGTGTGATGATATTTATGAGCGCACACACACACAAACACACAAACATCTGTTTCCAATTCGTTACCAACCCAACGAAAATCAAATGGGCCTGGCACTGTGTTCCCATGGCAACACCAACCGCATATGCTGGTGTGCACTGGGGCAAATGCTTTGAGATCACTGCTGCTTCTTAAGATCAAAGAAGACTCATTTTCCAGTTGCTGCTCTTCAAGTTGATGGTCATGCCAAAGAAGGGAGTAAACAGGCGCTCGACAAAAAGATGTAAGACCCAGTCAAGGCTTTTCCAAATTGCCTCGCGGTCCAGCCATGGAGTGGGGGAATGAAGTCAGGGTTTAAACTAATGAGTATTTATATGTATGGCAGGAGATAAGAATGGAAAAAGCATTGAATCAGAAGTCATTTAAAAAAAAAGCTTGGAGTCCATTCAGTCAGTCATACTGGTACCAACCCAAGTATTGGTCAAGATGATGAATTGGTATAGAAGAATGTTGGCACAGTGTGTATATATATTAGGCTTTAACATAAACTTGTTTATTTAAAAAGTAGTCTTAATGTGAACTTAATCATTGTCACCCAGAGACAAAGAGCTGTTTCTGTCCTGATACTTTAAATTTCTTCACAGAAAAATGTAACACAATAGACACTGAGCTGAAGGTTGGAGGTTTAAATCCCCACATGTCATTGAAGGGCACTTTAACACCTCATTGCTCAAGTAAATGCTGTATCATGGTTGACCCTGTACCATGACCAAAATCATTAAGTTAGTTTGCTTGTAATTTGAACTCATATTTTGTCTGTATAAACGAGTGATTCTGCAGCATCATGGCTTATCTTTTTCTCATATTATTTCTTCTAAACAATTTTACGAGAAATATCTGTAAAAAGTTTAGCATGGCGTTTAGCAGCCAGAAAATGTCTTTAAATGTTTATTTAATGCATTCTGTTAATAAATGTTGTTCCTGTGCTCAGTGAATCCTGTTTCTGGTCCTCATTCATTCTCACCCCATCACAGGGACCTTAATAAGGTTATCCTGAGTGACAAATGACCAGTACTAGAGCTTGATAAATCATAAACCACTAAGTCACTATTACACTTAATAAAATGGTACTGTAACTCATGGGTTTCCACAAGGTTCAAGCAGGTATCCTTTAAGAAGACCAAGACTAAGCAATGTAAAAAGGTGGTGAAACAATAATAATGTATAGATAATGAAAACAAAATGCTTTTAGTAACTATCCACACATTTGAGTAGCATGTAAATATCTTAATATTACAGAGAGATCATTCTAATAAATGTAGCTAGTCAATCATTTAAGCAATTTGGTTTGCACAAAGTTATCAAACTAAGTCATCCTAAATAGGGTTCCAGTCCAATTTCAAGTAAACTCAAAGCCAGATGTTTAAGTAAACCAAACACATGATGTGCTTGACAATAGAATTAGATCTTTCAGCAGAATTTAGCAGAAGAATTTCTAAAGCTGGTTTTGACTTCATAAATTGTAGAAACTTTGTTCTCAGCTGGTTAAATTACCACCTAAATCCTATGAGTCTATTGGCTAATAAACAATTAAACAGTTGTTTAACATAAATTCTCTCTTTAACTCTCACTCTAACTCTAACTCTGTTACACTATAGTGGAAGCAGAACTAAGCATAGTTATGTATAGGTCTTTATTAAATACCACAGCCAGTAGAACAGGAACTAAAGCAGCAGGATTAAAAAAAATAGATTATTCCAAAATATAGCAGCTGCCAGACAAAATGGTGGCAGGAAGCAGATGACCTTCTGGAGTGTGGGAACCAGGTCAGACTTGCCCAATGCAGCCAATGTAAGAAGAAGAAGGGGTGTAACAGCCAGGCAGGAATGTGAGGTTTCCCTTGCGATGGGGCTGATCTCTGGGATGGTGGGCAAGCTGGTCAGGATGAGATGAAAATCTCTGATCAGAACGTGTCCAGAATGTCCTCTGAAGATACCCAGCTTCTCTTATCAGGACCAAAATCCTCCCAATCAATCTGGCATTGAATGTAGCCCTAAAAACGAAGAGTTTGAGGAGAGACACATGAAGGGTGGGATTGATACGTAGGTAAGGGGGGATCTTAAGATGGAATTATACCTTAATAATGCATGCATCAATATGGAAGGGACCTAGATACAAATCAACAGGCACCTAAAGATCTGATGTCCTCGGTATGTCCCCAACTTTAAATGCAGGTGTGGGACAAATGTGCCAGTGAACCTGCATCCATGCCTCCTCACTTAGGCGAAACCAAGCATCAGAGGTGGAAAGGTCCCAGGGCACAAACGGAGTTTGATAATCCAGAACACATTGGTAAGGGCTAATACCTGTGGCAGAATGGCAAAGTGAATTCTTGGCAATCTCAGCCCAGGATAAGTAATGAAACCAGTCCGGAGGATTGCAGGGCAATAATGCACTTCGTCAGCTCCTGATGGGACCACTCACATGCTCCATTGAACATGAGCTGATCCAGCTCATACTGGATGCGGCATAAAAATGTTGAGGAGGGATTATGAGCTGACCCTGCTCTGGGTCAGACTAGGTCGGACAGTGCAGGCAGCAAACCTCACAACTCTGAATAAACTTGTAAAATCACTTAACAGATCATTTTAATAAGGCAGTGGATATTTATTTATGATGTGTGTGTGTGTGTGTCTACTATCATACAATGACATATTATACTGAGAATATAGAAACTGGAGTGTGTATATATATATATATATATATGTATATATATATATATATATATATACACACTTTTGTTGACTATTCTCCCCAAGGACCTATAAACTTGCCCAAGGTCGTAAAAGATTGCATTTGATGATTGGTCAGGGTCACACTTGTAGTGTTGCCATTCTTCTAGACAAGAATTTATGGTATTATGAAAACCTGTAGTCCATAAGCTATGGCATTGTGCTTATTTCGTATTCTGTTCTAGCCTCGTATTCTGTGTGTGTGCGCGCGTGCATGTGTGTAGAAAGGAGAATATTTTTCTATTATTATTCATTTTAGCTTACATGGCTGACATAAGACATTTACTAAATTACCTTAAAAATATTTAGAGTAATAAAGCAATTGTCTATCATCCAACCAATTTTGCGCTAGTTTAGACTCACACATACACACACTTATACACAGAGATGTACATTCACGCAGTCTGTCTTTTGGATACAACAAAGAAAATGAAGGACTCAAATTGTCATGATGAACAAGACTTTCCTGCAAAATTACTTTCTATCCTCTTTACCCGTACAAAAGAACCTTATCTACTTCTACTATCTACTTATCTACTTTTCACCAATCTGTCAATCAAATTAGGACATACTTCACAAAAATAACTTTACATATATTTACGAATAGACTAATGTGTCACACAGTGGTAAAAAAGCCACAAATAACTGGCCTACTTTCCATTAGACCAATTAGGCAAACAGAATATTGGTGTTGTGGAGGAGCTGTTTCTCTGATCAAGTCGATGAACAACTAAAGTTTTACACCGATTTACCCATCAGATTCTCATTCTACCTGTGACAGCTAGGTAATTAAGAGTTATAGTTTTTTCATCTGCTTGATTAAACATATTAATTTAAACAAACAGTCCACACAAATCCAGAACTAAATATCTAATCTTTGCATCTGAGAACTGACAGGACAAACATACAATATTGCATTGCCTTGTACTTGTACATATGTTAAAGTTTAATCTAATAAAAACTAATCTAATCTAATCAAATGACAGTTATATTTGTGATTAAAGCTATATCCCTAAAAAAACTGTATTTAACTAATCACCTAAAAATTTTCTTTTTCCTGCCCAAAATAGACACTCTTGGTCACCAATCACTGGGGTTTGCTGCTCAACCTATGTAGAGAAGACCGGACAATTTTGGTGGTTGTAAAGAGTATATAACCCTCTTCAGGCTGGTAATTGAAGCAACAGTGTAAATTTTTATAGGAAACACACACACCCTGTCAGGATCCTTGGACTTGTTTATTCTGAACTATGTTTGGTTTTGTGTTTGATTTGGTTTTGAGTTTCACCTTAGCTCTGTCTTTTTATTGTTTCAGTTGTTTTCATTTATTTCGTGGCTGTGCCTGATTTTGGTTAATTACATCGTTAGTCATGTGACCGGATCATTTGGTTATTTAAGCCAGCCCCAAAAAATATGATTAATTTCTCTATGTCTGTGTGGGTGTGTCACGTTTGGGTCCGAAGTCCGGGTAAGGAATCGAATTCAACACACCCAACAGGTAGCAGGTTCCAGTACAAGCGATTTAATATGAACACAACCAAACAAAACCTACAGCATCAACGAACCCTAACGTAGTTGGGTTCAACTACGTTATGTTACGGTTACCTCAGGGCAAACCGTGAAACGTGGGTGGATCCGCTACTCGGAAACGACAAGGTCGGGGCGGGAATAAGGTGTAACACAGAGTTTATTCAGCCACAGACAGGTAACCGTAACATTACACAGGCGGCTGCGGAGGTGGGGCCTGACGTCACGGCGTCCGACGTCAGCAGGGCCGTGTTCCAAACCGCAGCGAGAACAGGGTGGAGTGTGGCTGAAAAATCCGAAGAACACAGGCAGGGACGTAAAACTGGAACAGAACGTGAACACTTTGACAAAACGGAGACGAGGTGCAATCAAGACGAGACGAGAACTGGACGAGGTGCAACACAAAGACAGGGCGTGGAGATCAGGACGTGGCGAGACTAGGAACAGGGCGAGATAGGGAGCATGGCAAGACTAAGAACAGGGCGAGACAGGTACAAGGCGTGACTAGGGGTGAGGGCCAGAGTGGACGAGGCGTGACAAAGGTCGGTGCGCAAACCAAGACCAACTAGCCAGGAGTGACGGGAGTGAATTGCTTAAATAAGAAACAGTGATCAGGAACCCAGGTGTGCATAATTACAGGGGCGTGAACACAGAGACCAACCCACACCATGTGACCAAAACAAACCGTGACCATGTGACAATAACAAAGCATGACATGACAAAACAACACGTGACCATAACAAAGCATAACACTAGACTAAACATAACATGGGACCATAACTCAGCAAGACAAAGGCTAAACACAACACATGACAATAACAATACTCTAAACACAACATGACAATACTCAAAACGAAACACGGGAACATAAATCCTGACAGTACGCAAAACGGGACCATAACATAACATGACTGAGAACACACACACATGATACTAAACACGACACGCGAACATAACTAAACAAAACTAAGAATACAAACAGATAACACTGACAAAGCATACATGACACTAACACAACACGTGAACATAACTAGGCATACATATACGAGGACAGAGACAAGGCATAGGTAATGTGCACAGAGACAAGGCAAACATAATGGCAAACATAATGTGCTAAATGAGGGGCGGGGCTACCCCTGGAGGCACCGCCCCTCCATGACCAACCATAACACGTTAGGGTTCAACTACGTTAGGGTTCGTTGATGCTGTAGGTTTTGTTTGGTTGTGTTCATATTAAATCGCTTGTACTGGAACCTGCTACCTGTTGGGTGTGTTGAATTCGATTCCTTACCCGGACTTCGGACCCAAACGTGACACACCCACACAGACATAGAGAAATTAATCATATTTTTTATATTCAATAATTATTACACTATCTTCTGCTTAATCCTTTACTAGGCCCATAGGGGTGAATGATTCGGGCACTGGGCATGTACACCCAGGACAGGGCGGCAATCCAACAATATTTATTATTGGTGGCCTAGCACGTGGTTAGCATGTTCACCTCTCAGCACTGGGGATCCAGGTTCTCATCCATATCTGTGTGGAGTTTCCATGTTTTTCCATGTTCTCCTGCTAATAATGGTTTATGCAATATTTCTATGAGAGAAATGTATAGCTAGTCAAAAAAGAAACAAATGTACTATTGATTTTTCTCTTCCTCTACACCAATTTGGTACAAATTATAATTTAAATTAAAGGGATTTAAATAAATATTAAAAGGATTAGAGCTCCGATTAGCAGATTCATATTTTAGTCTTTCTATTAAAATAAAAATACAGCTAAAAACAGACATTAGTACAGAGGCAGTGAGGAAGACCAGCTCACTTTATTTTTCCTTCAATGTGACCTTGGATTATCCCTTACCTTCAACTGATCAATTACAAATCAATACTAATTTGAAAAATGGTGATTTTTTATGTCATGTGAAGTTATTATGATTCTGGTTCTACATTGATTTCTGGATCACAGAATAAAGATGTGAATGCTAAGAATCAATGCTATTTACTATTTACTATTATCAATTACTATTGGAATGCACACTGTGCTCCTGGGATACAAAGTCCCAATTGAGTAGATGAAAAATTACAAAATGTGCCTTATTGTAACAGGTGCCTAGGGCACCTGTTCTTCTGTTTGTTCTTTGAGTTAATTAACTTTCGTTCATGGTCATTTAAGTTAATTAGCTCTTTCCTTTTATTGGTTTGCTTTGTGCACGTGGTCGGGTGTCTTTTTGAATTTATTTCCTGTGTTCCCCTTCCTCAGTGCACGTCGTAGTTTTATGTTTGCTCGCTCGTTTGTACCTCATGTTTTCTGCTGTCCCAACACCCAAAAATAAATTCCATTTCTGCAACCTGTGTGCCTGGCTCCCTTCAGCGTGTTAGGGCACTGCCGCTCTGCGCTTATTTTGCGCAGCCGCTTTTAGATTGAGGAGGCGAGTGTAACACTTATATTGTAAGCAAAACAATCCATAAAACCTGTTCTTATAAAAGTGTCATGTTTACCAATAAATAAATATATTAAATAAAATAATAATATAAATGTTTTATAAAAAGTTGTTTATTTTTCATTCAGACCTGTAACCACAGACTTCAGCAGGGAGGCATGAAATGAAGGACAGATGCGGTATGGGTAAATCCAGGCGATAAGTTACATCGTTCATTTTTTTTTTTTTACAATTTTAAATGGGCCTATATATTTAGAAGAGAGTTTTTTACTTCCCTCTCGAAGCCTCAGGTCCCTTGTGGAAAGCCACACTCTGTCACCAGGCTGGTTCTTGGGATTGGGACCTCATCGACGATCAGCGTACGGTTTCGATGCGCTGATGCATTTGCTCCCATACCTCCTCACTGCGCTGCATCCAATGGTCTACGGCAGGGATTTTAGAGCTTACCGGAATCCAGGGCATGATGGGGGGTTGATAACCATAGATAAACTGGAAAGGGGTTAATCCGGTGGTAGAGCTTGTTAGTGAGTTCTGAGCCATTTCTGAGCCAAATTCACATTTCTTGATTTTTACAAACAATTAATTATCCAATAATATAGAGAGCACTTTCCGCACATGCCGTACATGCGTTTGCATATGCTATGATATCGTCACTATACACCACGGTCTTCCATTCGTCCCCCACCCGATTTCAAATGAGGTTGTAGGCGTTTCTGAGATCAAGTTTAGTGAATATGCGTGCTTCACGAAACTGTTTGAGAGCTGCTGGGACAAGTGGTAGAGGATATGGGTAAGCCTTGGTGATGAGGTTTAATCCGCGATACTGTACAATAAAGAAGCTGGCCGCAGCCGGTGACGTGGAGGGACGAATGAAGCCCTTATCTAGTGCCTCCTGGATATATTCCTCCATTACGCACTCCTCCTTCTGCGTCAGAGGATAGATACAGGATTTGGAATGGCTTGATTGACAAGATCGATACAGCAATCATATAGATGATGAGGGGGTAGACGAGTAGCTAGGCCCTCACTGAAGACCTCTTGAAGGTCCTGATATGCAGCGGGAATTAAAACACGGTGAAGATCATCAGTTTCGGTCATGGCAGTGGTTCGTAGTCTCAGGCCGAGAGGTTACAAACATTGTTTTTTACAGTAGTTTCACCATGCCACAATCTGTTGCTCTGTCCAGGAAATGACCGGGTTGTGTGTCTTAAGCCATGGAGCACCTAATATGATCTCGAGGTCTATGAAGCCGAGAAGTTCAAGATGAAGAGGCGTAGTTGCTCAGAGTGAAGAGCACTCATGTCCATACGAACAGAGTCTGTTTGTTCAGTAATAACTGCAGAGCCAACGGGATCTCCATCTACGACAGACAGGTGAAGGGGCACAGGATGGGTGCTCACTGGAATGTTTAACTTTCTGGCGACATCCCGATGAATGAAATTCCCTTCTGCCTCTGAGTCAATTAGAGCTGAAAGCACAAAAAGCTTCTTTGAACAGTAGATAGTCACAGGTAGAATGAGAGAGTGAGAGAACATGGGTGTAGATGTGGCACTCACTCGTTTAGCGTGCAGATGGCAGAGGCACGCTTTCCAGGAGATGAAGGCGTTAGAACACTCTTGCACAGTAGACGGGCGTATAGAACACTCTTGCACAGTATGCCCACCATGACAGCAGTACAGGCACAGACCCTCTCGGAGTCTCCGCTGGTGCTCACGAGGAGACAGACGCAACGTGTTGCACTGTATGGGCTCCTCTGAGGAGATGCTGTTTTCAGATTGAAGATACGGCCCTTCTTCACAATCGTTGCAGTGATGTTGGTGCCGTAATTGATCCAAACAGATGGCCAAGGCAATGAGAGAGTTGAGACCCATGTCGTTATCTTTACAAGCCAGCTCAGAAAGAATCTCAGTGCTAACGAAACATAGTGGAGAGTGCCGTGTCATTCCAGCCACTGGAAGTGCCTAACGTGCGAAACTGTCTCGCGTACTCAGCCACAGACTGTTGGCCCTGGTGAAGCGTGGCAAGCCTTTCCCCAGCACACCAATCCCCATGAGGGTGATTGCACACCATTTTTAAGTCATGAATAAAGTAATCATAAGAACCATTCTCGTATACCGATCAGACAGAGGTTACCCATTCTCACGCTTTACCCGTAAAACACGTGATGATAAATGCTATACGAGCCTGATCCGAACTAGGAGGTGAATTGCTAAAAAACAGGGAACATTGCAGCAGAAACCCTGCACATTGATTCGGAGAACCATCAAATTTATCAGGTTTACTCACTGGTAGCGGATACAAAGTGCCCGGTGGTTCGGCTAGGGCAGCGGTAGTGGGGGGGGGAAGAAGATGGCAATGCCACGGGTGCGGCGCGTGGTGGTAAACACGCCATAATTTCCTTCAGTGCCTTAGTAACTTGAGCGAATTGTTGTTGTTGATTGGTTTGTTGAAAGGACAGTTGGTTGATCGCGGTGGAGAGCAATTCAAAGACCTTGCTGTGGCGATCCAAAGCAGACCTGCTCCGCGAGAGCTCATTCCAATCTATTTATTTCCGCCATCGCTGAGTGGCGAAGTATTCTGTAATGCGTTAAGCGTTGATGAATGCAGAATTAAAGTTTATTAGGCGACAAATCCAAAAGGACAAATCCAAAAGAGAAGTCGGGAGAAACAGACCTGTAATAAAGTACAATAACTGGGAAAAGCAATAATCCAAATAACGCTCGGTATGTCACAGGAGATAACAATACTTTGCGACGTCGAAATGGGAACCGGAAGTATATATAGGCGGAAGTACAGGTGTAAGTGTTTACCACTCTAAACACCTCGGTGCACCCGAACGATGAAGGGGCGTCGTATTGGAACGTTCTTGCGGAAGTGTATTATGGGAATTGAAGTCCTCATGCTCAGAGGTAGGCTGTGTGACACAGAGATGATTATTGTTCTTGATGTAAATACTGTAAAACACAAATATATAGTTTTAAATAAACAAAATAATGCTAGAATTGTACTGCTTTAGACTATGCATTTTATTAAATTAATGCTAGCAGGCTAAGCCTACCTTGCCCAGTCGTGCCTACCATTACTGCGTCATGAATTCCTCAAAAAGTAATGGTTTTTTTTTTGTTTTGTACATATGGTTTAAAATGTCTTTAATTGTATACACACATTCCAGTTGAGGATTTCCTTTTAAAATACTAGTTGATGCACTTTTTTTCCTGGTGCCTATCCAACCTTTATAAATAAAGCCCCTGGCTATCATTTTGCACTTTCTAAAACAGATGTGTGGCGAGTCATGAGCAGGTAAAAGGAAGTGGAAGGGGAGAAGAGGAGGAGGGAAAATTCGCTCTGTAATAGACCATGCCTATGCGTCATCCCTCCTGGATTACAATTCCGGTTCATATAAATAGGAACAGTATTTTTAGCCCTTCAGAGCCAGTACCATCGTCCCTGCTCTCCATTCTTTTGAAGAGTATTAATTATCAACCATCTATTCAGCCTAATAATATGCTTATAAATGCTTCTAAACCACAGCTCTTCAACCAGTGGAACAATAGGAGCCAGTGAAGTAAAGTGTATATGAATATCACATCTAGGTACTGGTCTTTTTAAAATCTACAGTGGACATACACAATTATACTGGTATTGAAAAGAGAAACAGACAAAATAATTCTTGCCTTTTTTTGTTTGCGTCTGTGTTTTGTGTGTGTGATACATCTCCATATGATGGTTCCAACAATGAAAATGAATAAATCTTCAAATAAAGGATAAATGAACAGACATTTTTATTGACTTATTATGAATAAAACAATGTTATAAAAAAATAAAATGTTTAAATGAACAATTAATAATGTAACAGAAGTGAGCAGTAAAGACAAGAAAATGTTTATTGGTTGTGTTGTCAGATGTACAGAAGGAAACACATGGAGTATTCATCACCACTTCATCACCAATTATGAGTTTTAGAACACAAAATATGAAATTTAAAAAATATATATTTAACATTGAAATTAAAATGGAGCATTTTCCACTGCCTGATGCCAAACAAATCATCATAATTAAAAATATAAAATATCAAATCTTGAGATCTTTTGTGAATTTAGAAAGGAAAAGTATGTCCACTATTTAATTTTGGTGCTTGGTGTAAATGGTGTTTCTGTGTGAAAATAGAGGGATTTAAAATCAAATTGATCAGAGAAACAATTAAATGGATAAATCACTCAAAATTAGAGTTGAAACAAAATCATTGCCCAGTGAGGAATGCGACTAATGTTTGAAATGCCATAATCCTTGTAGTCATTTGTTGTTGTTTTATTGTTCTCCATCCTAAATTGGGAATGTGCGTACTATTTGATTATTTGATAAACCCTGGTAATTGCTACAAGGACATAGAGCAACGGTTCACACCTTCGGCATAGTGAGGGAAACCAAGGACAATAGGTGGTAAAGATAATTAAAGCCCCTGCCTCAGGGTCTGTCACTGTGCAGCCTATAAGAGCTGGGACGATACATACAAGCTTGAGTTTGCTGCAGCGACAGGAACATGTTGTGACACCATTTAGACCAGGCCAATAGCTTGCATTTATTTTAATCTGTTAATAAGTTTATTCCTGCACTTGTTAACTCCTGTCTCCATGGTCTCCATCTTCATTCTGTCAGTGTCACATGTCAGGACACAATGTGGACCGGAGACCTTGTATGTCTCACCCTTTATAACCCGTCACACACCAACCATTAACGGAACCTTAAGCAGGTCCATTAATTACCTTTAATTATTGTTTATTTTCCTTAGTTCACCCCAAGCCTCTAAACATTATCTGTTTCTCTACACCCCTATCACAAACATCAATATCAAATGAACCATATTTGACCATACTATGTATAATTTTATCTTTTTGTATCGTTTTCAAATCACTCTGTTAACAAATTTTCATAAAACTGTATGCAAAAAGAATTTCCCTTTAGGACACATAAAGTTTCTCCAATTTGCAGCTTCAACAGATTTTACTGTAAAGTCTAGGGCTGTATTCAACTACATATTTTTGTAGTCGAATCTGATTCGTCTGATTTTCCCCATAGTCGACTGATAGTCGAATCAGTTAAAAATTTCACCACAAGATGGCGCTATAAGCGTAGTTTTTAAAAAAGATTTTTTTTTAAATATATTTTACTTGTTTTTCTAACAAAAGAAAACCTTTTTTTTTGTTTTTGTTTTTTCTTTTTTTTTCTAGAAATTAGGATGATTTTATTTGACAAAAGGCTATATATATAACGAAAACAAAGACATTTCATGTAAAATCTAATGCTTAGCAGCAGCCATGGACACCCCCATGTGGTCAAAATGGTACATTCGACTATGAGGTTTATAGTCGACTACGGTTCTCCTAATCGAATCGTCGAATCAGCGAATATTGCAGCTCACCCCTAGTAAAGTCTTTCCATAATATTGTATCTGTGGAAATATTTGCTATTTGCTGAAATATTTTCCGCCAAAAGAGCATCTTTGTGGTCAGACACTGATGATGGAACAATTTTTGTTGGTATTTGGAGAGGTTGAAGTTAGGGATTTGAGTAAAAATCTTACACAAAACTCACTAAGCCCTGTCTTAATTGTCCAAAAAACAAAATGAAACACTCAAATACACTAACAACAACAAATAACATGTGTATAATACAGTATGTTTTCAATTTCACACCTTTAGCTAGTATACACTAGACATTAGCATGAAGGAGTCACCTAAACAACTGTTTCCCTCCCCTTTAAGGCTTTTCAAAAAATCTTAAAAATCTAAAAGCAAAAAATTGTTTAAACAGTCTTCAGGTTTTTTTGTTTTTTGAACTTTGTTGTTCTATACCTACAAACCAGAGTGTAAACCATATGTTTCTCTTCATAATGGGTCAGTCTTTTTTTTACTCTTTTCTAATGGTCAGGACATCTAGGCAACCATTACAGATTATGTAATTTTTGGTTGGTGGATGATTCTTTGCAATAATTTTGAGGTGGTGTTAGTGTTTTAGTCTGTGTATCTGTAGTTTTTGAACAAAATTCCAGCATCACTCCTGTACACACTACTGCACCACTATTTTGTGAATCCCACTGGAGTACTGAGAAATATCCATTACCCATATTGTACCTTAACTGGTGGTAGTCCTATTATCATTTGAGTAAAGTTCATTTATTTAAGAGTTTAATATATGGACAGCACTAATGACTATTTCCCAACAAAACAGTTTTTAAGTCAAAGTTAAAGGTAAAAGACTATTCTGCACTCCTGATTTGACTTTTTCTTTTGTTTGTCCGCGATCTTGTCTTTGTAATAGCCTATTTGAGTTCATTTTTTATTAGACTTGTTAATCTTTATCAATTGTGTTTGTCCATCATGTGCATTTCTCTGTATATTTAAACCATTTTCGATAATGTTGTGACATATACAAAACATACAGAGATTTAAAGTTACTGTCAGACCCCCCAAAGTAACATAAAACGTAAAGAAAATTCATGAAAAAATATAAAGGTCTTTATTGACATACAAGGCTATGACATACAAGACCAAATTAGGGAACTTGCGACAACTGCAGATACATCTAACACGTCTCACGCCTAAGCATGAAAAAATAGTCTTTAGCCACGTTTCAGTCTTCCTCCGGGATAATAAAATAAAAGCTCATTTAATAACCACTAAAAGATTTTCTAATTTGATGTTGTATATGAAATAACATCCCTGCTTTTACTTACAGACATAGATTTTAACAAAAGGTGCAACAGGATACTTTATATATATATATGAAAAAAAGATGCAATTTACTATATATATATATATATATATATATATATATATATATATATATATATATATATATATATAGTAAAAAGAAAGTAATAAGACTGTAGGGAGGCCAGCATTGTTGTACAGCTTAGAGAAAACAGCTTTTTTATTAACAAATATTTACTGCAACAATGAGCATTAATGGTCTCAGTATTGCATGTTCTCCGGTCTGGCTAGTCAAGGTGATTTTGTCGGTCCTTGTCACTTAACGAAGCAAAAAGACCACTGAAAATTAATGACCTCCAGATGCTTGTAGTTCATTGTTGCTACTGATGTGGGTGCAGTGTACACATTAAATGAATAGCCTAGTAATGAGATTTGATTGCTTCATCATATTCTATTAGTAGAACAATAAAAATGTTATTTTAAATGATGCCATATAAATTACCCAACATAACTGGTCGTTTACTAAAGCTCTCCAGCAAATAATACAGGTACTTGACCAAAAGTGTATTTAATTGCTAAATGTTATTGAATAAGGTCCTTTAAAAAAAATTTTTTCATGCCACCCCAAACCTTACACCAGAGGTGCTCAATGCGTCGATCGCGATCGACCAGGGGTGTCAGGTAGATCGCAATGGAGGTTTGAAAAAAAAGTGTTTATAACGTATCAGCACTTTTTTCACAACACAGTATCGGAAGTGCTTATACACACATGCGTACACATTCACACACAATGTGATTCATTCTAAATCGCGATCTCTATCGCTGTGTAAGCGAGCGGTATGCCCCCCCGTCTCTCTCGCTGTTCCGAAAACCGGCATGTGGCCACGCCAAAATCCGAAGCACTGCCTCGAGAATCATCTACATTAGATAGTTTCTGTTTGTGTTTTTACACTTTATTTGACTGACAAGATGAGTGAAGGACGAGTGAAGCTCAAAAAGAACTAAAATGTTCCACTTTCATTTAGAGTGGGGGGGCGGGGATATTTTTTTACAATGTCAAACTCAAAATGCATTTGCTTTTATTAATGTTCATGTTCTGTTTCGGGGCAGCACAGTGGCTTAGTGGTTAGCATGTTATCCTCTCAGTGCTGGGGATTCCCAGTTCAAATCCCAATCTGGGTGGAGTTTCCATGTTCTCCCTGTGTCCACGTGGGTTTCCTCCGGGTTCTCCGGTTTCTTCCCACAGTCCAAAAACATGGATCATGGTCAATTGAATTCTGCCCCATATAGAGTGTGTTTGTGCGTGTGAGTGTGCCCAGTCATAGATTGGCGCCCTGTCCTGGATGTATCTGCCCAGCGCCCGAAGTGTTCTCCCCCTCCCGTGACCCTAATAGAGGATAAAGCGGAAGATAATGGATGGATGGATGGATGGATGTTCTGTTTGGGGAAATGTGGGTTACAGTGATTGTTTTACATTTGTGCTGTATACTGTGTGTTTGGGTGTACTAAAATCAGGTTTTTCTCCGTGCTATTTGCTGGAATGTGTTTAATAAAAGAGCAATTCTAACAGATTCGACAATACTAACATGATGTGTGTAAACAGGTATCAATATAAAAGCCTAAAAATAGAGGTTGACCCTGGTAGATCTCGATGACCTGTCCAATGGTTTTCCATTGGCAGGTAGATCTTGGGCCAGAAAAGTGTGGACACCCCTGCCTTACACCATTTATTTAAATGCTGCAAAGCCTTTGTGTTCCTCATCTCATCTCATTATCTTGAACACATAATCCTCTACTAGGGTCACAATATTTCGGGCACTACGCAGATACAGTCAGGACAGGGGGTACACACTCACTCACACAGACACACACACACACTATATAGGAGCAATGAAATAATCTTTTTTGTGCGAGGAAATCAGAGAACCTTGAGAAAACCCACACAACATGGGGAGACATTGGAAACTCGAACCTGAATCCCCAGTGCTGAGAGGGGGATGTGCTAACTTCTACTCCACCATTCCGCCTGCTGTTGTGTTCTGATACATGTTGAATACATTCACATGCAGAACATAGTTTATTTAGCAGTTATACACAATCAGGCACAACACTATAAGGACTGACAGGTGAAGTGAATAACACTGATTATCTCGTCATCATGGCACCTGTTAGTAGGTGGGATATATAAGGCAACAAGAGAACATTTTATTTTCAAGTTTGATGTAGTAGCATCAGGACAAATGAAACAAGCATGATGAGTTTAACAAGGAACAAATCCGCATGGATAAACGACTGGGTCAGAACAACAAAACTGCAGTTCTTTGGGGGTGTTCTGTTCTACAGTGGTTATTATCTATCAAATTTGGTCCAAAACAACAACAGGTTGATTGGTAGAAAAGGCTCATTGAGGCATGTGGGGAAGAAAAGCCATGGGCATCATTTACCAAAAAAAAAACTTGCCACCAGGATGCACAATGGGAAGAAGCCTCTTTGTGGCCTCTATTAGGATGATAATGTTCCCTAGCATAAAACAAAAGTGCTTCAGGAATAGATTGAGGATCAAAACAACGAGATTGAGATGTTGACCTTGCCTCCAAATTTGCCAGATCTTAATCTAATTAAGCATATGTGGGATGTGTTGGACAAGCAAGTCCAATCCATGGAAGCGCCACCTCAAGGAATTTTCTGCAAACATTTGGCTGCCAGATACCACTGTGCATCTTCAGGGGTCTAGTGGAGTCCCTGTTTTAGACAATATAAGGAACAAGATTAAAATGTCTGGTTAGCCTATATTTGAAAATTTATTTACATATTTTATGAAAGCTTAATGAAAAGCAAAAAACATCTTTATTGATTTAAAAAATAAAGCACTACCAAACTTAAAATACAATTTAAAAAAAAATTATTATTGGTTTAAACATAAAAATTAAATCAAACATACTGTGACATTTAAAACTCTTTAAAGTTTATTTTGTTTCAATTATTAATGTGTGATGCATAAAAGCTTGACAGTTTGCTGAAAACTGAATTTTTTAGGTAATAACCTGAAATATACTAATTATTTTATTTCATAATTGGCTAACTCAGATGATTAGTAGATATAAGTACTTATAATTAGAAAATGTTAATAAACTAACTATATCTAAATATACTAAATATATATGTTGTTACTGGGTAAGAGATACATGATTCAATATAACATATGTTTTCATGTCAAGATGTTTAGCTTGGTTTAGAATAGATATTGTTAAAAAGAGCAGTTTCTTACCCTTTTCATTAACAGGCCAGTGCAGAGGATTACACACTGCACTATTCTGCTAGTGGTGCGGAGCCAACTTTGTAAGTGTTGACACTACTCTGATGAA
Organism: Corydoras sp. C115; assembly: GCA_019802505.1. Classification (NCBI taxonomy): domain Eukaryota; kingdom Metazoa; phylum Chordata; class Actinopteri; order Siluriformes; family Callichthyidae; genus Corydoras; species Corydoras sp. C115. The sequence continues at coordinate 822,295 of JAFMOC010000071.1, forward strand.
AGTTGCCGTATTGGCTTTGAAAGGACTGGATGCATGTTTTTAAGTCAAAGAGGATTTGCATAGTCCCTGCTGCCATCAAGTGGAAGGAACTCTAAATTGCATACATCAAAAGCAGAGGTCACTAGAGGTCACAATAATGACTCAAACCCAAGTCATCACTTAGTGTATTTTTATGCAACCCCCTCTCCCTCTATTCATCTCTCTCCTTCCACATTCAGTCCACATTTCTTACACTTACAAAAGACACAGTGGATACCCTGCGGCAGATTATTTCAGAATGGTGGCCTGAGGCTTACACACCTCTTCATACCGGCATGGTTCTACCAGTATGTGTATGTTTCAGTCTGTACTATCAATCACCTAAATAATTTGCCTTTACTCCTAGCAGCATACCTGAGCTGATATCCTTCACACTACATCAGTTCCCTGCATACCCATGATTCATAGGGCATATGTAAAATGTAGTTAGTGGTTAATATGCTGCACATGACTCTGCCTCTTGAAACATTAAGATTCTCGCTGTGCGGGGAGAGAGAGAGTGTGTGTGTGTGTGTGTGTGTGTGTGTGTGTGTGTGTGTGTGTGTGTGCAGCATGCTGTAACAGACTATCTATAAATGAAAACGCAATTCGTCATCACACCCACAATCTGTCCTCAGATTGTCCTGTCATCAGACACAGCTGATTGCATTTTCTGATAAGGCAACCTGTCCCCTCTATTAACCCCGGGCCGTCAAAGTGCCCTATAGATGGAAGGTATGAGAGAAAAGCCTTAAAATGCAGACAAGTTGTAAGCTTTCCGGCATGATAAAAGGCAGCACTCCACCCACCCCTGTGAAATCTGCATAAAGCATTGTTTCACACTATGTTCTCTTTCTACCAATGTAAAACTATGGGTTGCAATCAGCAATGTTATTGAATGAGAGTTAAAGACCTTTTTGAAGGTCCATTTTGGCTACATTTTAACTTAATTACCACTATTGAGGGTCAGTGCTTGGATGTTGTATGTACCATTTATTTCGAAGGGGGCAACCAGGGTTTGTGGATCCATGATGCTCTCTCTATAAGTAAGCACATGAATACTCGGGATTAGCTTTATGCTTTTTTTTGTTTTGGCTGGGCTAAGCAAAATTTGGCTCCATCAGTACAAGATCCACACTGTATAAACATTGATACATTCTATATAAAGCATATACAGGATGATACAGAATTCGCATGGCATGGTGGTGTAGTGGTGTAGTTTGCCTTTCAGTGCTGGGGATTCAATTTTTAATCTCAGTATGGGTGTTTTTATGTTCTTCCCATGTCCATGTGGGTTTTCCCCAGGTTATCCAGTTTCCTCCCACAGTGCAAAACATGGATTCAAGGAAAATTCAATGCTCAAAATTGCCCCTGTATAGTGTGTGTATGTGTGTGTGTGAGTGAGTGAGTGTGCCCAGTGATAGATTATATTAGATAGTGGTTATAAATACTCCTGCCATGTAGCCATTAATTTAACCTCATTTCAGTTGAGTAAATAAAACCAATTAAAAATGTATTTTTTGACGTAAATGATTAAAAATATTCACAGCTGCTCTGTTGTCAGTGTTTTGTCTGTTCCAGTTTCTCCATGCTAAAACGTGACTAATGCTGTGCTATGAATACATCAACTAACACAAGCATGAGGGTATAAAAACTTTAAACAGGGATGATACAATAGCTTGATGCATTTAGGATCGCTTCAAAAGCAAATGGTCTTGACTTTGATACAAGAAAAGTTGGCATGGAAACTTTTTGTGAGAAATTATGTTCTCTTTCTGTCTGGAGTTTGGTGAATAAGCCAGATGATGAATAAATGAACGAATTGAATGAATTCAATTATTACTAAATTGTCCCTAATGTACATTGTATTTAAATGTATTTGTCTGTATTAACCTGTATTGGACTGGTGACTGGTCTGTGTTGTTTACCTCATTTAAGCTCAGGCACATTCTGCAACCCTAAGTGGATTAAACAGTTTGAAAAATAAAAAAAAATAAAAAAATATTTATAACATTGCAATGCTTAGTTTTTACACCACCAGTTAAGAACCACTTTACATACTGTACATTCCATATGAAAGAGCTATTTTTTACCAGCACATAGACAGTGTTTTGCATAAGCTATCAAATGCATAAAAAACGGTCTTACTACAACATTTGATTACAATGCATCCTCATTGCAAGTTTAAACAGCCAAGAAAGTGTGCCAATGCAGTCAGCAATTATGAGCAGCTCCAGTCCAGCCTCCTACAAGTTGCATACAATGGTCCTACAAAAAGTTTAGCCAGACAAAGGAATAATGTACGTGTGATTAAGACACTGCACTACACAATTGCCTGTGAAGTATAAATCCCTATAATATTAGGGTCTCACCTGAGAAAAAGAAAACAATTAGTAATTTCTGTTAGAATACAATACAATCAAATGAAAAAACAAAAAAGACTTTAGCATAATGCTAATGCTGCCTAAAATGATCTGCTGAGATAAAGACCTTAATAATCTCACACATCTCTCATTTTGAATTATGTTAAAAATCTCAATAAATTCTCACACCGTATTTCAATTTGCCAAAATAATAATTAATTTAATTTAAACAGGGGTCTCAATTTTAATGCAATCATTTTACATCCATAAACTACTCCGGGTTCTCTAGTTTCTTCCCACAGTCCAAAAACTTGGATACAAGGTAAATCGAATGCTATAAAATGCCCCAAATAGTTTGTCTGTGTGAGAGAGTGTGTGTGCCCAGCGCTCTGTTCTGGATGTATCTGCCCAGTGCCCGAAACGTCCTCAACTGGATGGGCATGGAGAACCCCCCGCAACTCAACTAGAGGATTAAGCGGAGAAGTCCATCAGGATGAGGACAGCTTTCGCAGATTTACGTGAGTCAACCACAGAAAGCAATGCTGTATCAGTGCAGTGACCACACCTTTAATCAGACTGATTTTGATCACAGAAGTTGTTCTGAGTGAAAAACCTGGAGACCTGTGTAGATACAACCTGTTCAAACGTTTTACACAGGAAAGGTAAAAGTGATACAGGTCTGTAGCTCTCAATCAGATTTGGGTTAAGCATTGTCTTTTTAAGCAGAGGTTTAACTATGGCCTGTTTAAAGTATCAGGAAAAGTAGCAGAGGTAAGGAGGAGTTGATGATATGTGTTAGTGTTGGTGTAATCGAGGAAGAATTAGACTGTAGAATACGAGATGGGACAGGATCAAGGGGGCAAGTAGTCAGGTTACAGATGTCCGATTCTCAGACCTGGGAGAAGGATGAAAAGTTTGGTTAATTGTCCTTGCTCGGTGAACTCGCACAGTTAGTCTACACAGGTAGAGCGCTGAACACGAAAGGACTGTCGCTTCCGATGTCCCATCACTGCATCAACAGTTCTTAAATAGCCCAGTTGAAATTAATCAAGGTACACCACACACCCCCTCTGAAACAATAACATGTTCAATACAAGGTGCAAATAGGCAGCAGACTGAAAAAGGAAACTGAAACCGCTAATGACAGCTATATTTACACTTCTCTTAAAAGAATCGCCCAAAAAAAAAATGCAATCAGCAAAGATTATGAATAAAATCCAGGTATTACCATGACGTTACAGGTAACGAATCGCAGATCTAAGATTCAGAACAAGGTCTCCGAATCTACAACAGTTAGTTCCTTCACAAAACTCCTGACTGCTTTATAATTGTGAGAAAATTAAAAAAGTGACAGATAGTAGACTTAAAATCTGTTCATGCCAAAATTGAACAAACAACATAAGTAAGTCAATCTTTTAAAACTGGTTGAACTTGGTACATGGTAAGCTGCTATTATGTGGCCCCAGGTGGGTGAGGTCATTTGAATTACAGTCAGGGCCACTCAAACCTTTCAACCCACTTCCCCCACACACATATGTAATAGCTTCTTCCCTCTGCTCTTTTCTCTGGCTTGGGAGTAATGAAGAATCGATTTGCACAGCACCTTGGCTCGAAGGCAGAAGAAATATGCAGGTTTAATTTGCCAAGCCGGGGTGCTAGGTCTCAATCATTTACATCCTCATCACAAATGAATCTGCGACCAATAGACATCCATCATTTGCTCATTCTCATTGAAATGTCCTTTTAACAAGCCTGTGGCAGCAGGTTAAAAGATAAACACATCACATTTCAGATTGGAAGTTATTTGCTTATTCAGCACAGTTAAGAAACTATCTCCCTGTGTCCACAAAGACTGTCACAGACATGACATGTCATTGAAGCAGTGGAAAGTACTGTCATTGTCATAATATTACAGTTTTTCTCAGTCGATTTGGTTCATTTTTCAGATCAGAATTGAAATTCTCAAAATTGTTCATTCAATCTCCACATCTCCTTGTCACTTGTGCACATCATAATTGTATTTCTCATTGTGTTTCACATTTTGCAAATGCTTTTGTACATTTTTGCAAATGGTCATAGACAATTGTCTGTTGTTTTTTACATTATCTGTTGCTTATGTCATGTTTATCAAAATGTGTTGTACTGATTGTCTGTTGAATTGTCTTACGCTCCAAAACATTTAGGTCTTATGTCATCGCCTAGGTCATTATATGCAAAAGTGCTGAACATGTTGTCATAATCTCTCAGGCATAATTTTTACATTTATTTTACACTTTTTTTTAAACTTTTATGTTAAATTTTGGTAATTTGTCCTAAACTGATGAAATTGTTCTCAGGTGAATCTTGGCTTTCTGTTAAGGGAATTTGTGAACATTTACATCATCCAGTGGTCTCAAACATAGGTCAGAGGTGCATCTCATGAACCTGTAATTGGCAAACATTATATATTATATATATAAGGGCTACCATTGATGTGCCAGGCCAACGAGGAGGAAACATCACGATGTGTGCGGCTATGTCAGAGAATGGCGTGCTTACACATATTCCCATTATAGGGCCCTATAGCATCTCATCACATTCTTGGACACCCTCTATAGGGATCTCATCCCTGATAATGAGAGAGGTGCGGTGCAAGAGGATTTGCCCAAATATGTGATAATTTGGGATAATGTGAGTTTTCACCATGCTAACACCATCAGGCAATGGTTTGCCACTCATCATAGAATGCTGATGGAGTTCCTCCCACCCTATTCCCCATTTCTGAACCCTACTGAGGAGTTCTTCTCAGCCTGGAGATGGAAGGTATACGATCACCAGCCACACGTCCAGATGAACCTGCTGACTGCTATGGATGCAGCTTGTGAGGATATCACAGCAGATGACTGCAAAGGCTGAATTAGACACTCTAGAAGATTCTTTCCATGGTGCATTGCAAGAGAAGATCTCCAGTGTGATGTGGATGAAAACATGTGGCCCAAAAGATAGGAGTGTCAGGATGAATAGAAAAGAAAGCACTACAGTAATTCCTTAAGTTGTTTTGAGTATTCAGAGTAAATTTCTAATTTTGTAGTTTTTCCTTTATTCCATATAGTGCAGGCAAACAGTTGTGTCGTTCCTGAACGTCAATTAGATTTTTTGTCAACAGATTGCAGTGCTGTTAGAAAATAATACAGTAAAGAATATTACTCTAAATTTGATTCCAGTCCAATTTCTTGCTGTCCATCTCCCACATACAGTCATGTGTAACTTTTGTGTTCTGTAAGTTTGTATTTGTGTGTGTAACCTGGATTGTTTCAATTGATATGCCAGCGAATGTGCAGCGTTCTTGTAAACAAAAGCTTAGTTTCCATCAGAATATGCTTACAGTCTTCACTGTTGCACTGACAACATGACTAAGTAGTTTGACTGCCTTGTCGTAGGCAATGGCACACAGACAAGATATTTTGCTGGCACTGACAAATTGATTGACCTAAATATTTACTTTTGGGGCAAAAACAAAGAATTTTGAATGAAGTATGTGCTTTTGCAGGTATTTCATTGAGTTTTGCTCTTTGCACTAACTGTTTTGAGAAATGCACTTGTTGTGATGCCAATGTAAATCATGATGTGAGAAATGTACCAAATCGACTGAGGAAAACTGTAAATGAGTTACTGTACAGCATTTAAATGCACAGTGAATAAAATGGAATTTGATGAGTATTACCTTACATGCAAAAGAACAATTTATAAAACAGAACAGAAATAAACAGAAATACAATAATTTTCTATGTCCTTACCATAAGAATGGAATAATGTTGTAGCTAAAAATAAAAAACATTGTATGTTTTGGTTTGAATCTTTCGACTATTCCCATTAAAAGTTGCCTTGGTGGATCATTATTTTCCATATCATGCTTTTTTTAATTTCTTCTTCTGTCACCCCCCCCCCCCCCCCCATCTGCATGTCTGCATTCACCACACCCATAAACCTCCTTTTTGCTTTTCATCTACTTGTCTTGCCAGGCAATTCCATCCTCAGCATCCTTCTGCCAAAATAAACCCCATACTTCATCTGCACGTCAAAACCATCTTTTCTACCCTAATCTCTCCACCCTAATTTGATTTGGTGTTAAAGATAATTATGGCAATGTTGTTTCCAAATACTTTTGTGCATGTATGTCTGTCAATTCAGTTGCGCTTGACCTTTTATAACTCTATAGGTGAGTTTGTGGTTCTGATCCACAGGGTTTCGTTTTTTTTTAAGTCGGTCACCAAGTATTTTCTCAACCATGGTTTGCGAACAATATAAATGATATAATCAAATGCTGTAGTTTAACTTAGTGGCACTGCGGAATGAGAATAATGAACTATCCAAATAACACCTGCTCTGTGGTGGTATTATTGGAACCCCTAAAGTGGACTAACACAGTATGTATTACAATTAGTTCACAAACTGATGGAATACGGTAATTGTAGAATTGTCCATCCTTACGGTAAGTAGAACAGATAAAATTAACAATAAGTTGAGCAAAAAGTAGGTGTGTCCCAACTGGTTCCTTATATTTATATAATTTTTTTTTGTTAATTACAAATCAGCACACCTCATCAACCAAAATAGCAAATAAAACTTTAATATGCCTGCACAGAATTAACAAACAATAAAATAATTTTTTCATACAAATCCATTAATTCATACATATAAAATTACTATAAAAAGGCACTCTTTAATACTGCTTTGATAAAACTTGATTTCAAACATTCCTCAATGAGTGGTAAAAAAGTCTCCTGTAAGCTAAGTTTAAAAACAATGTTTTAAAAATGTATGAACTTTTAGCAAACACTGAGCCTAAAAAAAAAAAATCTCAACACAGTAGTTTCTGTTGTCTGTTCTTTTGAAAAATATGTCTAGTGTTGTTAAAATAGAGGGAAGTAGGTTAAATAAATAAACTTTTGTTCTGGCTTTAAAACGCAGAGGGCTGTGTTATTGTATTTTTTATCTAGTATAGCAGAACAGAATTTTAACAGAATTTTCTGAATCACAACATTAACTATAAAATTTAAAATACAAAATATGTATTAGCAAAAAAACTAAAAATGCCATAGAAAAAAGTAGTGGCAGAGAAGGATGTTAACAAAGAAGCTTGTTGATGCTGTATGGTGATGCTGCCATGTGAATGCACTTTTTAATTTAGAGGTGGTAATAAAGATTTGGCAATGGTTGTAAACTTCTGCTTTCTTCAAGATACAAAATCTCTCTGCATTGAAATAAAAGGTATCACTGGGTAAAGTGTTAAAGACATGGTAAGATGTCGGTTTTATGGCACTGTGACATGAAAGGGACTTCCAGGCACCATCTCATCACCCCATTTCACAATGAGGATGTAGTCTCCTTTCTCTTTGACTGTATAGGTGATGTTGTACATCCTGTTGCCCATGTGCTTCACATAAACCTCCTCGCATGGTGTTTTTGGCCCATGAACACCAACCATTAGCATGTTTGTTCCTGTAGACGCAAAGAACATGTATTGAAAATGTAATCTTGATGAATTAAAAAACCTGACTTAAAAACAAACGACTTTATTATATTTATAATCTTTAAATCATATTCATACTAATAAACTTGATGAATTTGACTAATTTTACATTTGATTTCATTTTATGAGATCAAATTAGAGAAAGGGTCTATGAAGCTGCCCTATTGAAAAATCCTGGCTCTTAAAGGGAATGGGAAGCCTCCTGTAGGTAGATTTCTTTAAGCATTAATAAAGGATTAGATGATGCCACAAACTGTGCAGATTAGCTACCATTTCTGACTTTATATCTACTATGTGGAGCAAGAAATTATGTGGCCAACAGAGTGAAACCAGAATTTAAAAACTTCAGCTGACTGCTGTATCTGATCCATCAATACCATGCAACACACACTAACACAGTGATGAAAATGATCTACCCCCCAAAAAAAACATTGTACCCCCTTGTAGAGGGCAGTCATAGTCTTGTGGGTGGCAGTTGTGAGCTTGTGGTTAACAAACCACCCTTGCAACCTGAAGAGTCCCAGTTCGATTCCTGGTCCCAATAAAGTAACACCCAGCACCAATTGCTCACTGAGTTCTGCATACAAGGCTGTCCCCATGCCAGACATGGGTTCACACTACACTAATGTGTGTATATTTGTGTTTTACTTTACTGGAAGGGTTAAATGTGGAGGAAAAATTCTGGTTAAATTAAACTATTAACATATATAACCTAAAAAAATTGTATAAAACTGTATTCCTCTACAATTTAATATTAATATTTGGTATATTCTCCTTTTGCTGTAAGGACAGCATGCAATTAAGCTTTGTGTGAAATATCATGTTCTTTTTTTTCAGCAAGAATTTCCAATATTTCACAGAGAGTTTTACGAGGTAACAAAATGCTTTATCCCAGGTAAATGTGGAGGACAGTCACTGGCAATTAGAACTTGATTACTTTTGATTTTCAAGTCGTTGTTGCAAAAGCTCTAAATTGTGTCTTGGATTCATCCTATACTGTAATTTAAAAAGGACATTCCCAATGCCCATGGAGGGGAAAAGTTTCTGGCACTTTTTTTTTTTTGCTCTTTCTTAACTTTTGGTGATTTCGTACAGCCTTTAAATTAGTTCTACTCAAATCTATATACTTCTAAGCAGTATTTTTGGTAAATGAACGCACTGCACATATGATCACATGCAAGCTGATGATGAAGTATGCCAAATGCAGTAACTGCAGGGCAACTGATAATCACTCGATTAATCAAACAGAACTGAAGCTTTCAAATAAAATCTAAAATACATTTTATAAAAGAATATTTTACCAGCATTGCTGCAGTCTACTGTAAAAGTGTTTTTCTGGCCAATGAAGGCTTTGGAGAGCCCAGAACCGCGTGAAACCACCTTACTAGCATCTGATGAAAACTTGGGCAAAGATGCAAATGAACTAGCCATGGTGGAGGATTTTGTTACAGTCTCCACTAACACAGAAGAAGTCTCGTGAAGACTGTGCCCACCAGAGAGACGTAGACCTAGAAGAAAACATCATTGCAACCTGGGTAAATGCTATGACATAAATGTTGAATAAATTTTTACTGCCATATATACATGCATTTTAATCATGTTTTTCAAAAAACTAAAAAAGCTAAATCAGTGCACGAGCCGGACTACTGTTTGTACCAGCAAGCAGCAGGATAACATCTTATATCATTTATCAGATCACAAGGTTGCATACTACTTAATACAGAGTGAAGCAAAACATTTCTACCGAGTGTTATTTGTGACAGCATGCACCTTTACCAGAAACTTTAGCTTTGAATGGACTTCCCCCAATATGTTGTGGTCCTCCATATTTAATTGAGATGAGATAGCTGCCAGGTGCCATGGGTGTGTATGTGACCTTGTACCCCTCAGGACATTCCTGGCAATCCATCTTTACCTTGGAGGGTCCATCAATAGTAACAGAGAGAGCTCCTGTTCCAGCATTGATGGTATTTACGATGAACTCAGAGGGAACACCTTTAAAAGTGAGACAAAGAGATGAGATACAGTATTTTGTAATCACTGACAGTATGGCAAGTTACTAGAGAACATTAAATCAGCTGGCAATTATGCGCCTATTTGGAAAATTCAACTAATTTTGAAGGGTTATACAAACTTCTACACATCACTATGCTTTTGTTAAATGGTTAATCATATGTAATTAACCAAGAGCTTGTAAAATTGACAGACCACATAAGCAAAAAGTATAAGGGTGTGGGCAATGTTAAAAGTTGTATTACAGCCAGCCACCAGAGGGCATAAAAGGTGTGTTGGCATTGCTTTTCATGACCATCCTCTCCACTCTTATATATGGGGCTTAAAATCTGTCACAATCTTGCTCTAATTTCACACCTTCCTGTTGCACAGGAACATGTGAAATGTGCATGCAAGTCTCACTTAGCATCCTCCACCATTTGTGCTACCCAACTAAATGCACAGTAGTAGGTGGTGTTGCAGTTGCTGTGACAAATCCCTGATCCATTCATTCATTCATTCATTATCTCCCACTTTTTTCCTCTATTAGGGTCGCGGTGGGGTTCCCCATGCCCATCCAGGGGAGAACGTCTCGGGCGCTGGGCAGATACACCCAGTACAGGGCGCCAATCCATCGCTGGGCACACACTCACTCACACAGACACACTCTATATGGGGTAATTTTGAGAATTCAATTGACTTGATCCATGTTTTTGGACTGTGGGTGGAAATCGGAGAACCCGGAGGAAACCCACGTAGACACGGGGAGAACATGGAAACTCCACCCAGATGGGGATTCGAACCGGGAATCCCTAGAGCTGAGAGGCGAACGTGCTGACCACTAAGCCACCATCCCTGATCCACTATTAAATATTTATGCCTGTGAAGTAAATACCGATGTCAGACGTTTCTGACATCCAAAATCTTCTATGGTACACAGCTATTTTTTTAGGTATAATACCATGTTAAATATTGTAAAAGACACAAAATGTATTTTTTTAATGGACTAAAGTATCTTTGGGTGTTTCTGGGTGAGGCTCAGTATCTTCATTGACCCCTTAATCTGAAGGCTGTTTAGAAGATATGAAGTGAAGAGAAAATAATATGTACCTATTTTGGAAATAAAAGAATATTTTTATTTTACTTTTAATCACTGATGTAATTTAAAAAAATGTCATGTATTTATAATTTGGATAAAACTTACTTCTACTTCATAGCCAGGTTTTGCATTATGTTAGTGTGTATGTAATGAGAAAAGTTAATGTACCAGTGGTTCCTCCCTCCAAGCCAGGGCCAAATGCAGACACCATGCCTGGATCTCCAGCTTGACTTGGCTCACCCACACGAATTTTGAACGGGCTGCCAGGAATGTGACTCCCGTTAAAGCGCACATCAATAGAATGGACTCCATTCTCACGTGGGATGAAACGGATGGCATGCTTATCTGCCAAAAGAACACATGGTGCATTTAGGAACACATGGGAGCAAAAATAAAAAGTTTTTTTCCCAATTCTGAGAAGGTTAGCTATTAAATTAATAAATATCTTGCCTTACATGACTTCTTATGGTTTAATCTATGTCTATCCTTACCATTGTCTAGTTCCGTAACATAGCACTCCTCCATTGCACCTGAGGGTGTGTGCACCTTTGCATCAATCACGCCTCTTGCTCCATTTAGTTGCACTGCAAATGAAGCCTCTTGGTTGACTTTTAAACTACTCTCCTGAGAGACAAAAAAAATATTTCAATTTACAAAGTTAAAAACTGTTAAAACACACTAACAATCAGAATACTCAATCAGTGTCCTTCAACAGCTTCTTCTGTCTTGTTTTGGGTTATTACAAACACTTGAGTAATGTGTCAAGTTGAGGAACTAAGGATGAGAGTCAGATAGATTCTCACCTGAAGGCTGGTAACTGTAAGCCTCCTGGCGTCATCAGACAATGTTGCTATAGGAACGATAAATGGACTGTCGGGGATGTGTTCATCATTAAATTTGATTGACACTTCATAGTCACCTGGTAATTATAAAAATACAAATACTAAGGCAACTTATCATTTTAATACAAAGCAAAAAAAGAAAAGTAAAACTGACTAAATAAACATTTAAAAAATGTGTATAATAATTATCAATTAGAAGAACTACTGTAGAACACACACACACACACATATATATACAGTATGTGTAGATGTAAATTGAAACTATAAGCATTTTTGAATTGAACATCTACAGATGTAGGTCTGTGGGAGCTCACCAGGTTCTTGGACCACATATGAAACACCACAGGAGCCATCTTTTCTGTCCTCAAATGATATTTCTGCTTTACTGGGTCCTTCCACAGCAATAGACAAACCACCTGCACCTGCCTCCCGTGTCCATATACTAAACTCGGCTTTAAAAAAAAAAACAGCATGAGTATGAAATAACTGCCAGAACCTTAAAAATGTATACCGTTTTCAGAATGAAATTAAAGCAAAATGTGAATAGTTAGGAATGTGAAATGTAGTATATACAGAGTTAGCACAAAAGCACTTATTACGATCTTAAACTTCAGCAATATTTTTACACCTTTTGCCTGCATTGTTCAAATAGCAACAGTGTTTTGCAAATATATCTACATCACTGGGAGTGGGGGGTCTCCAAATAAGGTGTGTTCAGGTAAATTTCTGATATAGTGCTGTCTTGACAATGGAAAACACAGGTGTACCACTGGCTGAAAACAGACGTAGATGTCAATAGTCAATAGTCAATAGTCATATTCATTGCTATCACTATGATACTATTAATCACTATTCCTATCACATTGCTACCACTAAACACTATTAAATATCACAGCATATACATCGTCCACTCCATTTTCAATTTGCAGTAAAAAGGAAAACCCCATTGGCCAGCTCATTAAGTCCAGGTAGCTGCACCTTTGAAAGAGCAATCCGCCAAAGTCAGATCATGCCTAGCTTTTAAATGGTCAAGTGACAAACTGATTGGTTTAGTGCTGTTACACCCAAAACACACTCATGAATAATTACGAGAATCAGTTAATGTTATTTGTGCTTTTCGTACTGCACAAGTTGTAAAGACACAGTGACACCCCCTAAATCAAGTTGCGGGTTTAGTAGTTGAGGGTTTGCTAGAGAAAGCTAAAATTGGTCCGTATTTAAGTTCAAAAAGTTATAAAATTCAAAATTTGATGAAAATAAAGTACTCCATTGTGCTCACTCTGTATGCATATATACTATATTGTGCTCACTCTGTATGCATATATATATATATATATATATATATATATATATATATATATATATATATATATATATATATATATATATATATATATATTCAGAAACTGGCAAGAACTACAGGAACCATATAATTCTATAAATACCTGGTACTCCTGCTACACCTCTGTCCAGCCCAGTGCCTCCAGCACGCACTTTATGGGCCCCACCTTCCCCAAGGGGGCCTACAGTAAACTGAAATGGGCTCCCTGGTACATGCTGTCCATGGTATTTGACATTTACAGTGTGAGGGCCCATCTCTAGAGGCACAAATCGCACACTGTAGGTGCTGTTTTCACCCTCAATGATCTCTGCATCATCAGTTTTACCACTAGGACTGGTCACCTGAGCTGTCATCTCCTGAGTTCCTGTCTCGCCTGGGAAAGAAAAGAAATGTATGCAGCATGTAATCATGAAAGTGCAGTGCTAATTATTTAGTGTAGTTAATATAGTTCATATTGTAGAGTTTATATGATGCTATTAAGGTTTTTGAACATTGTAAATAAGTGGCAAAATCAGTTCCACTTATAATTTTTTTGGTCATGTAGACCAAAAAAGGACCTTCAAATAAAACTGAATCCAGGGCCTTAATACAGTTACTTATATAATATTAATTGTAAAGTACGTCTTAATAACACAGTTGTTTTGTATGTGTCACCCATACATATAGAGTTATATGATAATTATATATTTTTCTTACCTAATACTTTATAGAGTAAATGCTATATTACTGTAAGTTTATTATCTGTGAAAATGACACATATCTACCTATATGGAAACAGAAGCAGCAAAAGTAAATAAAACAATAAGCAAGCACTAAAATTAAATGGCGGCACGGTGGCTTAGTGGTTAGCACGTTCGCCTCTCAGCACTAGGGATTCCCGGTTCGAATCCCCATCTGGGTGGAGTTTCCATGTCCGTGTGGGTTTCCTCCGGGTTCTCCGGTTTCCTCCCACCGTCCAAAAACATGGATCAAGTCAATTGAGTTCTCCAAATTGCCCCCTATAGAGTGTGTTTGTGTGAGTGAGTGTGTGCCCAGCGATAGATTGGCGCCCTACTGGGTGTATCTGCCCAGCAAGATGTTCTCCCCTGGATGGGCATGGAGAACCCCACCACCGACTCTAATAGAGGATAAAGCGGAAGATAATGGGTGGATGGATAAAGGACAGAACCACTGGTTGGCTGTGAACAGACAGTTCACACATGCATTTCTAACTTCAATATATTAAAGCATAAGTCATGTTTTTTGCAGTTTACTTTTCTGACAAACAGTTATGGCAGATTGACACACACACACACCCTCAGCTTGGCGGGGCTGCACTCCACTAAAGGGCCCCAGGAAGCCTCCAAACACATCTCTGAAAGGGTCTCCCCCAAGCTGTGTACTTTCTTCCACATGCACTTCACGTTTGGTCTCGCCTGCCCTCGTCTTACTGATCTCAGTCCTCTCGGTGCGTGTGTATGTGTGGCTGCTGCGTGTAAAGGTGCGCGTCAGCTTCTCCTGGGCTGAAACCATCTGAAACCAGTTGCCTGCAGAATGCCAAGGCCAAGACAGCAGAGAAGGGGAAAAGAAAGAATAAGGAAAGAAGAATAAGCGGAAGCCAATGAGATCAGCTAGAAAAAGCATGCAAGCCTCAAAAAGCAATAAACCGAAGAGAACTGTCCTGTTGCCCAAAAATCTTAATTGTTTGGTTTGTACATGTTGCCTAATATAAATGAAAATTAAGGCATATGCTAGATGACTAAGAAGTTTTGCATTCAAAAATATAGCTTTTTATTAAAAATTAGGCTTTAATTTGTCTATAATAAACAATAAGCATACAATAAGTCTTAATGTAGCATCAGAACAGAGAAGAAGAAATTATGGCTGAATTGGTTTCTATGAAGATCTTCAACCTAAAAATTAAGCAAGCAAAACAGAAGTAATGTAGTTGACTCAAATCTAATAACTAAATCCACTTTAAGTTGTAAAATTACATATTTCAGTACACAGTACACATTTAAATGAGCACTAAACACAATAAAACATCTAATGCACCTACTCATTCATATATTTTCATCATCCAATGTTTTGAAGGCAGTGAAATGCATTAAATCATGCAAACTGAGATAATATTCTCATAAACCTTTAGAAAATAGAAAAAATAGGATCCCAGTTTGAATATGACATTATTTTCGGTACTATGTAGGTTGTTATCTTTCAGTATATCATTAGAATTATGCAAAAATAAAATTAGGGAGAAGCAGCTCTTTGGATGGTAATTCCCTGAACATTTACATTAGGATTTAGTTATTTGGCAGACTCTTTTATATAAAGTGACATACAATAAAGGATCTAATCAGTAAATTTAGTAATCTACTAATCAGTAAATTCAATATGTTGAATGTATCAGCATTATGGACAAAGGTGAGAAGATCATTCCGCAATTTAGCAGTGGTGATGAATATGAAGTGAGATGGTGAACACAGTGAACAAGCTGAGGTGTACTTAAGCAAAATAGAGTGCAGGTAGGCAGAAGCACAGGGAATCCATAGATTGTGCTCTAGGCGAGGGTGTTGATTGTGGGAAGCTAGAGGAAGCCAATGGAGATAGATAGAATAGTGGAGTAACACAGGCTTGCTTGGACTGGTTGAACACAAGATGAGATGCAGAGACCTGGATCTCTTAATCACACAAGCTGCATGAGGAGCAAGGAACGCATTGCAGTAGTCAAGCCATGTTGATTAAAATGGTCAATTCAAAAGTGAAACTGGTTTGAAGTGACAGAATGGCTACAGCTTATCTAAATAATCACTCTGTAAGTTGTGGTGAACAGAAAAGCATCTCAGAACAAAAATCTTACAAAACTTAAGATAAGATAATTGTTTTGTAACAAACATTTATTTTAATGAATAAATATAATAATACTTTTTAAGAAAAACGTAAAAGCAGCTGGCATTACTGTGGAAGTGTGTATTTGTGCTCTGCCTGCTTGTGCTGTTGTGACAAGGGGACACAGCACACACAGACACGACACTATACAATTACTTAATACACAAGATAGACACTGTAAGACAGGTCTTTTCTCCCAACACCAGACATTTTTTTTTTTTTAATCTGCAAAAATTTAAATCCAAAAATGAAGAATTGAAGCTGTTATACTGTCGCTGCAGAGATGAAAACAGCAATGGAATGGAAATGAAATGGGCTGATACTTAGAACTTGTTTGTATTTGTAGACACTGGGCTTTTTTCACACTGGATCTTTTATTATGCATTAAAAAAATACTTATATTAACGCTTCCATATTCGAAAATAAAAAGTGTTATTAAATTAAAGCAGCGTAGCCTACTTGTATTGTTATTGGCGCTGGGTGATTGTACAATTATGCATAGCTGCATGTCTGAAGCACTTCACTCATTACTCATGCACATAGAGTTTTGGTCAGTTTTGTATTGATTACAGCAGACTGATATAGGGAGTGAGACAGTGAGACACCATAGCTTCCTGTCTTTCTGAGAGACAAGGTTTCTCCTTTGCACGTGATGCTTCCAACCACAGTGACTATTAGTATCCCCTTTAGTATCTTAGCATGGTCAGCATTTATTTTTCTTTTCTTTTTTATTTTAGTAAGGGTGCATGCTCTTTGAGTTATAGAATTTGGTTCTAGGGTTAAAGCCTTGGTTGTAGGGGAATATACATTCAGAGGTTCCAGTTCACAATATGTATTCTGTTGTAGGAATTACATATTTCCTGGGATATAAATGCATTGATTTCATTGTGGTTATTTTAATAAAATTGTTTGTAATAAAATTTTGGCCCCCTGTTGTGGTCTGTCTCATGTGGCCAGATTACACAGTTACACAGAGCCTGTGTGTTACACAGAGGCTGCAACATTCCCATCATTCTGTGAATGTTTTAAATAACAATTTCTTCCTAAAAACTAATAACATGGTTTTCTTCTATTCCAGCAGCAGCAGTTGTATTTTTGTATACATGAGGTTGCGTACATAAAGTTCTTGAAAAACATTAAATAATGTAAAAAAAAAAAAACTTTTTTTCTATGTCACAGTTATGCAAAGGACAATTTATAATTATTATAATTATTATTTTCTTGTTTATTACTGACAACGTCCCAATGACCTACATACATACCACAACTCGTGTTTTCTCTATGCCTCTTTAAATTATAAAAAAAAAGGTGTTTAAAATCCAAAAATGTGTGGCAGAAGGACTGACAGACAGAGAAGCAAATACTTGGCCTGGAAAGAAGTTTCTCTTTCAGTAAGCTGTTTAGAAACCCCCCAGGACTTAGATAAACTTTTCTTACCTGGGATTTTAAGGTTAAGGTCACAGGTGCTGCCCACAGTGGCAATGGAGGGAGCCTGCCTCCTCCTGGTGATACTCTCTTTGATTCTGCCCTCTCCCAGCACCTTTACTGTAAATGGACTTCCTGCAATTGGATAAAACATATCAGCAACATCATAACACAGCTCAAATTAAAATTTTTAGGTGAGGTAGCGCATTAATTTGAAATTAGATTACAGATTAAACACATGGTTAAGTTTCATAATATGCTTTGTTGTTTTAAGTCTTCTCATTTCTTGTTTCATTGTTGTTTTCTCACTTGTATATTTAAACCCTGTGTGCTTTTTTTTAATTAGTCAATGTTCAGCATCAACCTCTTTTATTTGTATTCTATTGTCCTTGTTTTTGTTTCTTACATCTCAATATTATTGTTTATCACTTTTGCTCTGTTTTTGGTGTAGGATTATAAATTTGTTTTGTGTGCTTAATTTTCCGGTTCTCTGATTCACGTTATGAACATTGATTATAGTCTAAAGTTTGACCCTCATAAAGGGACTAGTCGTAATGTTCAGCTCCTTCACTCTCTTCTTCTGAGCACATTGTTTTGAACCTTATTTGAAATGTAGATAAATCTATATTAATGAATGAACCTGTAACACATATTCTTTGGTCATGTCATAATATATGTATTGTTTCTATACGTCTTTTATTCAGATTATTTTACCATATAGTGATGTAGTGTAGTAATGAAAATCATCCACCACCCAAATAAATATGTAATAAAATTAAAATAAGAGTAAAGGGGACTAACATGCAGGAAGCTAAAAACACATCTTTATGGAAACTGCAGCTAATAAAATAAAAAATATAATACCAATCAGAAATATAGAAACAACTATATTTTGCCCCCATATTGTCCATTTAATCATTTCTGTTTGTGGAATACAGTGCATAATGTGTTAGTCCCCTTTATTCTGTTCTATTCTGCTCTATAATGGTGTTTTTTGGTAGGTACATTATTCCTTTCCCAGCAGTGTCACCAAGGTGTTTAAATTGAACTACAGCAGAACTGCATGAGTGTCACTGCAAAACTGTCAATAACCCACCACCCAAAGTATGCCTCAAATACCAGTCAAGGCAGTGTTTTAAAGAATGTTACATTGTTTCTATACTTTAGACTTATTTTTGAGAAAATATTTTTTTAATTACTTTATAAACTGACAAATAATACAATGCACAAATGGTAACTGTGGGAACTGTGGGTTTAAATCACAACACTTAAAGAACATACCCAAAGGAACTTAAGCAAAGTGTTTCTGGGTTGCATATTAGTTCATTTGTAGTGTTTGTGGATTGAAGTGCCAAATAAATATATTCAGTGCATTTTACAAGAGCAGAGAGAAAATAAGGCTCATGAAAATTGAGCGCATTCTGTGAATCAGGACAGTTAGAATGTGGGCTTTGAGTTGTACCTGGCACATGCTGGTCTGCAAACTTGATGTTGATGATGTAAGTGCCTGGCTCTGTGGGGCAATAGGTCACTTTACATGTGCCATCTTCAATGTCTTCACAGTTGATGTCCACTTTGCTGGGTCCTTCGATTGACAGACCCAGACCTCCATAACCTATTATTGTGAAAAGAACCCTTATAAATCTGCTGTTTTTTACCCCAATTTTACATTTACCTCAACAAACAAAAGTACATGATCTAGTTATTTCCATTGAAACCAAGTATCATATAATTAAATGAATTAACAAGGATCATCTAAGTAAACAAAAGTAATACATTACTTTAAAAATATCATAATTTCACTGGATGATAGGTAACAAAAATTACATTACTATTATAACCCACTAAAGAAAAAACACATAGCAGAAGCAATGATTCATCTAAATTAATTTACTTGTTTATAACTATTTTAGTGCTATGAAAACATCTTATTATGCAGCAATGCAGTATACAGTAAACAGCCACTGCATAGATAAGTGTTTGTGATGGTAGCGTCATACGTGAGGGGGGGTTGGAATGTGGGGAAAGACATCTGCAGAAACGTGAGTGACAGGTAGATAACCAGTTTAATTAGTTCCATTAAGATGTATTATTCTATTGCCATCGAAGGTAATGATGAAAGTCGTGTTGTATTTGTGTAATAAGTTTTAATTGGCTGAAAATGTCTGCTCCACAAAAGTACTCTCTAATCAGAGGGCGTGAATACGCCGACATGGAATAAGCCTTCTAGATAGCGTGGATATGGAGAACTAAAAATCTGATTGGTTGAAGCAACAGAGGTTGCTATATACTTGTTTAATTTATCTATTGTGGCCAGGGATGAAGCCAAAATGATGCCAATGATGCCAAAATGCGATTAGCTAAATGCTCTAATGAGAAAATACACGTCTGGAAGTGGTGTAACTAGGGAAACATTATGAAAGGAAGCAGACATACCATTTGGAATTATTTAGTACTTAAGGACAGAATATTATTAGCATCACTCTGTGATTCAGATATTTTTAGAGGCTTTGAAGGCCCTGATGGCCCACCACTGGCCACCTCACCAGTACACATGTCAGAAGAATATAATTATTAGTTGTAGTAGTAAGTTTTTGTAGTAGTAGTAGTAGAAGAAGTTGAAGTAGTAGATGTAATAAATTTGGATCAGATGTTGGTTCTCACCTGCGTTACGAGTATCCACAATGAACTCGGCTACTTCGTAGGTATGTCCTTCCACAAGGCCTTTTCCAAAAACTTTTACTTTGCTGGCATCGCCGATCTCTGACTGACCCACCATGATCTTAAATGGACTGTTTGTTACATGTTTACCATTCTTCTTTACACTTACCACATGCTCACCCACTTCTTTAGGAGTGAATGAGATTCCTGTTAGGAAAGCAGAGGGCAGCATTTTAATAATAACCTTATTCAGCTGCAGTACACATGTCAGGAACACACATTGCGTCACTGTTTTCATCTGTTCCTCTTGGTTCTGTTATTGCTTATTTTCCCCTCATTTAGTCATTAGTTCTGCAGTAATATACCTCACCTGTGTTTTCCACTCACATGCATCTCCTTATAAGGGTCAAATTGTGGTTTATGTTTATTCTGTGACTGGTATAATTTTGTCACGTCTGTGCTTTTTGCTCCTATATATATTTACAAAGTACATATTAAAAGTGAACTATATAAAATAGTTTATATTAGTTTAACTTAAATAATATAAACACTAGGTATAAACTCTAACAACTGGAAAACTATATGCAAGTCAATTAAGGGGTCCTCCAGGACCACCAATCCAATTAATATCCAGGTTCATATTCGTCGTGGCCACAGTGCTTCAGCAGAGCCATGGATGAAGGTCTGACTACACCTCCAGGAAACCGGCCACACCTCATTTACTGCCATCCAGATGCAGCTACCTAATTAATAATTTTTTGACAAATTAATAATTTTTTGACATCTTCAATCTGTTTTGTAAGCACATTAAACCAGAACCAATACATTAGCCTTCTTATTGCTTCCTTTTTTTGCCACAATGTAACTCACTGAGGATAGCTGCTGCCTCTGGAAACTTTTTTGTCCCATGATGTAGCTAAAAGTAAATCATTAACATTTACTTTTACTTCGACTTAACGATGACAATGAGATTTGAGCCAGAGAATCAGATGAAGCAATGGATCTCATCTGTGGTCTGTGATAGTTCTGTGTGTCTGTGCAGGGGATAAAAAGGGCTAAGCTTGAGACAGCAGGAGACAAAAATAGCCTAAATAGTGCAAGCCTTTCTGTGTCTCTATGTGCCAACAGAACTTCATCATATACAATTTTATAAATAAATCCAGCAGTGTGGGCAATTTGTAATTATCAATCTATAATCTACTGAATAAAGGTCTTGAAATAACTCACCTATATGTCGATTGGGCAGCCTCTTGAGTAGACATGGCTCCTCATTACCAGATGGGGCTCTGATGCTTGCTGTGAGAGAACTCAGGTCTGTCTCTGTAATCTTCAGGGAGACATCAGTTGCTGTACCAACGTTCAGCTGAGATGTCCTCATTGAGTCATCTCCTGTGAAAATATAAAAAATACAAGAACACTCAAAACAAATAACTACCTTAATAATAAAAATAAATTGTTCTGATAGACTTGTAATGCAAAGGGAATCACAGAAAATCACATCAAGCCTAGCACCCGAAACATTCTCCCCTGGATGGGCATGGGGAACCCCCCCATGACCCTAGTAAAGGATAGATATATTAATAACCATGTGTCAACTTAATGTTGAATAGCAGCAAAAAGCTAATGTTGTGAATATGTTAAAACACAAATAAATTTTATCAAATTTTCTCTAAACCGTTTATAAAAACGTAAAATATTCAGACACAATTACATTACGTAAATCTTAATAGAGAATAAAATAAGTAAAAAATGGAAATTTTCCAATATATGTAAAATAAAAAAAAAGAAAAAGTAAAAAAAGACATTTAATTAGGGGTACAAAATATTCAAATTAAACTGCAAGCTGAAGCAGAAACACAAACCTGTTATCTTGGCAGTGAATGGGCTACCAGGGATGTGCTTGTCATCAAATTTGACAATAATATTATAATCTCCTGGTACAGTGGGCAAGTATGAGACCGTACAAGTGCCATCTTTGTTGTCCTTACAGCTGATTTCTGCTTTTGAGGGGCCTTCAACTGCCAGTGAGAGACCACCTGAAACAGAGAAAGAACCAATAAAACCAATGCACAATGTTATGTGTAAAATATATAATTGTTATGTTGACACAATGCATCATGGTATTGGACAATGGCTGTCATCTCACAGCAAGGAAAGTGGGTTTTTCTTTCAGGAGCTGGAAGGAGTTTTGGGACATACTCCAGCACTTCCTATGACCTTTATTACAATAAATGACAATATTTGTTTTACTTTGTACTGGTAGGAGGCAGGTTTGGGGCTGTCTCACTGTTCAATGCACCATTAAAGGTGGCAAGGCAATGTCAACCTCTCTGGATATTATACAGCTTTGTACAGAACCCTGCCCCTGGATTAGCTAGAATAAAAGCAATTTGTGTTGCATATGTGATGGGGACCCACAAGACAACCCCAACCCTGCCTAAAACAAGTATAAAAAGTTAAAAATGTAAAATGTAGTGTGTTAATGCTTGATACTGCTTGTAAGGTAAAATATTGCATTATGAAAGTGAGCAATCTATAACATGCTATTTAAATTCTAAATCATAAATAATTTCCACATCGAATGACATCTTCAGTAAAGCTTTTGATAATGCTTTGTACACCTTCTCCTGCATCCTTGGTGACAATTGTAAAGATGGCAGGTCTATTAACCACTCCATGACTCAGACCAGGCCCATAGGCAGTCACATGACCACTGTTAATGGCATCAACATAGAACTGCAATGGACTCCCTGATAAAACAAAAAAAAACAGAAGACTATTAGTATATTAACTGTACTAAAAGTACATTTAAAAGTAAAATGTAAAAGTACATTTGACAATATGTGAGTGTATATATATATATATATATATATATATATATATATATATATATATATATATATATATATATATATATATATATATATATGTTTGTTTCCTATACAGAATCACACTGTTGCTTGCTGTTTATTACCTGGACATGTGACATACTTTTTGGAACACTGCAAAATTTTATATACCCATTACATACACCAAGGACTGGCTTAAAAAACTTAATTTTAGCAAATTTTAGCAACAGCACACATCGCAGTATGATTTAGCGTGTGTCAGTGTGTCTCTACTATCGTGAATATGTGATTAATGATCGTGTTTTGGGCGTGACGTGCAAAAAATGAATCAGCATGTCATTTTTCAACATTTCTATTACAAGCTATTTCAATGGAGCAACATTTATTTTACATCATTTTTGGGAAACATCATATACTAGCTAGTATTTAATAAATAAGGTCAAATGTGTGTGTTTGTGTGTGTGTGTTCCCTATACATATTCAAACTATTGCATCGATTACCAAGACATTTGACTTATTTACTCTATGGTATCCTGCGTAGGTTTATATTCTCTTCACCACCATCAAGACTTAAGATGTGTTACCACCTCTATGTGCTTTAAGCAGCAACACAAATGATTGGTGTCCAATAATGTTTAGCACTATTGTCTACAAGGGAAACTTATATTTAGGCAATGTGAAATTTGTTTTGTTTAGTGTGTTTTTTCTTTCAGTTAGTTTATTCTTTGAATCAATCCCACCAAACAGCCACCGGTTACATGTAAATTAATGTTTACAAGGTTTGTAGGAAACTTCATTACAAGCCTGAGCATAGCTGGGCCAAGAAGGGGCTAGTAATTTATAATATGTAATGTTTGAAGAAACTAAAATTGTATGCAGGGCTGCAGTATAAATAACATTTCATTAATACAAAAAAATGTAAGCGGGCATATTATTCATATGGTTAGGTGTCCACATGCTTTTGGTTATACAGTGTATTAATGAGTAAAATATCCTCTAGTGATTTAGCACCTGGAATATGGTTGCCATCATATTTGATGTCCATCTCATGGAGTCCTTTTTCAGTAGGGGCATATTTCACTGTCACTGTGTCGTCCTTGTTGTCCATGATGTGAGGCCGGGCCGTCTTTCCAGAGGGCATTCGCACCTCACCTAGGGAATGGACAAGTATATGGGTCACTGAATTGGTGCACAGAATACATGGTTGCACAGCTTCAATATAGATGAGGCTCATCAATCAGTTCAGCAAGAGCCAAAGTATCAATAACAAGTCTGCTACCATCAGTCACCTCAAACTACAAAATAATGCAGTACCTACAAAACATATTTTTATGTAAATATATTTTCCTTAAGGGTGGCACGGTGGCTTAGTGGTTCGAATCCCCATCTGGGTGGAGTTTCCATGTTCTCCCCGTGTCCGCGTGTGTTTCCTCCGGGTTCTCTGGTTTCCTCCCACAGTCCAAAAACATGGATCAAATTAATTGAGTTCTCCAAATTGCCCCATATAGAGTGTGTATGTGTGCGTGTCTGTGTGAGTGATTGTGTGCCCAGAGATGGATTGGCACCCTGTCCTGGGTGTATCTGCCCAGCGCCCGAAACGTTCTCCCCTGGATGGGCATGGGGAACCCCCCCCGCGACCCTGATATAGGATAAAGCTGAAGATAATGGATGGATAGATATTTTCCTTAATTGATTTGGCAGATTTTATATCTGTATTATTTTTGTCATCTGCCAGTACCCAGTAAATCTGCCAGTAAATATTTGTGAGGCATTAAATTTAAACGAGGTCATCTCTAACAGATTGTTTTTACATATAAACTAATACTTAGTCCTTGAAAAGTAATTGTGCTTAGCTCAAACCTGTAATTTCTCCTTTTTGCACTGTAAACGGTATGACCAGGCTGAAGGGACGCAGCATGGGCTCTATGCCATTAATGGCTGTAACTGGCTCCTCTGTAGCCTATAACAGGATAGAAAAAATTATATTCATGAAATGTCTTTAAATTAGCAAGAAGATTAATGTGTTCAGAACCAACAGAATAATATTTATTAAGTAGAAAGCCATGCGCAAACTTAAAAGTAAAAGAAAATGCATTAGGAACAAGGATTATGTGAAGCTTCCTGCTCAAGCACTGCAATTAAACTCTAAGGTAAGATACAAATTAAAACAGACTGGAAAGAAGTAATATACCTTGATGCCTGTAAAGCTAGTACATTGATAACATCATGCATAAGAAAGAGCTCTAGACCACCACAAAATATTTTCTTGGTGGAAACGTTCATACATCACATCACCTGACTGTTTTTTTTTAATGATTTAAAATAACCCTCAAAACTATTTAGTAGCAATTAGACTCACCTTGTTTTTACAGTTTTTGTTAATTTTAATAGGTTAACTTACCATACAGATGTACATTGTAGTTTTACTATAGAACTGCAATCTTTCTGTATTGTGGGCATAGTTTTGTGTTTTTTTGCTGTATAATAATGAGGACCACCACAGGTAATAGCCCTGCAGTGACTAACATTATGGTTATGGTTGATTAGTATGTGCGGTACTCATATAAGTGACTCAAACAGAATTGCTGCTGGTGCTAAACACTGTTTTTTCATTGTACACTTTATTAGAAACATCTACCATATTATGACATATTGCAGATATCAGTAATATAAGTGATTTTATTTAATTGCCCGCAAAATGCTGAAGGTTTTATATTTTTGGCTTGTGTTTTATTTAGTCCAGTCACTGAGAAGTTTGAAAACTGCTGCAGCGCTGCTATATCTGATCTAAATCATACAAATGCAACACACATAACACTTAAACTAACACTTAATTCTTGACAACCATCCACCATCCAAATAAACCTGCTCTGTTGTGGTCCTGTGGTCATCCTAAACATCAGAGAACAGAGTTAATGAAACTAAACATGTATTAATAAAAAAGATGGACTACAGACTACTGCTGAGCTGCAAAATGCATGTACATGGTTAATGGAGATAAAATTTTCAGCAAATGTTTAGTGTATGAAAGTGTATAATAAAATAGTAAAGTGGCTTATAAATGGATATATTTGGCTAGTTTCCTTTTTAGTTTTTTTTTTCTTTCTTTTTAACCTGTGAATCTGCTTTGTGAAAATAATTTCATGGCATAACATGGCAGAGAACATAAGAAAAACATAACTAATTTACATGCAGGGATGTTTTTGCACCACCCACTTTACTGTAATTAATATATTATTGCATCTTAAAGTACTACAGCACGGCATTGCATGAAATGAAGAATGGAGTAAATACATTAAAAAACAAAATGATGAGTGGTATGGAGATGGCAGAAAGGAAGTGCTGGAGACAACTAAAATGTGTACCCAGTGAGGAGAGTAGCCCTGGTAAGGGGAGTAGGGCTGCTGTAACTGCATTTTATCACACGGTTCCTCTATTATAGGAACAGTATCAGATGCCTGGAGATGGAGGGAGTCACACCATTAGTCGATCACAAGCAACAAACACTCACATGCAACTGCTAATATAATGCAGATCACATACATTACTGGGATATGCACAAATTTGTGGGACCTGTTAACATGTCCTAAAATAGATGGTTTATTTATCTATAAACTTCAAAAAAGCAAAAATAAACTTAAAAACCTAAACAATAATGAATACATTGCTACCCACTCCACACATTGTATTGATATTTAATTAAGGAGCTGCATTGTAAAGTGTTTCTTATAAAAACATTTTTTTCTTCTTACCACTACATGGAAGGGACTGTTGGGAATATGCTCTCCTCCAAACCGGATGGTAATGACATATTTTCCTGGCTCTGGAGCAGTGTAGTAGATGTCAAAAGTTCCGTCTGAGTTCTCCACCACATCCACATCCAGTTCAGCTCCATCAGGTGTGGACACTTTGCACGTGACTTTTCCTTTTCCAGCAGCTTTTGCATCAACAGTAATAACTGTCTCTTCACCGATCTGTATGGAGGGTCCAAGTCCTGATCCTGAAGTAAGACATTTTTTTCAAAAAAACAGTCAACAGTTAACAGTTAAAAGTGACAGTTAATAATCTGTAAAAATGTAGCTTAGTAACAATAATACAATTAAATGATCAGTTTCCTTCTTACTAACCAAGACCGTGTCCTCCAATGGAAACTGCAACATAACAGAAAGCAACAAGTCATTGTTTTCATTCCATTTCATTCTAACATCACTCATTAATTTAAGTGCCATTAACTATTTTGAATAACAATATATACATATTTATAAACTGGAAACATATTAAGGAGTATAGATTATTTTTACCACTGCAATTAAGTCTTACTGATTTAATAGAATTCTAACCTGTGACATGGCACTTGCTGGCATCTCCAGTGGGAAGAGCATGAATACGGAAGGGAGAGAAAGGAATTTCATCCCCGCCATATTTAATGGTGATAGTGTAGCGACCGGTCATGTCTGGCACGTAAGAAACTGTATAAGTTCCATCTCTGTTATCCCTAATGTTTGCTTTTTTTGGTTTCCCCTCAGGATCCTATAAAGAATAAACTCAGTTAAGATATAGTATAAGGCAGAACATGGTATGTCTGTAAAAATTAAATAGCTTTAAACAAACCCAATATTCAGGTTGAAGCATCTGACTTTATTAGTTTGTTATAAAATTAAAAACATACTTAATAATTAGAACACACCCAATGGAGTGTCAGTCCACAGAGACCAACAAAGGAATAACAATACAATTAAGTTGAAAAAAAATATGGTTTCAATTGGGGAAAAAAGTTACATCATCCTGAAGTAACATCCGTTTAGTGTAAGTGCATTGGACTAAAATTAGCATGGTATACACATAGTCCTCAACCCTCAACACCTTTTAGATGTGGAACTACAAAAAAATGGAAAAAATAAAAGTAATGTAGCGCAGGACTCGCCATCTTGGCGCGCACGTCACGGCTTGGCACGTTGCCCTGGCACATGTGATCAGCTTAACAGCAATTAATTGCAAAGTCAATATTTGCCTAAAAAATGAACTTTATCCCCCAAAACACATTTCAACTTCATTGTAGCCCTGCCCTAAAAGGACCAGCTAACATCATTTCAGTGATTGCTCCATTAACACAGGTGTGGGTGATGATGAGGACAGGGCTGGAGATCAATCTGTCATGATTAAGTAAGAATGACACCACTGGACACTTTAAAAGGAGGCTGGTGCTTGGCATCATTGTTTCTCTTCTGTTAACCATGGTTATCTGTAAAGAAACACGTGCAGTCACCATTGCACTGCACAAAAATGGCCTAACAAGGAAGAGTATCGCAGCTAGAAAGATTGCACCTCAGTCAACAATCTATCGCATCATCAAGAACTTCAAGGAAAGAGGTTCCATTGTTGCCAAAAAGGCTCCAGGGCACCCAAGAAAGACCAGCAAGCGCCAGGACTGTCTCTTAAAAGTGTTTCAGCTGCAGGATCGGGCTACCAGCAGTGCAGAGCTTGCTCAGGAATGGCAGCAGGCAGGTGTGAGTGCATCTGCACGCACTGTGAGGCGGAGAAATGGTGTTTCCAAACTTTTGATTGGTACTATACTGTATATCTATAAACACCTAACCACTAAAAAAACTGTTATATTTGTAATATTGGTATTAAAAAGCACTCACATCAGTAATTCATCAGAACTATATATACATTAATGCAACATTTGGAAAGCAATATCTTGGCATTAACAATGCAACCTAGTCCTGAGTTTGCTAGGACATTTTAAACTGTTAAGTCTTATACTTATATTCTTAAATTTACAAACAACAAAAGCTTGCATACAGTGCAGCTTTTTAATGCTTATAATAAATAACACTTGGTTGCCTAGATTTAATTCAATGATTCATAAAAAATAAGTGTTGTTTTTTGTAACGCCACCAGAAATGATTATTTATTGAATTTGGCAAAACAAAAAGAGGATGTACTTTCTTTCTCCCATGACTGTAGCATTGCTATAAAACGTTACCATAGAAATACTTCTTATAATTATCTCACCAAATATTATTCATTTTAGTCTTAAAAGTTAATTAAGGTCAGAAATGTTAAATTACATTTGTATCCAGTTACATTTCTTGTAAATACATCATGCACTACAAAATCACAAGCAAAACTGGGGGTAATGTGCATTTGTACATTCCTACCATAACAATAAACTGTATTTTGACATACATTTTGACATTTAATTTTGTTACTTTGAACTACAAAGTTCTTTGAAGATCTTTAGACTTCACCTTGAAAACTATGAGAATTAAGAAATGCTTAATATAATCTATATGTCACACCCACTTCACCACCTCAGTTTCCACCTGCTCCTCTTTTGTTTTCTTCTTGTGCACATTCTAATTTTAGCACCTGGTCCCAGTTTGCATTTCTTACTCCACCCTTCTCGATGTTTATCATCACACTGTATGTTCTCTGCCAAAATCTGGCTGCTGGCTAGTCTGCACCGACCTGGTCCACAGCATTATACACTGGAGATCCAGTTACCTGCCTAAGTCTTTGCTTTACCAGCTGCTATTTGCACTGTTCAGTTTTCTTAATAAAAGTGCTATTTACATTACCCGCTGGTGTTCTCCTTGAATTTGGGTATTGCATCTTGACACTATAATAATGAATAGAATATAATCTTGCATTTTCCTTTTTTTGTTTGTACTTAATGAATAACTAAATGAGTCTGTTATGTGGGGGATATGGGAGGTGGACCAAAACACCATAGAGGAAACTAGAAAGTGAGTGGAAAATACTTATTTTATTTTCTTTGCTGTCCACTAATAGCAGGGCACTGGTCCTGCTTAAAGAAAGATGTGCAGTAAGATGCTAACCTCTATATTTCCCCTTCTATACCTGTATTTTCCACTGAATAACCTCTCCTTATTTTTTTTTCTTTACATATTTACTTTCTTTATATTTTCTTCAGTCTGTATTGTATTTCTGGCGGCACGGTGACTTAGTGGTTAGCACGTTCGCTTCTCAGCGCTATGGATTCCCGGTTCGAATCCCCATCTGGGTGGAGTTTCCATATTCTCCCCGTGTCCGCGTGGGTTTCCTCCGGGTTCTCCCGTTTCCTCCCACAGTCCAAAAACATGGATCAAGTCAATTGAATTCTCAAAATTGCCCCATATAGAGTGTGTCTGTGTGAGTGAGTGTGTGCCCAGTGATGGATTGGCGCCCTGTCCTGGGTCTATCTGCCCAGTGCCCGAAACGTTCTCCCCTGGATGGGCATGGGGAACCCCACCGCGACCCTAATAGAGGATAAAGCAGGAGATAACGAATAAATGTATTGTATTTCTTCCTTTTCCACACTTTGTAGGAAAAATGCTTTGACGACAACTTCTGGATTCAAACCCCCGTCACATTGTTAGAGATGAAACAGGCTCCTGTTGTGCCAAACCCTTAGTCTCACCATAAACATGTGCTAGTGCAAGGATTACACTAAAATAAGTTGTCTCTGATAGCATGGCCATCAAAATAGCAGGACAGCATCTGTTAAGTAATAACAGTTCATTTTCAACAGTCTTTGCAATAACAAAACTCATTCCATCCAAGTTTTTAAACTCAAAATTATTATCATATTTTTAGAAGTAGCCTAATAGAACCTTTTATGGTAGCCTAACAGAACCTTTATGCTGTTTTGCATTTTATGTTTTGTGTGATTTAGTGAAGAAAAAAGGCAAGAGAATAGTGTTGCACCTTTCCCAAAGCCTTCACTTCACAATATTTTTACCTTCATCTATGGCATGGCACACATTTTTTGTGATAAACCATGGTTCCAAGAGACGGCTCTAATCTCTTACCAGGGTAGGAAAATTCAAAGAGTTTAACAAGAGGCACCATTTTTGACCCCCCTCCAGATTGCCAGTTGTGCTGCCATTGCTATTAAGTAAGTGCTTATTTAATCATTTATTTAGACTATATTCTTAAATGGGTGTAAAATGCAAATAAAATGTATGGTAATATATGTAGTAACCTCCATATCAATAACTAGTTTCAAAGTTTCGACTAGTAAATTAAATAAAAACATTCACCAGCACTTCTTTGTCATGTTTAGCAGCAGTCTAAAGTAAATAGCATAACCCTGTATCAGATTATATATGAAACAAATGCAAATCTATGCATCATTGTATTTAGTCACATTACACCCTTCTGCTCGTGGTTTGCAAAGCAAGGGCAAAGGACAAACGGGTGCAAAGGGGGCCCAAAACAATAAGAAGGAGAAAAGACGCCGGACATAGTGAGGAAATGACTGGGCCAAAAAAAAGCCCTTACATGGCATTTTTTACTAATATAGAAGGGAATGGTGCCCTTTACAATATGGCTGTCCCACACCCTCCTTCCCCAGTCCTCCACATACAAAGAGACCTCACGCCTGCACCCATCAGGATCCTGCAGCAACAGCAGGTAAGGTCAAAAGTCAGGGATGAAAAGGTGTGCAAAGCATATGTTATGTTTACAGAAGTATATGTTACAGAGTATATTTTTACAGAAAAATATCAGTTTAAAATACCAATAAATAAGATACAGAAAAAAGGGGACTCACTAGGATCTGCACAGTAAGAAGTCCCTCACCAGCATCCCGGGCATCAATAGTGAATTCTACAGGAAGGCTGGCTGGTACACCCGAGGCATTAAGGCCAGGCCCACTGGCACGGACCTTACTGGCATCATGAGCAGGCAGGGCCTTTACTTTATAAGGACTGGTAAAAAAATAAAAATTAAAAATAAATATATATAATTATATACAATAATATATATATATTATTGTTACATTTTGAAGTATTGTCTGTAAAGTTACCAAGCACCTTAAACTTGTAATATAAGGAAAATTGAGAATATGATAAAGATTTTCTGTATGTAGTGTTACCTGCGTGGTACCTCTTGGTCAGCGTATTTGACATACACAGTGTAAGGCCCATCTTTTGAGGGGGTGTAAATTACAGTATGAGTGCCGTCGCCATTATCCGTAATGCTAACTGGTTCTGTCGCTCCTACAAAAGAATGATAAGGTAACTATTGATTACTATGTTATCATACAACTTTATTGTACTAAACCTTTTAAGAATCTACAACCCATGGATACCCAGAGATCCTGTAAACCGCACATGCCCTAGATAGGATTAATACTTTGCCAAACACCCACATTTAAATAGACATCATATCAGCACAAGTGTTTTTAAGCTTTTAAGAAACTTCATTGTAAGCTGGTCTTCCCCTGTGCATCTATAACAGTCTTTTAACTTTCGGATATGCTTTTTACAATACCCTGAGGTGTGTCAGTGGAAATGGTTGCCCAATCATTCAGAAAAACATTCATTAGTACCCAACCCTAATGTTGGGTGAAAGGCCCTGATTCAAATTCATTTCAAAGATGTTTCTTCGGATTAAGGTTAGAGCTTTGTGTGGGGTCCACCCACACACACCCAACCCGACCATGCTTGTATATTGTACTGTCAAAAACTGTTTCCACAAAGTTAGAATCATACAGTTGTTTAAAATACATGTTTATGTGCTTTATTTCGCATTTAACAAAACACCTGAATTTAATGTTTGAAGATTTTATTCTTATTAGAAATGTTTAAATACAAAGATACAAAGACAAACATTTAAAAATAAACAGTAACTTGAGCTCATTTTGGTGTCTATACAAAAAACTGTAAACCACTTAAATTTAAAAGATCTTATATCATTAAATCTTATATCATTAATTAATTAGAAAACCAACATTTAGGGCCATGTTTAGTGATCTTTAGCAAGCCATCAACCACACACTATGCAGTTTAATATAGGGCATGCAAGTGAGTCTTGCTGTCGTAACCAACCAAAACGTGTGTCATGCTGTTAAAAGACTGTTAAATAGCAAAAAGTATCGCAACGTGCATTGCAGTCTAAGGGCCCTTAGTATCTGTGAACAAGACATAAACAGGTGTTTGTTGTTATCCAAGAGATACACCACTCTTTTATTTCATTTATTTGCAGTTAAAGTAATTTAAAATGCTTGACTTCAATGCTAACACCCAGTTTCAGTAGCAATTAATATAAATATTCATGTTAATCATATAGATGTTTAAGTTTATTTAGGGAGAAATAAAATTTGACTTCATTTTTTTTCATTTTATGCACCATATACAGTGCTTAAGTATGTACTATATTCAGAGAACAATGCATGAAAACTTGATTTTTTAAAAAAAATAATGTAATCTACACTAATCATTATTTGAAGGATTTTTGGTAAGGGGTACATCATGCCACTACAACAGTGCTTTACAAAATAACTAGAAAAAAAAGTATTTCAACATAAAACCATTTTCTTTTCGCATAGAAACATGATCATAATTAGAGAACAGCAATGACTGTCGTACAGGGAAAGATTACAACTTAATTTTCTAAAGTTTACAACACATGGTTTCTTCCTTGTGTTCATCACTCAATCAGCCAGCAATTCTCATGCAAGGCAATGCCTCTTGTCTGTCATTCAACAAAATGGGTAAAGCAGTTACTTGAAAAGAAATATATAAACAATAAAAATGCAAACACAGAGTACTGATCTAAACCCCAAAGCATACCTCATAACAAAGTTATGGCCATGAAACCCAAACACCAATGAGTTGGAAATGTGCAGGTCATTGCTTTAAATGACTTCAGCACATTTACAACCACAGGACATCACTAATCTCTCACACTGCTCTGGTTTGATTTTGGTCCACACTTTTTCCAGTCTCTTCCAAAGTTCTGTGACTCTTGTGGGTTTCTTATCCATAACTTTGTCACCAAGGATTTTTCAGAGTTTTTTTTAATGGGTTTAGATCAGAATAGCCATTTCATTGTGACAAAATTTTTAGGTTCAAGGAACTGTTTTCACCTGTTTTGCTGTGTGACAGACAGAGGGCATTATCCTGCATGAAAATTGCTGGCTTTCACTCTGCCATATACCTGTATCACAGGTTAAATTCTGCTGCCAAAAACGTTCCCCAAATCATGACATCTTCTCCTCCACTCACTGACATCTTTACACACTTTGGGTTCAGTCTTTCCCCGTAAATAAATGAAACTTGCTTTCCATCACTAAAATGAACTCTGGACTAGTTTTCCTGTGTCCACACAATATGCTCCTCAACAAACGTGGGTTTAGCCTTTTGTTTCCTGCTGCAGTGTTGAACCGATTACCCATGGAGATCCTCTGCATTATAGCATTTGTCTTTTGTGGGCAACCAGCCTTCTTGGAGGAATTGAATTAGTTTGTGATGTAAAGATGCAATATTCTAGAAATCAATTGGAACAGCCAACTTATCTTGCTCAGTAAAAACTGGAAAGTTAGGCTGCCAGTTAAATAGGGTTTACAAATTTTGACAAATAATGAAGAGAATTAGCAGCAGTTTCCAGAGTAACAATAATAACTTGCAGGTATCTAAAAGTGTTCTCTAATTTTGATCAGGTTCTTTTTCATCTCATTTGAGTTATTTATACTGTGCTTTAGAATAGTTACAATGTATGAAACATATAATACTTCTATTTTACTCCTTTTAGAATAAACTAGTCCTGTGTATGGTCATGGGTCTGATAAAAGTTTTAGATCTTTGGCATTTTTGCCCTAATATGTATATGAAGTGGGTGGCACTGTGTTTTAGCATGTTCGCCTCTCAGCGCTAGGGACACCTGTTTCGAATCTCAGGGTGAAGTTTCCATGTTCTCCCTCTGTCTGTGTGGGCTTTCTCCGTGTTCTCCGGTTTCCTCCCACAGTCCAAAAACATGGACTTATCCAACATCACCCCTGGACTTTTATAAAATATAAAAACATGTATTTTATCAATAAAAAAGACAACAGGAAAAAAAATTAGTAATTGAGTATACAATATCTCACACCCACTCCACCCTCTGTTTTCTCCAGTCGCTTTTCTTTTGAGTTTTAGAGTCTGCACTTTTTCTGTGAGCCAATAAAGGCTTTGGTTATTTACCTTGGCTTATTTAACTGTTTGCAATTTGGGCACCTGACAATTTGGGTTGTATTTGCTAATTTTATTAAAACTTACATGTAGTATTTCTTAAACAACTATTTAACTATTATATGATAAGCCATCTGAATGGCAAGTAATGTTGAGGTAAAAAAAAAAAAAAAAAACACCTACCAGTGGGGCTGTAAAGCAATACCTCCAGAGAAGCAAGCCCGGCCTTGCTGCAGTCCACAGTGAAGGTTTGTGGGACATGAGCTCGCACTCCATTTCCCAGGCCAGGGCCAGAACACCTAACTTTACTGGGATCCACCAGCTCTCTAACTGGAACTCGAAATGGACTGCCTGTATATCGGGAATATTCGGCAATTAAATTTGCTGGGAAAAAATATTAAATATTAACATTTATTGTAAATATAAACATATATTACACCTTGTATTAACTTAAGAGTGATGTATTTCAAAATATTATGTTTTAACTTTTATTGTATTACAGTTCATACTCATAATAATAATACACAATTATCTAAATTCAAATATCTCAAAATATTAGAATATTTTATTAAACAGCAAAAATACTGTGCAACACAACCACAATCATGGAAAAGACTACTAAACTTGTACAAAATGGAGCATAATCAAAAGCCAATGCAGCCTTGAGAGGCTTGTGAATGAAAGATGATTCAGAATTGGGGAGAGCTTTACATGAAGTGGGCTAAGGCTGGTGTCAGTGCATTGACACCATACACAGGCATTGCTAGGAAAATGTACCATTTGGTCATTTGTTAATAATATTAGGTAATTTTTAGCATTCAGTTTAATCCAAAGTGACTTGCCGGTTGACCACGGAGGTCCCAAAAATATCAAAATAAAAACATACATCATATGCATATACAGGTTAACACTTGATTCCTAATTCATTTAGAATTGCATTTAGTGTTTAAAGAACATTTAAAGAACACATTTATTCAGTATCAATACATGTAATTAGTAGATTTTGAAAATTTTGAAAATAGTTGCTGAAGATAATGGGGTCTGCAGTTTCATTTCAGTGTGTTTCAGTTATTGGTAATTTATACAAAGTTTTACATTTAAAATATATGTAATAGGTCAAAGGATACACACCTGGAATTGGCAGGCCTCCAAAGGTGATGTTGACATCATACTCTCCAGCAGTAAAGGGTATGTACTCCACACTGCAGCTTCCATCTTTGTTATCTTTACAGGTCATCTTTGCCTCTGATGGACCTTCAATGGCCAAACCAAGCCCACCTGTACCTGCACCCCTGGTGACAGTATAACAGATAATTTATTATAAATATATACCAATTAATCAGAATAAAAACAATGCACCAAATAAATATCATTGCAATTCTTAATTAGTAAGCTTTTCACCTGGTTTCTACAGTAAAGCGGTTGGGTTTGTTGACCAGTCCCTCCTCTAGACCCGGACCATATGCCTGCACACGGCTCGGGTCACAGCCTTCGTTTACTGACACTCTAAATGGACTTTTTGGAACTGACACATCATCATACAACACTTCGACAAGATGGACACCTATGACCAAAAACATTTAATAGATATTATTGGTTATAGTATAAGTTATAAACTAAACTTTAGTGTCAACAGACACTAAAATGCCAGAAATCCAGCTGCTGTTCCTCTAACATTGAACACACAGTAATGTTAAAGTAATTGTAGCATTAAAGATTCCCCATCAACTGGACATAGTTGCTTGCATCTCTACACCTAGAATTTAACATTTAATATGAGAATTTATCTTCTCAGAAGATCAATGGGATCAAAGGAACACTTAAAACTTTATGCACCAAATAACAATATACTTTTTACATCTCTAGTTCTGGCAGAACATTTAAGGTGGAGCTGAAATTCAATTTAAAAGCCAACATCTGCCTCATATATAGGATTGCCATAAACATGCATTACTCCGCTCAGCCTCAGCTCCTTCTGCTGAGTCTGTCCTTTCACTAATGAATTCAACCACAATTGTTTTTTTTAGATTTCTTTTGTTCTGAGTCAGCACAAGCTGTTGTGCTTCCTGTTTAATCTGCATCTTCTAAAATAAATGCAAGACACATATGGTTCGGGGTATGTTTACTTTGGTTCAAATTAGTAACAGGTTAAAATTGTATATTGTTTGATCCAAAATTGTGTATTGTTTAAGGGACAATTTATTCAGTTGCCATAAAATTCTGAAAAAAATATGGTGTGAGATTTTAAATGTCATTTTAAATGACCAAAGCTTTAACCTTAAGATCTTTCAAAATTAGAAAAAAAAACAAGTTACTAAGGTTACTTTATCTTTTATTGCTTCAGAATTTATTTATATGTCGAAACAACTGCAGTTTAATGGGTTTCCAATTTCTGTATTTATTAAAGACTAGTGTGACTCACACCAAAGTATTCCTTTAAAGGTTTATAAAAGAGCATCTGCTTTCTGTTTGCTTTCTGTCTTCTTAGGAACTCATTCTCCAAGTTCAGAATCACAGTTTGGCTGCATGAACAAAGTCTAAAGTGCAGTGTCACTTATTTTATTCCTCTGCTTTTCCAAGATAAACAAAAAAAGTTTATGCCTTTTTTAAAGCCATTTGCTCCACCAAAAATAATAGAAAATGAATCTCAAACAAATTTTATGGGTTTTTTTTGGTTTAACATCGTACCATCCTCATAAGCAGTGTACTCCACTCGGTAGGTCCCATCGCCTTTGTCCGTAATGTATGTATCTGTGCTGCTGCCTGAAGGGTTTATGATGTGGGCTTTGATATGGCTGCCTCCAGTCTTGTTGTAAGCTCGAGAGTCCACATTAAAATGTGTGTTGACTTCTCTAAGCACTCCTGCAAAACCCAGCAAACACAATTGCATAATGTATTAGTACTATAAAATATTATGATGTAATAATATCTTTAAAATATTTAATCTGTTGGTGATAAACAGCAGTAGGAGAGTCAAGCAACTTTGTTATTCTCTATATAACTTCTGTATATTGAAAATGTATCTTAATTTGATTTAATGTTTCTTATAGCACAATTTTTTTTATTACATAGCCATAGATTTCTGGCATTCTGGTTCTATAATTAACACCAGCATTGGCACCACTTTTGCTGGGCTAAAAGTTCAAAAGGTTCACACAATGTTCTTACCTCTGGGTTCGACTCCTGGGCCATAGACTTTGATTCCACTGGTGTCGATGGCAGGGTCCACATGGACATGAACAGGGAATTTGGGCACAGCATGTCCACCATATTTGATGGTAATTGTGTATGTGCCATGAAAAGGAGGCACATAGGTAATAGAGTATGTGCCATCACTGTTGTTCTGAACATGCACTTGGGCCTGGGCACCCGAATCGGAAATGATCTCAATAGTGAGTTCTGCCTCTCCAGCTTTTGAACAGTCCACGGTAAATGAAGCAGCCTCATCCACCTTACCCTTCTCCAGACCAGGCCCACTGGCTGTCACTTTGCTCGGATCAAAAACTGGCTGCACGAGGGCTTTGAAAGGGGAGCCAGGCACATGGGCCTCGGCAAACAGGATGTTAATGGCATATTCACCAGACTCAGTGGGTAAATAGGAAACAGAGCATGAACCATCGCCATTGTCCTGACACTCAATTTTGGCCTCACAGGGCCCCTCTACTGTTAGGCCAAGACCACCTGTGCCAGCACCTTTAGTGTCAATAGCAAATGGTGCTGGCTGACCCACAATTCCTCCTCTAAGACCTGGACCATAGGCTCGCACCTGTGTAAACAAGAGGTAATAATAAAATGTTAGGAAGGTGCCTACAACTGTTAACAACTGTTAACTACTTTATTACTTAAATGGACTAAACATTTATATTTAGTAATTAAGCAGTAATTAGTGTATTTTTATGCTAAGAATGTAATGCTTGTTACATTTGTTTTAGCTTCTATTTAGTTTATTTTATATAATAACATATGTTTGTCCAAATACAGTCTGTGTCTTACAGTTATACTGCTTCTTTCATCTTTGCATTTAATATCGTGGGTTCAGTCTCTGGGTGAGGGGAAAGGGGTGAGCATGTTTTCCTCATGTCTGTGTAGGTCACATACTGTATAGGAAATTTAGTGTGCAAAAACATGAGTGGGAGATATTACATTGCTGCTAGGTGTGAATAGATACATGTTTTATCCTGAATTTACTCAATAAGCAATTAAATAAGCATCACGGCCAGCTTAGTGGTTAGAATATTCATATCTCAGTGCTGGGGATCCCAATCTAGGTGGAGTTTCCATGTTCTCCTCAGTTTCACATGGGTTTCCACCTGGTTTTATGGTTTCCTCCCATAGTCCAATAACATTGATTCAAAGCTAATTGAATGCTCTACATTGTCCCATATAGTGTGTGTGTGTGTGTGTGTGTGTGTGTGTGTGTGTGTGTGTGTGTGAGAGAGTGAGTGTGCCCAGCAACAGATCGGCACCCTATTCCGGGTTTTTCTGCCCAGTGTTGGCGCGGTAGCTCAGTGGTCAGGGCGTTGGGCTATCAAGCTGAAGGTTGGCGGTTCAAATCCCAGGTTCACTGAAGTTACCAGTGTGTGTCCTTGAGCAAGGCCCTTAACCCTCATTTCTCCAGGGATGTTGTGAATAACCCTGTGCTCACCTTAAAATTTGCTTTGGATAAAAGCGTCTGCTAAATGACCAAATGTAAATGTAGTGCACAGAATCGTTCGCCCCGGATGGGCATGGGGAACACCCCCATGTTATATAAATATAGCCCACAGGATATAGGATATAGTTAAAAAGGATAAGGATATAGATTAAAAAACAAGAACATATAATTAAAAACATGATATTGATAAACATGATTAACACCAATATGTGAAGAACTTAACAAAAAGATTACAGTTGTGTTTCCCATCAAATTTAAGCTAACATAAAAATTGTCAGCTAGCAGAAACAATGAGCTAGGGCTGCAACTAACGATTATTTTGATAATCAATTAATTGGTCGATTATTTATTTCAATTAATCGATGAATCGAATAAATAAAAAAAAAAAAAATTCCATGTCTTCACATTTACATTTTATTATTTAGCAGACACTTTTATCCAAAGCAACTTACAAATGAGAACATCACAAGTCAATAGTTATGAAGAAAACCAGCTACACTGTAGAATTATTAAGCAGGTCTGCATACAGTATGAGTTTAAGGCATCCAAGTAGCCCAAAGAGCAATTAACACAAATATATAGCATAGTATATATGTAGCATAGTGTGAAAAACAATATAATAATATCGTTGTTGCAGCCCTACAATGAGCAATAAGTTGTGCATTTTTCAGTTCTGAATTACAACAGTTTTTTGTGCTCAAGTGTTCATATGTAGTTGTAATTTTATAATGTCTGATATATCATAGTAGTGAAGTACATCTTTGATGTAAGTTAGTCAGATACTTAAAAGTTTGTTTATATTACTCTTAATCATTTAATAATTTAAATGCATTTATATTTCTAAGTAGTTAATCATTTAAAGCATTTTATTTATATCATTTATCATTTAACTATTTAACCATTTACTATAATGTACTATGAGGCTTTAATCATGTTGATCTTATGAACCTTAAAAGGCCTCACTTTCCCTGATGAAGGCCTAACTGACCTTGGCTTCTGGCTGAGGAATGCATGTTGTACGTCGAAGGGGTGTCAGGTCGATCGCGAATCACATATCAGCGCTTTTTTTACAGCACAGTATTGGAAGCACTTTTACACACGCGCGCACGCATTTTAACACACTAAGCATGTACTAAGAATGTAACTATTTCTTTCACAGATGATAATAATTATAATCTCCTAACATGCCAAACACCGCCTAATATTTTATTTCTTTCCTATTTTATTTTGTTTCCTTCATTTGCTCTGAGCACGTGATTACAGACAATAAGCCTGAGTCAGATGACATGCTGCATCTGGTGAAACTGGTTATGCGGACTGAACACAAGGATGCAGTAGACTGTATTAATTGCGCTATTAACTTTGTCAGTGTTATAGTGTTTTGTGGCATACTTTGATCTATGAGTTCAAATATTTTGGTTTAAGATACTTTGTTTGTGCTGATGGAGGACTTAGTGTGTATGTGTTTTGTACTATAAATCCCATTCGGGCGCTGGGCAGATACACCCAGGACAGGGCACCAATCTTTCTCTGGGCACACACTCACTCACTCACACAGACACGCACACTCTATATGGGGCAATTTGGAGAACTCAATTGACTTTATCCATGTTTTTGGACTGTGGGAGGTAACCGGAGAAAACCCGTAGGAAACCCATGCGGACACGGGGAGAACATGGAAACTCCACCCAGATGGGGATCCGAACCGGGAATCCCTAGCGCTGAGAGGCGAACATGCTAACCACTAAGCCACCGTGCTGCCCCGTATTATAAATCATTCCATCATTTTTCCTATTTTGAATTTTTTCCAGCTTATGTTCTAGGTACCTATAATATAACAAAACTGAGAAATAATAAAACTATTATTATAAAAAAATAAAAACATAAGCACAAGCAAATAAGTAAATAAATAAATAATAAAATAAAATTATTGGTAAATGTATAAGTAAGAGTGACATAACATGATACACATGATGGGTTAAATAATGGTTAACAAGTCAGGGCTTGGAATTTATAACTACTCTCTGAAAGGTCATGAACCGATGGAGACTGA
Organism: Corydoras sp. C115; assembly: GCA_019802505.1. Classification (NCBI taxonomy): domain Eukaryota; kingdom Metazoa; phylum Chordata; class Actinopteri; order Siluriformes; family Callichthyidae; genus Corydoras; species Corydoras sp. C115. The sequence goes on from JAFMOC010000071.1 coordinate 863,933, forward strand.
GTTTCAAGTGAGAGGACATGCCCCCCGAAGACCAGTATAGGTGTCTTTTGGTCCCAGACCTGCCCAGATCAGGGGGGATGTCTATGCTGGAAAGTCATGGTCAGTATCTCTGGACCAAGAGAGCTGTCTGCGAGCAACTGTTTCAATTCCAAGCCTGACTGAATATGAACTACTGTTATTAAAAAATGTAAAAAAATATTAGTAAAGGCGGCACGGTGGCTTAGCGTTTAGCACGTTCGCCTCTCAGCTCTAGGGATTCCCGGTACAAATCCCCATCTGGGTAGAGTTTCCATGTTCTCCCCGTGTCTGCGTGGGTTTCTTCCGGGTTCTCCGGTTTCCTCCCACAGTCCAAAAACATGGATCAAGTCAATTGAATTCTCAAAATTGCTCTATATAGAGTGTATCTGTGTCAGTGAGTGTGTGCCCAGCGATGGATTGGCGCCCTGTCGTGGGTCTATCTGCCCAGCGCCTGAGACGTCTCCCCTGGATGGGCATGGGGAACCCCACCGCGACCCTAATAGAGGATAAAGCGGGAGATAATGAATGAATGAATGAATATTAGTAAAACTATATGTTGCACAAATTAATAAATGACATTCAAGCATTTTAAAATAATTAACACAGGGTAAAATGTTAAATTCATTATTCATTCATTCATTCATTCATTCATTCATTTATTATCTTCCGCTTTATCCTATGTTAAATTTATAAATTCATTTTATTCTGATTTTGTTTGTAAATTTCATAAGTTACTACAGTCTAGATGCTAGTTGCTAGTTGCTCTTCTAATGGTGTATGCAGCTCCCTGTTAACAGAAGCGGAAGACCCTATAATTCTGTATTTTTCTACAGCACCACTCCAATTAACCAAAATATACTGTTTTAAAAATAGTCCACGACCCAAAAGGGGGTACCTCTAGTACCACATCATCATTGGAAGAAGAATGTACCCCATCTAATCCCTACACCCACACATGTCTCAATATCCACAAGCCTCAACCACTCCATCCCTTCAGTCACACCATCTTTCCCCTGGATGTTGCCCATACCCTGCATATTCATCCAATCGTGCCTCTAGGAATACTGGCAAAGACAAATACCATCTTACAATAAACTTATTGTTTTTTAATTGCATGATTATTGATTTTTGTATTGGATTAATTATTGTTATTATATCATGTTTGTGTTATTTCTGCCCTTTTTAAGTAGCCAAATATGGGACCTATCATAAATGGGACCTATCATCACTTTCCCTCGTGCTCCATTAATTGTCTGTTTTATGGTTCCACTTACCATAAAAATGGCCTTTGTAGTTCTACAGAAAGCAGTACATCTGTTTGTGAACTATAGTACATACTATACATAGTACAAACTAGTCTTCTTTACTCTGTTCTTTAATAGTTAGGACAACAATCGTACCAACTGAATTTATTTTTGGTACTTTGCCAGGAAATTGTCTTATAAGTAGTACTATTTTGCATCATTACGTTTTATATTGTTTTTGTTGTGTCTTATATTTTGATTGCTCATTTTAGCGTTTATTAACCATTTCATGTCTTAAACCTGAAAACAGTATGTGCTTATTAATAATTACTGACTTATGATGTAGCTTTATGTCATTTTAACTTTATTAAATCCAACTGAATTTTCTCTGGGAAAATCACATGCAGACTTTCAACATGTATTTAAATCTCTCTCCTGTAATGAGGCACTCTGGCTCACCTCTTCCTTGATTGATTGACAATTACAAACCAAACATCTAATCATTTCCTACCATGGTTAGCCATTTCAGCTCTCTCTTATTTAAGTTCCACAATGAAGTAGATGTACGAAATGGAACATGTGTCTCACAGACGCTTTATTGGACAGTGTGACCTCAACACGCATGTAATCTTATCCGTTGTTAATTATAGGAACACAAAGTCAGCACAAATGTGCACACACACACAAACACACACACACACACACACACACACACACAAAAACCACACACTTACGTCAGCAGAAGGGTAACATGACAGACAATTCAGTCAGTGGGTATTGGGAACAGTGATGGGTGCAATGCATTAATTACTTGTGATGGCTTATTAATTCTAAATTGCTGAGCATTCCGGGCACCTGGAAAGTTAATTAGAAGTAACTCTGTAAAGGGCCAGGAATGTTTTAACTGGTTGCAGGCTTGTCATGAAGTGTCCCTGTAGTTCTTTAAAACAAGATATGAGCAATACTTCACAACAGAAAGAAACAAAATGTTCCTTACCAGAGTTGCTTATCCAACAAAGCTAAGACCCGTTTCATAAACATCCCATCAAGTACAATGGTAACTTGTTGAATTGGTAGTTAAGATACATTACACTGTGCGTTCACATTGTTTCCAACAAAGGCTTGTACAAAAATTTTTCATAAGTCTCAACAGCCTTATAAACTGTTTTAAATGTCAAATAATGCACTTAATTGCATTAACACTGTATTATTGGTCGATCCTTTACTTATTGAAGGGCTTTGGTTATTTGTTTTTTTAAAAAGACAGGAGGTGTTTTAATGTTATATGCATATGCATAGTCCATATGTAAAACTATTAAGTTCAGTGTGATTTGATTTTATAATGCTGAATATGCCCACAATAAATAAAATTTAAACTTTGCAGAGATTCTTTAGACTAATATTTTTAAATACCCAGAAGCAGAAGTAAAGCAGCACTGACAAATTTAAAATCAGGTGAATATCCAACCAACTAGCATTGGAATTCTTTGAAACTGTATTCTGATCGTGTGGCCATATGCAGATCTACATGTATTAGCAAATAACATAAAATAGCTAAAGATCAAAATACGAATACAGAATGCTCCAGAGGAAAAAAATACATCAGTGCACGGATTGAGTAAAGCTGAAAAAATATAAACAGGTAGAGGACTAAGTAGATGGATTCAAGGACGGGTGAATATATACTTAGATAAATGGGCAAATGGGATGTGGATAGATAGATGTACAGATAGGCAGACATTGATGGATTTGTGATTGGATAAATGGATGGGCAAATGAATTGTGTTGGTTTATGAATGAAAAATTGACTGGAAGGTCAAAAGCTATTAGCAGATAAATCACATATATGTAGTGATTAATGTATAAATGAGAGAACTGAGAGAAGTTAACAGCCAAATGAGTCAATGAGTGGGAAGAATACTGAGTGGGGGGTATATAGAAAAGGAGGTTGATGAATAGCTGGTGGATGGCTGGAGGAAATCAGTGGATAAATAGAGTGGATAAATAGATGATATAGATTGATGTGGGTGGTTGGATGAATGAGTTCATGAAATCCTAGAAGACTAAAAAGTTGGTTGTTTAATTGATGAATAAAATTATTGATTGATACATACTTTCGAGGGATCTGGTGGCATGACTCCCTCCACACTGAATGGGCTTCCAGGTACAGGGTTTCCATCATAGCTGATGTCCACTTTGTACGGCCCTTCCTCTGGAGGTATGTATTTCACAGTGTGAACTTCATTGGCTATTCCAGACTCCACTTTGCATGGAATTGGTCTTCGAGATGGAGAGGTGATCTGTACATCCACCTTTCCTTGGCCACCAGCACCACGTGTGTTGATGGTAAACTCCTGATCTTTTCCAACATCCACCTCTGCACATTGATATATACAAATCTATATTAGAAATGAACATTTCTTCTACCATTATTTTATATATATATATATATATATATATATATATATATATATATATATATATATATATATATATATATATATATATAACATATAACATATAATTGAAAATATTTCAATGTTAGGGGTGATTGAATTGAGTTGAAATTCATATCACAATAAATATAAAATTAATATGAATATGAAGATATAATCCCATGATATATAAAAAAAAAAGTCATTAAAACATACATGATTTTTATCAAATGTCATTTAAATGTAGTTATAAAACATGTTAACATATAAAGTCAAATGTTGCAATGGAAATGCAATGGAAAATCCTAAATATTAGGAAACACTAGAGGTAGCCTTGTGTCTTTGAAAGAGCTGTTTCTGATTTGCTGTTTTTAAGATTGTCAATACAACTTCCGGACAGTCTGTGGTGCAATGTGACGTTGGTGGATGGAGCGAGACATGATGTCCCAGATGTGCTCAATTGGATTCAGGTCTGGGGAACAGGCAGGCCAGTCCAGAGATTCAATGCCTTCATCTTGCCACACTCCAGCCACATGAGGTCTAGCATTGTCCTGCATTAGGAGGAACTCAGGGCCAATCGCACCAGCATATGGTCTCACAAGGGGTCTGAGGATCTCATCTCGGTACCTAATGGTAGTCAGACTACCTTTGGCGAGCCCTCCATGTGCTGTGTGGCCCTCTAAAGAAATGCCACCCCACACCATTACTGACCCACTACCAAACCGCTCATGCTCTCCACGGCGTCTCCAGACTCTGTCACATCTGTCATATGTGCTCAGTGTGAACCTGCTTTCATCTGTGAAGAGCACAGGGCGGCAGTGGTGAATTTGCCAATCCTGGTGTTCTCTGGCAAATGCCAAGCATCCTGCACGATGTTGGGCTGTGAGCACAACCCCCATCTGTGGACGTCGGGCCCTCATACCATCCTCATGGAGTTGACAGTTTGTGCAGACACATACACATTTGTGGCCTGCTGGAGGTCATTTTGCAGGGCTCTGGCAGTGCTCCTCCGGTTCCTCCTTGCACAAAGGTGAAGGTAGCGGTCCTGCTGCTAGGTTGTTGCATTCCTATGGCCTCCTCCACATGTCCTGGTGTAATGGCCTGTCTTCTGGTAGCGCCTCCAGCCTCTGGATGCTACACTGACAGACACAGCAAACCTTCTTGCCACAGCTCACATTGATGTGCCATCCTGGATGAGCTGCACTACCTGAGCCACTTGTGTGGGTTGTAGAGTCCGTCTCATGCTACCACGAGTGTGAAAGCACCACCAATATTCAAAAGTGACCAAAACATCAGCCAGAAAGCACCGGTACTGAGAAGTGATCTGTGGTCCACCAAGTGTTCCCTTTTTTTTTGAGCAGTGTATTTATGTCCATGCTGCAGCATCATATCGACATTATACCTTCTGTATATATTATTTTCCTCCTTGTCAATATGAATTTCCCATAATCATAAAGCGTGTGCATGTATATGTGTTTGTGTGTGTGTTGGTGTGTGTGTGTGGGGGGGGGGGGGGGGGGGGAGGGGTGTAAAGATGCCTGGATAAGGATGTAGCTATGTCTATATTCACCCAAAAAACAAAGAACATAGGTCTTGGGGTGAAAATATGCTTCTGGCTACACCATACATAAGAATGGGCTGTTTATAGTGTTGCATGTTTAATTAATAGGTTTGCCAGAGAACGGCCTCTTTTGTTAAAAATCTAAATTATGAAGTTGGTTCAAAATTAAAACATTGGCTCTGTGATGTTTTGAAGCTGTTTATCTTCCAGCGGCATTAACCTTGGTATGGACTATGTGAAGTTCCAACAAAAATTACATTAAAACCAGCTACAAATACAAAAATTCACAATGACAAAGTCCAGTTTCCAACATGGCCTTGCCAGTCCCTCAACCCAAAACATTAGGAAAAAGCTGAAATCGTCTGGAGAGACTCAGTATAGAGGAATGATCTCAGATCTCTTGCTATGTATTTTACAAACTTATTACACTCTTTAGCAAGTAAAATGTTACAAAAAACATGATAAAGGGCAAGACTGTGGCAGATATAGATTTAACAAAATACATGTTTATTGCAATTTTTTACTCAATAAAATACTCTTTGATATTTAAAATTGATTTGTGGATTAATTGATTGATTGATGTATGTACATGTACTGTATATACATGAAAAAGCCATGCCAAAATAACAACTTACTTGTGTTGAGGCCTTGAACCTTGACTTTGCTAAGATCCAATGATGGGGCAACACTGATTACAAAGGGGCTCTTAGGAATGGGATCACCGCCATGATGCACAGAGATGCTCATATTACCCTACCAAAAAAGGGAAAAGAGCAGATTTGTTTACTCCAATAAAGATAACATTTTGGGGTTTACTGATGCAAGTAATTTTTTTTTTCCTTGAAAAATGGTGTTGTATCTCAAAACAGATTCAATAACAGACTTTAAAACATTAAACATTTTTAGTTCTGTAATTCAAAGCGGACAAAATTAAAACATCCTGTGGTTTTGCATTTGTTACAATTACAAAATCAAGACATGGTTTGAAATGTTTGCTATGAAGACACTCCACTGGCCAGAACATATACTAGACCTCCTGTCACAGGCCGTATCACCACAGGGGGGGCAACAGAGACGCACGCCGCCATCCCGCGGCGCCAGGGGTAAAACTCCAACTCCCAGAAAGCGCAGAGACCCAGCTGCCAGCTTTCCCTCTGGGACTGGTTGACGGCGCCACCAGTCCTCCAACTCCCTGACCCGAAGGAGCCCTTTATAGTGGAGGTAGATGCCACTGAAGTGGGGGTTGGGGCAGTACCCCTCCCAAACTTCACCCCTGTGCCTACTTTTCTCGTCGGCTAACCCCCGCCGAACATAATTACCCAGTGGGGGATCGAGAACTGTTGGCAGTGAAGTTGGCACTCAAGGAGTGGAGGCACTGGCTAGAGGGAGCCAAACACCCATTTCTAGTCTGGACTGACCACAAGAACCTGGCCTATGTTCAGCAGGCAAAGCGTCTCAATGCCTGGCAAGCCCGCTGGTCACTTTTCTTTGAACGCTTTGCCTTTACATTGACTTATAGGCCAGGTTCCAAAAATGCCAAGCCAGATGCTCTCTCATGGCTATGGTCTCAGGGAGGGTGGGAGGGTGGGAGGGAGCCCAACCCTGACCCCGAACCCATCTTACCACAACCCCGTGTCGTGGCAGCCCTGACCTGACCCATTGAGACACAAGTAAAGGAAGCCCTCCAACAGAACCCAGGATCTGGGGGCAATCCACCAGGCCGGTTATTGGTGCCGCTGGAGCTACGCAGGAAAGTGCTATCGTGGGGGCATGCCATCCCATCCAGGTGATCCACACCAAAAATTGACTTGTTCCATGTTTTTGGAATGTGGGAGGAAACAGTCCAAAAACCCGGAGGAAACCCACACAGACACGGGGAGAACATGGAAACTACACCCAGATGGGGATTCGAACCGGGAATACCTAGTGCTGAGAGTTGAACGGGCTAACCACTAAGCCACCGTGCCGCCAACCTCCAACCAATATATTTTTATACTACTTATAGTTGTGAAGGTCTGAGGGTCCACATACTTTTGAATGTAAAGTAGTTCAGACTTTTACCATTAGTATAATTATCCTGTAGCAAAAGTAGTGAAATGATAATACAATAAATTATATAATACTAAATTGCAAGCAACTTCTTTAAATCAGACTTGGACCAGTTAGGCCAGTGCTGATCCTAGGCATAGACAGAATAGGCAAATACTAGGGTTGCTCCTCATTACAGGGACTAACACAGTATGTACTGTAGTCCACAAACAGATGTTCAAGCTTATAACATTGTAAGAACAGCTCTGAGACAATGTACTATAAATAAAAATTCTAAAAAAATTAAATTTGAACCCAATGCTAATGGGTTAATGAAGAAGAATTCTTAGTATTTGAATAGTTTACCCAAAACTATATACTAATAAATACAGATATGCTTTAGTGTTTCTCAGCACAAAGACAAATAACTTATTATTTACATTGCTAATGTTTTAAATTAACAAAACTGAAAGACTGCCGCGGCACGGTGGCTTAGTGGTTAGCACGTTCGCCTCTCAGCGCTAGGGATTCCCGGTTCGAATCCCCATCTGGGTGGAGTTTCCATGTTCTCACCGTGTCTGCGTGGGTTTCCTCTGGGTTCTCCCGTTTCCTCCCACAGTCCAAAAACATGGATCAAGTCAATTGAATTCTCAAAATTGCCCCATATAGAGTGTGTCTGTGTGAGTGAGTGTGTGCCCAGCGATGGATTCGCGCCCTGTCCTGGGTCTATCTGCCCAGCGAGATATTCTCCCCTGGATGGGCATGGGGAACCCCACCGCGACCCTAATAGAGGATAAAGCGGGAGAGAATGAATGAATGAATGAATGAAAGACTGCCAGACCTTTGATCTCTTTTTAAACTCTCTTTGCCATTGTCTAACCATTTATTTCAATAAAACTGACAGAGCTGTGCAGAATGAGCTTGAAAGCAATCAAGTGGTGGGTGATTGTAATCTATTAACGCTTGACTTAAATACCATCAGAGCAAACACTTATTAATTAAAGGTGATTAACCAGAGCCAGAAAGACCAAAGTAAAAATTGGAAGTGAAATTGATATATTATCATGTATCTTTTTAATTATAAATCATCTACTAATGGATACAGCAGCACAACATAATTATGAACGATTTAGAAGGGGATAATATTAATGAATATTAGAGGTAGATGGTGAGTACTCTATTACATTTAGTTAATTAACTTTTCTTTCTCTAAATATATTAATAACAATTTAATTAAGGGCCATGTTGTTTTTAAAGTACATTATACAAGTATTTGCAGGGGTCCTCCATTTTTCATTTTCAGTCTAACTATATTTAATTTTAAGTATATCATACATTGGACTGTATATTTCTTTTATCCTGTCCTTAGTGTTACCAGATGTCCCGCTTTGTGCTGGACAGTCACGCATTTTCGTTACTTTTCATGCGTCCCGCAAATTGAGACATTGTCCCGCATTGTTATTAAAATCAAACTCCAGTTTTAAAATGTGTGTTTTATAATCTGGCATTAGATGGCTGTGTTGTCTGTTATCGGCGGAGAGGCGGGCTGTTTGAATGTCAACCAATCGTGAACGCGGGTGCGTGTTAAGGGCACGCCCACCAACAAAAACATTGCAAATCAGGTGTCAGCAGTGGCATGCAGCACGAGATATGGCTACACGAGATATGGCAGCTAAAACAAAAACTGGGAAACTATATACCTGGGTGAAATCAGTGCAAGGCGAGTCTGAAAAAGTTTTGTGTGCCAGTTTTTTCATTTCACACGGAGGTGCTCAAAAGGAGGTTTCAGAGTCTATGCATGCGTTCTTGCTAAAACCCAAACAAGATGAAAACGCAGATAAAGTAACAGCAGCTGAACTACCTAGCGTTTACAGCACACATACAGGTTTAAAGCACATTAATTGTATATATTATATATATATATATATATATATATATATATATTATTTTTTTTTTTTTTTGGCATTACATTGGTGTCCCACGCAAACATCAGTCTTTGTCCCACATATGGTGAATTGGAATCTGGTCACCCTACCTGTCCTATCTCATCCTATATGATTTTACAATACCAGTAAAAAGTTTGGACACGCCACCTTCTTGTTCCATTGTCTATTTTCTCCACTTACCATACATACGGACATTTCACCGTAGAATATCTAGTTTTTTTAGACCCCTGTTGGTTTTCTGTTCGTCAGGACTTGTGGTGGTTAATTGTCAGTTCTGTCATTGTCACAGGTGCCTGTGGCACCTGTCCCTCGTTTGTGTCCTTAATTGTTTCTGTTGGGTGATTGGTTTGTTTTGTTCACGTGTTTAGTTCGTTTGGTATTTATTCTTAGTTTTCCCGTAAGTTGTCGCACGTTTTTATTTTGTGGTTTCTATACCCAATGTTATGTTGTTCTGTTTGTTCCCCATTTTCGTTGGTGTCCCGTCACCAATTTTTATTAAATTAAACCTTTTGGATTTTATCCCGGTGTCTTGGACTCTCCTTCTGCGTACAACCACGTTACGGCGCTACACATCTTCTCCGTGTAGGTCGTAAGTCCGTGGGAGCGTTCGCCGTGGACCGACGCACGCATTCTTCCCCGCGTTCGGTACCCGGGAGCGCTCATTAGGCGCGAGCGGCTGAACGCAGCAACTCCGCGTTAGCCGCCCTCTCCCGGGGAAGAACGGACGACCGCTAACAGTCATATATATATATATATATATATATATATATATATATATATATATATATATATATATATATATAAAATTCCAGAAAATTTAAATTTTAAATTTAAAATCAATTTAAATCAGCGGGCGCCACGTTGGCTCCCTGTCCTGGATGTATCTGCCCAGCACCCGAAACGTTCTCCCCCCCCCCCGTGACCCTAATATAGGATAAAGCGGAAGATAATAGATGGATGGAATTTAAATCAGCCTTCCAGGCATCAACAATCACACCATGTTCAAAATAACAATGCTCAGTACACCACTTTATTAGTTCTATATGTCTTGTTAAATTGATGGGCCCTATCTTACACCCTGTGATGCTTATTGCTATCTTACACTGTGCAAACAGTTTATTCATACTTTGCATTTAAATAGCAATGCTGCTTGTAAATATATTTATGTCGATAGGCATGGTAATCTTGAAATGAGGTCTGGGTAAATTTGTGGTATTATTGCTATTTTGGCAATGAAAAACTCATTCACCACTGACTGAAAACAACCTAGGCAGATTTCAACAGTCAGACATTTATTTCTAATTTGGCAGTGAATTGTAAACGCAGGTGCTTACACCCCCGCTTCTTGCGCACACATGGACAAGCATATATATATATTTTTTATAGCTTTATGATTTTTAAGTAATGGAATCAGTTATAAAATTATATTTTCAGACTTCCTCTTACCTGCTGTAGTGCAGTGTAGCGCACAGTAAAGGAGTAGTCGTGGTTATCAATGATCTCAAAATCGTTAACAGCTTCTCCTTTAACTGGTCCTGAAAATTGAACCTCTGGAGTGGCCTTGCCTGCCCCTTTTGTGTAAACTGTGAAATGTGTTGGTTTACCGACTTCAACACCTAATCAGCAATCACATAACATATATCAGCCACGTACAGGATAACCAAAGGATGTTTTAAACAGAGAAATTTTAAACCATACCTGTTTTATGAAGTCCTGGGCCTTCTGCTCTAACTTTATTAGCATCATGTGATGGATCTACTTTAATACGGAAGGGGCTGATTGGAATTTCCTAGATTTAAAATAATAATATAAACAGAAAATTATTTATATAGCTAAAATGCTGTATCAATAAATACCACCAAAATAACAATTACAGCAAAGCAGACAAACGTACCTGGTCAGCAAACAGCACCATTATAGTGTATCTACCAGGGCCTGGTGGAGTGTACTTTACTGTAAACGTGTCATTATCGTTTTTGATAATGTCGAAATCGATGTCAGCCTCTGCAGGGCCCACCACTCCAGGTGCACACTTTATGCCAATGCTCACATCTCCTATGTGGTCAAAGAAAAGAGTGAGTGCATTAGTATAAGAGTATAAACATCAAGCAGGAAAGAGAAGAGAATGAGAATAAAATTCTACCTTGACCAGCCTCACTGCAATCCACAGTAAAGTAAGTGGGTTCATTGGCTTTCAAGCCAGTCTTTTCAACACCAGGTCCATAAACTTTCACATTCTCTGGGTGGCTGCCCTCACCAATATTAACCTAAGTACAGTTAGAGATTTTAAAACGTAAGACTATTTCCTTACCAGTCAAAGTTTTGACACACCTACTTTTTGATCCACTAATTCTCCATTTTATTAGTTCCACTTTCCATATAGATTGACTTTGTAGTTTACTAGACTGTAATTCATTTGTTTGTGGACCGCAGTACATACTGTGTTAGTCACATTTAGAACCCCAATATTACCACCACAGAGTAGGTATTATTTGGTAGGTGCATTATTCTCATTTCAGCAGTGTTACTAATGTGTTTAAATTAAACTAAAGGAGCATCACAACACTTAAACAACTTCACCAAATTACTGTCACTGCAGAAATGACAATAAACCACCACTGATTTATGCATATTCTGTGATGGTCCTGAAAATAAAGAAGGGAGAACCAACTGGGGACTAACAAAAAAAATAGACAATGAAGCAAACATTTGACTGGTACTGTATATAAACATTATACAACTAAAAAAGGTTTTGTAGCTAATCATGCTCTAAACACACATATTGAACGTGTCTGCTGCTATGCGTCATATGATGTGCACATACCCTAAGAAAATGTATATCCCTTTTTTTATGTTTATTAAATGATGCTTAACATTGAAAACTTTCATTTTAATCTTTTGGTTCTGTATCACACAGTGGGTTCTGGCAACCCCTTTTTATATATTAAACCAGTAAATACAGAATACAGTCAAATTTAGGTAGCACTTTATTTTATAAAGAATATTAATTTTATGAAGCCAACAACCAGGCATCAGGTTCCTGTGTTTGCAAAGTAACTGATAAAAGATTATGGACCTAGTATAGATTTATTATATAGGACTGGTGCATTTTGTGCACAGGTACAGTATCTAAATTGTGTGAAATAACTGTAATGAATATTAATATTAAAGGAAATAAAAGTTTATTATTTATTAAAAAGTAAAGAAAGAAAAAGAAAGCAATAAATGAAAAGCAGGTTCCATATATACATTGTGTTATTTATCACATACTGTTATACTGTATCATAACTCTTACCCTGAATGGACTGTTGGGCACATTGACTTCACCCCAAGTGATGATGATTGTGTGCTTAATGGGCTTTGTGGGAATATAGATGCAAAAGTATGTGCTGTCACCATTATCTGTGATTTGAATGTCAATGGGGTATCCATCTGAGTCCTTAAGAGCAAGAAACAGACGACATTTAAAAAACCAGCAAGAGAGCTTGGGTCAGTAGAAAACTCCCAGTGCTGGAGTGAACTGTAGACATATATCATGATACCTGAGCATAGATTTTTAGCTGACCCCTGCCTGCTCCTCGGGCATCAATAGTGAACTCTGCAGGTTTGTTCACGATGCAGCCGGTGGGCTCTAACCCAGGGCCATAACATTTCACCTAGAAGAAAAAAGAGGTATCAGTATAAATACCTTAATGTTTAATTAATTCGGATGTAATGAAGTTTCCGATGCTGATGAGGAGAGGACCTGACCTTCTCAGGGAAAATGTCATTGGGCGCAGGGAGGATGTGAGCCATAAAGGGGCTGTCTTTAATATCCTCATCATCACAAATGACATGGACAGCATAATCACCAGGCTCCGTGGGCCAATAAAGGACATCACAGGATCCATCACCTTTATCATCACACTCAATTTTAGCCTGAGATGGGCCTTCGATGGAGAATCCTGCAAGTATACATAAAAACTGTTTATAGGTGTTCTAATCTGCTTTCTGTCAGTAAATAGTGGGTTTAAAGCTTAGAGAAGGAAATATAGAAAAGAATGCTGTCTTACCTAAGGTTCCCACTTCTGTGCCAACAGCCTCCACCACAAAGTCAGCTGACTTGCCCACCATGCCCGTCTCTAAACCAGGACCCCATGCTCTTACCTTCTGGAGTCCTGCATCCTCACCAACCATTACCTCAAAAGGGCTGTGTATAAAACACAGATTCTGAGAAATCCAGGTGCACGCCAGTACTTATCTATATTCATCTCAATTTTCAGTACTATATGATAAATCGAAAGTCATTATAAATTGTAATTTGTGTAATTATATGTGTATAAATGTTAAAAGTGCTTCCCTGAGTTTTTATGCAATTAGTGCCTGAAAATGCTCCAGCATCACCCTTAACCATGATCAAGATAAACTGATTTAAAAACAAGTAAATTAATTAGAACCAGGTCTGGTTAGTCTGTTGGGCTAGTAAGATGGTGGTCTATCAGAGGTTGCCAATGTTGCTTTTGAATAAAAGTGTCCACTTGATGTGTAAAACCGGTTTAAAATGTTTTTATATCAATAAAATTGACAGTGAGTATTGTGACAAGGAGTTAGATCTAATATAATGGTTAATAAAAGAACATACCCACGTGGGATAGCATGGCCACCCCAGGTGATGATCACAGTGTATTTTCCAGGAAAAATGGGGTAGTAGTTGCATTCATATACCCCATCTCCTAAATCACACACCTTTACTGGGTCGTCTCCACCTCCTAATAACAGACAAAAAAAAAAGAATTTACATTAATGCGAGTGGTAAGTAGTGGTATTGTAGGTTCTGCTAATTTAATCCCTGTTAAACATTTATTGAAGCAATTTCAAGCAACCAATTTAACTTAAATTTCAGACTGTAAATGGTTCATGGACACAATGCCACAGCAATTGTGTACTGTAATCAAAGCTAAAACTTTTTTGCCCAGGCAATGTAGGTTTGTAGTCATCTTGGAAGGAAGCCTTTTTTTTTAACATTTAATATTTTTACTAGCATATTCCAGCATAATAGATGCTAAGGTAAAATCAGCATTGATCCTTAGAGAGGGGTATGACCCATGCTCAAGTTCAAATAACAGTGAACAGGGCGGTAGATCAGACATATGGTCCCTATTGGTCATTTGACAAAGACCCTTAATCCTAAAATTAATATCATTGTAATGATGTCGCTCTGGATTAAACTAAGTGTTTACTATTACTATAGTTAATAGTATTACTATAGTATAGTATTTACTATAGTAATAATATTTATAGTTATTTAAGCTTAATGATGACAATGTTTAAGGTCCTATAGTTGTCAGGGCAAGCACCAGCACCACTAATCCGCCCCTGCTGAACCCATAAACAAGGAGTTTTGTTGTGTAAGATATAAAATAATGGATTGGTTAAATGTGGAGGACAAATTTGTCTGTGTGTAAGTACAGTAGGCAAAATAGATCACCTTATCTTACCTTATTTCACTTTGATAAATGATACTTACTTGGATTTTTCACAATGACCCGCAGATCTCCACTGCCTGCTCCCCTGGTGTACACTTTAAAATCAGCCACCTCCTTTACTCTAACCCCCTTAGGCTGCAAACCTCGTCCAATGGCTCGGCAAGCGTTGGGGTTACTCGCTGATGAACAAGGAGAGAAATTAGATAACATCTATTACATAGATGAACAAAAATACTGAGACATTGAATGACACTGTTGCAGGGTTTAATGGTTAGTTTGAATAAGCATGATGCTGCATATTAGGATTTATGGACTGTTACGTGCCCACAGTTATGAAAATACACAATGTGAAAAATGAAGGAAATGGATAGCTCAAGCAGCATGGAAATATGATTAAACTGCTAGGTTTTCTTGGCATACTATTATTTCATGAGAATTAGCAAAATATTAATTATATTTTGTAAACGATATCTGAAACCTGAAATAGACATGTTTAAATGATTTGGTGTTTTCAGAAACATAAATCATACTGAACATGATGAAAAACTGCAGAAACAGCTAAAAAAATAGAGCATTCATTAAGAGGATATTGCCACAGTGTAGGTAAACAAACAAATTCAGCAGCTTAGTAACATCTAAGGCCAAATCAAATAAAAACCTACTTTACATTAGTTGACGTACATCTGGAATCAATCATACCAAGCAAAACAAAAAGTAAAATAATTTCTTAAGACTGAAAACTGAAAGTCTTTGAAATATACCAGTAGGATTTTTAGTAAAAAGATGGTAAGGTTAAGCACCACATTAGGTTAGAGCCTATATAGTTATAAAAAATAGTTATATTTTCATTTGTGTCCCAGAAATGTAAACATGAACTGGACTAAATTGTAAGAATTTAAATAAATAATTAACACTAGATTTTGATGAAAATGGAGAAGATAATTTTATCACTTGGCTAACTTGAACATATATATGAACATAACTGTCAGAAATATTACATTCAGTGAAATTAACCTTTAACCCGTGAGTACTTAAATATATAATTAAAATATAGTTGTGTTGTTCTCACAAATTTTAAATGAATAATGGTGTAAGAAATGCAGGGCACAAAGTGCTGTTCTGTGCTTAATTCAGTATACTAGTTTATTATTCAATAAATATATAGTCTTTTGGGGTTGATCCTTGTTTTTGAGCTGCGGGATTGAGCAATGTCTTCTGGTTATTTACATTTATTTTTTTTTTTTATCATTTTTTAATCATGGAACACTGATATCAGCAAGAAGTTGTCATTTCCATAGTTACTATTAACACTTACTATTAAAACTAAATATTTTTATTCTGTTTTGTATCCCATCTCATCTCATTATCTTCTGTTTAATCCTGTACTAGCATAGCGTTTAATATTTTGGGAATATATGTGTGTATCAGCCCATTCGGGGGAGAATATTTCGGGTACTGGGCAGATACATCCAGGACAAGGCGCCCATCCATCGCTGGGCACTTATACCATTTCTGGTAGAAATGGTATTAGTAGGGAAAACCCAGGTCAGGAAGCCAATCTATCGCTGGACACACAAACACACACTATATGGAACAGTTTAGAGCATTTAGTTAACCTCGAATTGTGGAAACTCCACCCACATTTTTTTACAATAGCTTTTCTTTTGGTTTGAATTTGAAGCTGGATCCTCAGCACAGAGAGTTAAATTTCCTACACCACTGTACCACCCTCAAAGTATCTCAGTTACCCAATTATCCAAAAGTTTTGACTCTGCATACTAATTAAGATAAGATAATCCTTTATTTGTCCCACAATGTGAGAAATTCCCATTTTTCAACAGCAGAAGTGACAGTAATTGGGAAAGTTATAGATAGATCTAATGTATATATTGCAAGAAGTACCTTAAAAAGAAAAAACGTTATCGAAATAGAGCTCAGTATGAACAAAATAAAATAAAATAGAATAAAAAACTACTCAATTATGTACATGGCAAATAATATAGGGTGAGATGATATGAAAAACATTACTGCACAGCAATAAAGTAATGCACATACGATTAGAAAATAAATAAAGTGGTAATTGCAGAAAAACAACAGATTGTCAAGCAAACGACAGAATATAATGTTTATTGCACAGTGTTTTGTCAATTTGGTGGTGAGTGTTTACTGTGAGTAGTGCTGATTGTAAAGTCTAACTGCAGCAGTAATGAAGGACCTGCGGTAACGCTCTTTACTGTATACTGTCATACTGTAACCTGTCATTGAAGGTGCTGCCCACTGCCGCTAGATTCTCGTACATGGGGTGGGATTCATTGTCCATAAGAGCTGCTAGCTTGTTCGGCATCCTCTTGTTTCCCACTACCTGCACCAGGTCTTAGGGTCTAATTGCACTCGGTTCTTCATTTTCTATTTACTAATATGAACACCTGCATTAATGATATCTGTTTCTCATCCTAAAGAGACAGGTTTAATCTATCCATGCAGTCTGTTATTCAGCAGGAATACATTAACCTACCATGTACTGGTAAAATAATGAGGATGATTTAATGAAAATGATGAACAAATGAAGATCTGAAGAAACTGTTTTTAAGATCATGATAACGATGATGATGATGATGATGATGATGATGATGATGCTGACGATGATAATACATAGCTAGATGTCAATTTTACAAGTGTCCCTTACAAGTTGCCAAATGAGAGCAATGGCAATCATATTATTACCCTGCAATTATTTTGATGTTATATTACTGATCATTAGGAATATTTTGCATAACTTTAGTTGTTTATATTATTAAAAAATTATTAACATGATGAAATTAATGACCTCATTTGTCAAATGGAGCAATTGTAAGGTGATTATCCAGTTTCATCAAAAAGTGATGGCTTTCTCTCAGTGGTATTGTAACAAGCTTGCCAGGACTTTTCTTGCACATTCATTTCTATGAAATAAACACGCATTCTTTCACTTTTTCCTACATATGTACCCATTCAGTTCATTCCTTTCCTGCATAAAGCAGTATGCACAGTTCTGCTGTCACAGACGGCCAAGCACCAGGTCATGCCAAAGAGTGCCAGAGCTACTGAATGAACAAGGAGACCAGACAGGGCGACAAAAGACAGGGATGGCTCAGGAGGGATGGGGATGTACAAACACAAAAAGGAAAGATATTAAGGGCCAGAGATAGACAAAGAGAAACAGGAGGCGACAGAAGCAGCCAGTCTTGCGCAGGCATGTGTCGCACCCCAGCGGCCCATACTAACTTGCTCGCCTGGGTTTGGGCGGCGTTGGGGGGGGCACTTTCTTGGGCTTTTCAGACGGTGGCGTGCGAATAGACTGAGGGATTATCTGAACCGGGGAGCCAGCCGGCACGCTGCTCGAAGGAGCTAGAATGACAAAGTTCAAAAAGAATACAGCAACACTTTCAGAATTAGTGTGCCTACAGTGCGGGCAGACCCAGGTGCCCGGAGCAGATAATACAGACAAAAACAAACAAATCATCCACAAGACACAAAAACAGGAATCAGCTTTCACCACCACACCACACAAAAAACAGGTGCTTGCAGTCCACCATTACATCACATTTGGCCAACTTCTGAAAGACAAATGATTAGATACAGCAAAACCTCCCAACTTAATAACACACTCTCGTATAATTATGCAAAGTGCAGAACTGGACAGAGACAGACAAACCAGGAGGGAACAGAGGGAATTGTGTTAGAAGAACAGGAAAAGTAAGAAAAGAGCAAAATAGAACATAAGAGGAGAGGAACCACGACTAAATACAGTTGAAACCTCTTAGCAACACTTACAAAAGTGAATAAAGAACCTGATTATAAAAGTAATTAATTAGTACAAACTTTTTTATATTTAAAACAGGCAGCTCGGAAAGAAAAAAAAACTCTTACCCTCTGAGATGTGAACAGTGAAAGGGCTCCGTGGTATTTGCTGGCCTGCGAATGTCACATAGATGACATGTGGTCCTTCCATCACTGGGCCATAAGTGCAGCGGAAAATACTGTCTCCCCTGTCCTCCAGTATGATCTCCACTGTGTCCCTGCGGCCTTGTGAGTCCACAATGATCACACCTACATCACCTGCGCCAGCACCTGCAAAAACACATATATTACCTACATCTTAGTACAATGTTAAATGTGGGCAATAGAGTATTTGGAAAAGTCCTGCAATGATTAATTTTAGAAATTAGGGTGAAAATCTGTGTGTGAGAAAGTGTGTGTGTATGTGTGTTCCCTACACAAATTCACACCATTGGTTCAATTACCACAAATCAGCTTTACAATGTTGTATTCTCTTTACTATTGTGCATGGGAAAAACTTATCTTTAAGTGATGTGTAAATTGTTTTGTTTGGTTAATTTATTCTTTGTATTTTAGTTACTTTAATAAAGAATCTTTTAAAAACATTACATGTTTTTTTCTTACTTTATGTGGAAATGTTATCGCAAGCTGGACTGAGAAAAGCTAGTTCAATATAATTTCTTGTAATAATATTATTAATAATCATTAATAATCATTAATTAATCATTAATCAGTGAGAATCACTATTTTAGGAATATATTTGATTTATAATCTCAGCGAATCTTACTGTAGCCTGGCTGTTGGTTCTGATGTTCTGGGCTATTTTACAAAGAACAAAAATAAAATAAGAAGCAACCATTTACACATCCATCACAAAACTTATAGTTAAACTCATAATGTTTACCTATGGAAAATTATCATCTCCAATGATTTGCTTTGCCTTGGAATGTGGGACATAATTACAGATTCATGATGAAAACCTAGTGATTTCATGAACCCATGATTTCATATTACAAACTGGATTCCAAAAAAGTTGAGACACTAAACAAATGTGAATAAAAACTGAATGCAATGATGTGGAGATGGCAAATGTAAATATTTTATTCAGCATAGAACACAAATCACAGATGAAAAGTTTAAACTGAGAGAATGCATCAACGTAAGGGAAAAATATGTTGTTTCAAAATTTCATGGTGTCAACAAATGCCAAAAAAGTTAGGACATTTTCACCACTGTGTGGCATCCCCCCTTCTTCTTACAACTCTCAACAGACGTCTGGGGACAGACGAGACCAATTTCTCAAGTTTAGAAATAGGAATGCTCTCCCATTCATGTCTAATTCAGGCTTCTAACTGTTCCATCGTTTTGGGCCTTCTTTGTCGCACCTTCCTCTTTATGATGCACCAAATGTTCTCTATAGGTGAAAGATCTGGACTGCAGGCTGGCCATTTCAGTACCTGGATCCTTCTCCTATGTAGCCATGATGTGATTGGTGCAGAATATGGTCTGGCATTATCTTGTTGAAAAATGCAGGCTTTTCACTGAAAGAGATGACGTCTGGATGGGAGCATATGTTGTTGTAGAACCTGAACATAGTTCTCTCCATTAATGGCGCCTTTTCAGACATGCAAGCTGCCCATGCCACAAGTACTGCAACCCCTTACCATCAGTACGCACAGCGATTGTTCCAGATTCTCTGAATCTTTTGATGATGTTATGCACGGCTGATGATGATAACTTAAAAGTCTTTGCTAGTTTACGCTGGGTAACACCATTCTGGTATTTCTGCACTTTCTGCGCACACAATGGTGGAATTGGTGATCCTCTTACCATCTGAGAGAAACGGACCCTCTGAGAAGCTCTTTTGTAATCAAATCATGTTGTCAATTGACCTAATTAGTGTTAATTGGTCTTCCAGCTGTTTGTTATATGCTCAACTTACTTTTTCCAGCCACTTATTGCTACTTGTCCCAACTTTTTAGGGATTTGTTGACACTGTGAAATTTTTATTCAATTTATATTATTTACAATAGTTTTCCTTAAATGTTACATTTACACAGATTAAACTTTTTATCATCTTTAGATGTTCATCTATCTGTCTATCTTTGTGTCTCAACTGTTTTGTCAATCCGGTTTGTATATAAAACCTCTTATTATAAAAAAATTTGTAATATGAACCATCAACATTTATGTTTACAGTCAAGTATATTAAACTACAAACTATCATGATCTGTTTGTGTTTAGATGAAGCTAAATGTACATGTAGCCATTCAATGCACATTATGAAATATTGTGCGTGGATGTGAATTCTTTCAGTGATCTGCTGGTGCACCAATGACCCGCACCCTTAAACATAAAGGTGAATTTTAAAAACTGTCATAATAATCTTATGTTATTATGATATTGTACAGATAACTAGCAATTTGTAAGAAAACATTCTCCAGAATGGTTTCCACTAATTAAGACTGTACCTGCTGTGTAGATGTCAAAGTAAGTTAGCTTATTAGCTACATTGCCCACAGTTTCAAGGCCTGGACCACGTGCTTGCACCTTGTTTGGATCTCCTAGTGCTTTAGACATGTTTACAAGGAAGGGACTGTTATTAATATCCTGCCCAGCAAACAGCACTTTGACCTAGAAATAAAAACAACAAAAAAGTAATTTAAATATGTGTGTATATATATATATATATATATATATATATATATATATGGAATGAAGTCTGAATATATGAAATGAAAGTCTAAATATATGGAATGAAGTCTGAATATATAGAATAAAAGTCTGAATATATGGAATGAAATCTGACGTCATTGACAAACTTGCGCTAGTTTCTCGTTGTGATATTGAGTTGTAAATACTGGATGTGCATTATGGGTGAAGCAGCGAGAAATCTGGTGGCAGCAATTCTAAGCAATGTACCGAACGCATTATGGGTGGAGAAAAAAAAAAATATATATATATATCAAATTGTCAAGTTATCTTATTTTTCTCAATTCTTGGTCAAACTTGAAAAGAGCTTAGTCGTTTGAAGAACACAAGGAAACAACTCAGATCTCCATTTGTTTCTGTTTATTAAGGTTTCAAGTGTTCGTTCATCAACTAATCAGTAGACAGCAAGTTAATAATGAAGGCTTAATGTGAATCAGCTTTGATCAGTTTGGATCAGTTTAGATCAGGTTTAGATCAGTTTAGATTAGTTTAGATCAGGTTATTAACCTTTAAGACAGATAGTAAAACAGCATTACCTATAACAATTTACACTACAACCATCACACTGATTACTACATCATTATGGTTAGTTAAGCAAACAAATCTAGAGTATCATATCACATTTTCAGTCAAACAAACAACTTATACACAAACAATATAAAGTGCTTTATTGTTTAATGTCCATCCTCCTACCAGTTGCGTCTTGACTGTGAACTGAGAAGTAATCACTGTTTTAGCTGTTTGCTAAAACTAGTGATGTGACATTTGAAGCGAGGCTTCGGAGCCTGTGTCGAGCAAAAAGGGGCGTGTCAAATGAAGCCCTGGTTCGAGGCGTGTATTAGGTGTTAAAAATCACGACAAACGAGACCTCGGATTCAGTGGGTCATGTCATTGTTTCATTTTGCGTGCTGCTACGGTAGCGCCGCGCAACCTCATAAAGGGGGATTGCACTGCCATGCACTTTGTGGGTTTTGAGTTGGCATTGTTTGGTGTGGATGCAAGGCGATTGGAGTGTGCGTTACAGTTAGTTTGTAGTTTAGTAATAAAGTTTAGATTATTCATTCATTCATTATCTCCCGCTTTATCCTCTATTAGGGTCGCGGTGGGGTTCCCCATGCCCATCCAGGGGAGAACGTCTCGGGCGCTGGGCAGATAGACCCAGGACAGGGCGCCAATCCATCGCTGGGCACACACTCACACACTCAAACACACTCTATATGGGGCAATTTAGAGAACTCAATTAACTTGATCCATGTTTTTGAACTGTGGGAGGAAACCGGAGAACCCGGAGGAAACCCACGCGGACACGGGGAGAACATGGAAACTCCACCCAGATGGGGATTCGAACCGGGAATCCCTAGCGCTGAGAGGCGAACGTGTTAACCACTAAGCCACCGTGCCGCCAGTTTAGATTATATCAGTTATAATTAATATAGTAATATCAATTATTAATATAATTATATTAATATTCTTATATAATATTAATATTATTAGGTTATTGTTTAGTAGACAAGTTAGTTGTTAGTTGAGTCGTTTAGTGTTACAAATAAATGAATAAATAATAATATATATAATATATATAATATAAATATAGAGTGTAGGTTAGTTGTAGGCTAGATAAACACCATGGAGCCACCCAGGAAGAGGAGGACTGCTCCTGTCTGGGACATTTTGAATTGTTTGCTCAAAACAAGGTATGCCATAATTGTATTGTCAGAAAATTATACATTCAGAAAGTAATCATTACAATATCCTCCATAACCTATACATAATGTGTTTTACTGTCAGGATGCAGGTAAGGTGCTTGCTATGTCATAAGGAGCTCACAAAGAGCAACAACACATCCTCCATGATAAGGCATTACAGAGCAATACATGAGCATGCACAGTCTGCTGCCAGTGGTCCAGACACCAGTCAAAGTAAATCATAAATAAATAATCTTTATTGAATTATCTACATCATTGTAATAACTTGGGTGGCTTAGTGGTTAGCACGTTCGCCTCTCAGCGCTAGGGATTCCCGGTTCGAATCCCCATCTGGGTGGAGTTTCCATGTTCTCCCCGTGTCTGCGTGGGTTTCCTCCGGGTTCTCCGGTTTCCTCCCACAGTCCAAAAACATGGGTCAAGGTGAATTGAATTCTCAAAATTGCCCCAAATAGAGTGTGTCTGTGTGAGTGAGTGTGTGCCCAGCGATGGATTGGTGCCCTGTCCTGGGTGTATCTGCCCAGCGCCCGAGACGTTCTCCCCTGGATGGGCATGGGGAACCCCACCGCGACCCTAATAGAGCGGGAGATAATGAATGAATGAATTGTAATAACTTCAATTACCTATTGTTTCAGATTCCAAAAAAAAAATAGTGGATGATGCCTTGGTCAATATGGTCATCAAAGACTCACTCAAAGTTCAATAAACACATTATTCATAAAGTACTATTGCACTCCTAGTTTAATAAACACATTTACATTCAGTGTCAGTGTCATCATTGTTGTATTTATTTTAAGTGTTTATCATCACTTAATGCCCAATAATATTTCCTAGCAAACAACATTTTATAATCATTGATACAGAGAGGCAAAGATGGTTGATATCCTATATAGACGTTCAAAGATACTCTGGTTCAGATTACTGTAGATTGTCATATTTCTTATTTAACAGCAGGTGTCACTAGTGAGAACAGTTCATGAGGCTTCGAGTAATGAACCTTTTGGCGAATCTTTGGACTGGAAAGCCCCATTGGTTCATGAGGATTCATTTTGCCATCAATAGCTAAAACCTTCCTGTGCACATCTTCATTGCCAGACCTTTCCAATGTAAATCTGCAGGCAATATCGTCCCTGTGTCCCCTGCAGGTCTGGAGTTGAATTACATGTAGCTGTTTGTGAAGCATTACATTTGCAAATAATTGAACTGATTTTTTGGCCTTAGTGTATTTAAAAAAAAAATCACAAACTAACAGACAAAAACCCAGTTTTGGGCTTGTTTGGTTTTATTTTACATGTCATTAAAGTTTGAGTTAAAAACTTGCTGCCACCAGATTTCTCGCAGCCTCACCCATAATGCACATCCATTTTACCTTTTATACATTTATTTACGGCACAAGCAGAAAATGGCACAAGTTTATCAATGACGTATATTATATATTATATATTCTTTATTATATATTATATATTCTTTCTTCACTGACCATTTTATTAATACTACTAACCTTAGTCCTCTGGGTCTCTGCATACTCTAGTATTCAACTTTATTCTGGTCTTTTATGTTCAGGACCACCACAGATTAGGTATTATTTGGGTGGTGAATGATTCTCAGCACTACAATGACATTGATGTTGTGATGGTGTGCTAGTGTGCTAGTGAGTTTTGGAACAGACACAGACGTGCTGCTGGCTAGCATTGTGTTTGAGCTTACTGTGTTGTTCATAAAATACATTTGTCAATTTGCTTTATTTTATAGATGAAAAGTAGATGACTCATCTAGTTTATCTGTTGTCTGTGCTAGACATGTGTGTGCTCATCCTCAATCCTTTATCATTGCTCACAAGAAGCTATTTTAAAGTAGAGTAAATAGAATTAATATAGTATGCAGACAAACCGATCTGTCTGTAATAGAACTTTAAAATGCATCCATATGGTAAGTGAAACTAATTAAACAAACAATGAGTGTAAAAATAAGGAGCTGTACCTATTGAATTGAACAGTATTCATTTTTTAAGTTACATTTTAAAGAGTTTCTACTTAGTTATTTGAATGGGTACCTTATGAAGCCCCTCCACTTTCGGCAAATAGACAACTGAATAGCTCCGGTTGATATCATTGTTAGGAATCACTCGAGCCTGAAAAATAGTAAGACAAATACAATTAAGATAATAACTATACTTAAGTAAAGTTTAGAAAAAATCCTTAGCAAGTTATAACTATATCTTGGGTATGAGCAGGAACTTGTTGGGTTTTAAATGCAACTTAATCTTCTGATGTCACAAATACATGACATTTTTCTGTAAAATATATATAGTTTTTTCCATACCATATGTCCTACACGATTGTGTTATAAATACATTTCAGCTCAGCTTCTATGGTCAGTTCATTATTTAATAAACCTGCTAAATGTGAATTAAAATTATTTAATTCACATTTACTACCTTACTACCTACCTGTAAAAGAGTAATGGCACATTTAATACATTTGTTTCATTTGACTCAATAAAGTCAATTCAGCAAAAATATAAATTTAATGTTTTATGTTTTTATTACAAATATAATAAATTTATTTAATCTTAATGTAATTGTATATAACCTCCTCTGTATGTCCTTCAGGATCCTCAATGTAGACCAGAACCTCTCCAAGCCCTGCCTCCACTGTCTCAACCTCAAACTCAGCTGGTTTCAGTACCATGTTGCCTCTGGGCTCAAGGCCTACAGAGAGTAAAAAAGTGAAAACGAGAAAGAATAGAGTGACAAAAAGAAAATGTCCAATATTTATTTGTGACCATAATATGTTTCTTACCAGGTCCATATGCCTTGGCCCTCTTGGGGTGTAGTGTTTTAGAACGCAGTGGGGCACCAGGCTTGAGCTTGGCTTTGGGAAACTGAGATAGATATGTCATCACGGAGTGCTCATCCACATTCGGATCCACAATTTCTTCGGGAGCGATAACCTACACAGGACAAAAACAGACGATATCACTGTAGTGTCATTATATTTTGAGTTTTAAGTTACATTTCATGAGATAATTAAATAGACAATTGGGGCAGTTGAAGGCTTGTGGTTAAGGAACCGGCCTTGTGACCTGAATTTGCTCCCTGGTGGCTGTACTGTATATGGGGCTGCCTACCATTCTAGGTACATGTGCTTATTTCAACAGTGTGTGTGTAAGTGTGTGTTTTACTGCACAAATGGGTTGAATGTGGAAGATAAATTCCTCTATGTGTAAGCAGAGTAAACAAAATTGCTCACTTAATCACTTCAATTATTTATGCAAGAGCTGATAGTATATAGAGAAGCCAAAGTTAACCTATAGCAAAACTGCTAAAATAAAAATGTTTCAGAGTGAATTAATGTCACTAAGGCTGGCTGCATAAAAGTTTTAATTAAGATTATGATTGTAACATCAGCCATGGCTACAGCATTTTTTTTCAAGCTAAACTGCAAAGAATCTATGTCGAAAATAAAACAGAAATCAAGAAAAAATGTACATGAATCAAGTAAAATTACAGCAATATAGGGAGTAAATATATCTTGTTAGGATTTCATAAAATAATAAGAAAATTCTAAAAAGTAGATTTTTTATCGAACTTAAACATCTTAAACATCTATTCATCTGTCAAAAAAAGATTTGTTACACTTTTTTAAAATTTCCTGCCTTGTTAAGATTTCATTTTTTGCAGTGTAGGGGATTACAAAAGCAATGCGCTTCACTTTTTGATACCTTATTATGGTGTGCATTCACAATTTGGTGTTAGTTGCCATTCATGCACATAACGTATGGCCCCATTTCCAAACAGGCTGATTATTGGCTGGTATGAAAACTACATGTCATGAAGCATTGCCCCGACCATGCTGATCGGCGGGGTTGATGTAGCATCGCATCCAAAACACAGAAGCAGAGTAATGCTTTATGTTTTCTTTAAGTGGTTGAAATCCTTCTAGTACTAATTAGTGGCTAGGGGGATAGAGGCTTTACTTAATGTCTCTGCATGATCGACACAGCAGCTCATAAACTGAGTCATTGGGTGACCCCTCTCTTTTGTTTTGTCTTTATGTCCCTTTTATTTCTGTAGAATCCACACTCACTGTTTTTTTAGTGTGATTGCATGGTGGTAAGAGTGGTTTGTAACCAGAACTATGGTTTTTGTTGTAGAGACCATGGAATCCAAGGAATTGTTTACACTGAGCATGGTGGTAGAAATGGCACATGCTCTAAATGTCACACCTACAGCTACCACACCTTCCCTGTTGTCTCTACATTTCTCTTCTCGCTCTCCCTTACCTGAGTTATAATTCTGCACCCTGATTAGCTCATTTAGTTCATTAGCTTAATTGGTTTGATTATCTCCAGTTCTTATTTATAGGGCATGCATGCTCTTTGGTTTTGCTTTTCCGCAACATTGTTACACGCAGCTGTGAGACACTGTCATCGCTCTCATTTCTCTCTTCTCAGTGAGCCACCTGTTGGAACATCACAGCTTCCAGTTTGGGTTTTGGACGTTGGCTTCCAGTCAACCTATCTGCGAGGGATCTGTCCTACCTGTAGTGCCTGGAGCTTTTTTTTTGTAGTTATATTTGCAAAGGGCATATGTACTTTAAGTTTGTGTAGCCGCATCAAATGGTGACTCACTGCACTTAACTGTCGTCGCTTCTTTTAAGTGCCCCATGACACTAAAGCATTTCTGTAATGTAATTTTTAAGGTTGTATGCTTTATGCAGTAAGATTATGGTGTCAGTGTAATATGGCTCAAATGCATCTATAATTCGCTACACCTGAAGGTGCCTTTAAAACTAATTATTATTTGAATTAAGAGCAGCGCCACCTGATGTTTCTGTTTTCAGGGGTGAATCTGGCATATGTGATGTGCAAGTTATGTGAGATATGCAAGTGAATTTAGCCTCAATGTTAGATCTGAGTATTTTGGAGCTATTTAAGGAATTTTACACACAACAGTCTCTAAAGAATGAATCAACAAAATAAACTCAGTAAGCAGTAGGAACACTACAAAAATTTGTAATAAGGAATGTTCTAATCTTATTTCATGTCATTATCTTAATTATCTACTAGGGTTGGGGAGGGGTACCCATGCCCATCCAGGGGAGAACGTTTCAGGCACTGGGCAGATACATCCAGGACAGGGTGTCAATCCATCTCTAGGCACACTCACTCACACAGACAAAAAATATAGGAATAATTAAGATAGGACAATTTAGAGCAGCCAAATTTACCATAAATCCATGTTCTTATACTGGGGGAGGAAACCAGAGAACCCATGCAGTCACCAGGAGAACATGGAAACTCCACCCAGGTTGGGATTCAAACCTGTATCCCTACTGCTAAGAGGCAGGTGGATAGGCTAACCACTACACCCTGCTGTTTTTAATTGAAATCAACCAGCCGTAGCAGTGATTCAATGCTAGATTCTGTTAATTTTGTCTGAACAGTATGGAACATTTCTTTTCAACTGTGGCCTCCCTAAAAGATGTATATTTCCATCCATCCTTCTGCTTTATCCTCTACTAGGGTCGCGGGGGGAGTTCCCCATGCCCATCCAAGGGAGAACGTTTCGGGCGCTGTGGGCAAATACACCCAGGACAGGGTGCCAAGCTATCGCTGGGCACACACTCACTCACACAGACACACTCTATATGGGGCAATTTGGAGAATTCAATTGACCTTGATCCATGTTTTTTAGACTGTGGGAGGAAACCAGAGAACCCATAGGAAACCTACACAGACACGGGGAGAACATGGAAACTGGATTGGGATTAGAATCAGGAATCCCTAGCACTGAGAGGCGAACATGCTAACCACTAAGTCACCCAGATATATATTTGTAAAAAAAAAAAAAAATTTGTTTGTTTTGAGCTGCTATTAAATCTGACACTACATTGCTGTCCACAGAAACAAAACATATCTGCAGAGCAGGATTCACTTAAAAATTCTATTTCTTTTCTGTAGAGTAAATAGATTTTGGAATCCCACGTGATTGCTCCCTTATTGCCATCCAGCTCCCCCACACTCCACACCACACCAGTCTCATGGGTTCAGCTTTTTAAAATATTATGAATGGGTTTGCTGTGGCTCCATTTACTTTAATGTAATTTATATATTTTATCACATGCTACTTTCATGTTATGTATTTACTTCTAGAAAATATTTGTCATTTAAAATTTTGAAAATTGCTGCATATACCAACAATCTGCTTCTACTTTAACCAAGCACTTATTTGTGGATTGGAGCGAAGACGACTTTGACATAAAGCATTTGTATTCGCAGTATAAGTTAAGCAAAATCATTTCGAAATTTTTGTATTAAAACTTCATTTTTGCACATCATTTCAAAATCCTGTATTAACCCCATGGGGTGTTTTGTATTGAGATAAAACACCTTACTGGGATACGAAACTTCACAAATACAGTTCATAAAAGTCCAGGGTGTTTACCCTCCTTTAGCCGAATGAGTGCTGGGGGGCTCTCAATAACAGCCTCCCGTGAATCTAATAGGGTTAAGCAGCTCAAATAAAAAGCCCCTGAGCAATTTACAAAGTGCATTCAATGACAACTGATGGCCAATTATTTTTTTACACTACAAGTTACAAGTAAGAACAATTATAGAAGAAAGTAAAATAAATAGAAGAGAGAGAAAAAAAGAGAAATAGAAAGAGAGAGAGAGAGAGAGAGAGAGAGAATGCAGCCTTGTGAGTGGGCAGAAGCTGAAGCAGCTGGACCATAAGGCTCCCATTAATAACATATAAATTCAGACTGTTGTGTGTCATCATAGATGTTTGATTATCAGAACACTTTCTATCATGCACCCACACATTTGCACTTGCGCACACACACACACACACACACACACACACACATGCACACATAATCCACATTTCATACATCAATAATATTAAGAGATATCAAATTGCTGTTCAGGCTAATACTTATTTTTGGTGTCATTGATAAAACTTCTTACAATATTGTGAGAGCATGTTTTTTAAGTATAATTTATATTCCTAGTACTATTTATTTCTTAGTCACTGATCCTCTTCACTCATACCACCCATTCACACCTTGCTGTTTAAGTAGTTACTTTATTTAACCCTGGGCTGCAGGGATAAGCTTTTAAAAATAGTACTATATTGAATTTAACACAGCCACAAAAAAGACACCATGTTCACTTTGTAGGGGTTTACTTGGTGACAGTTTGTATTTGATGAATACTTTCATTACTGATTATTGACAATTAATAAAAGTAAATATATGGCTGTTTAAATATCAACCAATCGGGAACGCAGACGCATGTTAAGGGCACGCCTACCAACACAAACAATGCAAATCAGGTGTGAACAGCAGCGGCACGCAGCACGAGATATGGCAGCTAAAACAAAGACTGGGAAACTATACACATGGGTGAAACCAGTGCAAGGCGAGTCTGAAAAGGGTTTTTCCGTTTCACACGCAGGTGAATATGACGTGAAACGACACAGACAATGCGAGACTCACAACGTGTTGCTCAAAAGGAGGTTTCCCAGTCTATGCATGCTTTCCTTCTAAAACCCAAACAAGATTCAAACGCAGATAAAGTAACAGCAGCTGAACTAACTAGCGTTTAAAGCACACACATACAGGTTTAAAGCACATTAAAGAACTGTCTGTTCTTTTTAATTGTACACACACACACACACACACACACACACACATATATATATATATATATATATATATATATATATATATATATATATATATATATATATATATATATATATATATATATATATATACTGTATATATATATATATATATATATATATATATATACTGTATATATATATATATATATATATATATATATATATATATATATATATATATATATATATATATATATACACACACTGTTTTATTTGGCAGTCCATTGGTGTCTCATGTATATATATTATTTTTCCTACATATGGTGAATTGGAATCTGGTCACCTTATATGTGCTGTATGTAAAATGTGCATATGTCCTGAGACAATTTATATTGCATTTATTATATTTTTTGATGTGCTGAAATAAACCTTTCAAAATTTAATTTGTACCTTGTGATTCTGTCTGGTCTGGAATGTCTAGAAATATATCCAGCATGCCATACCCCATAACAGTAAGATTTGAGGAACACCTACACGCTGTACAGAGCAAATTCAGATTTTTTTAAATGCCTGTTATATTAGATACATTATATGATTGCCTTCAGGTGATGTATTTTGAATATAATGTACTATATATGGTAAGACCTCTACAAATATTTGAGCTGGTTAGATGTTGTATTCCAAAATGAGAACAGCCTCCATCATTTCATGAATTCTTCAAACAAGATTTTAAAAAACCTAGGGGTGGACATTCATTTCTTTGTATTGTTTACAAACAGTGTACAATACAAACGCAATGTACCACAATGTAATGTAGTATTAACATCACCCTTCCCTGAAACAAAGGAGCCTTAAAACCTCACTTTTCCACTTTCAAAACACAGAGGACAACTAGATTTAAAGATTTAAAGAAATAATCCAAGTTATGAGTTGTTATTTATTTAAAAGTAACCTCATTCCAACTTATGGGACCAGTGACTTAATAGATCCAATAATCAAAAGCTTTTAATAAGCTAAAGAACACCTGCATGCCTGATTATATATCATGATACTCAATTACACACACAGGCACAAACAGTGTAGTAATTCCTTTACGAGAAATATGATGTCATACATGTGTTTTCCTAGTCAGCCTGATTCCCTCTCAGGGAGTTCTGAACCAAGTAAGACAGACAATCCAGCTGAACGGCTAAAGTGTTTTTCCACAACCTTCAGCAATAGAAATGCCAATAATATTATGATTGCATTATTAGCAGATGTTTGTTATAAGTTTAAAATGTCAAGATCCAGTATTTCATGTTGATGCAATGTTTCCTAATGTAGGACTAATTCATTCATTATCTTCCACTTTATCCTATATTAGGGTCGCGGGGGGGTTACCCATGCCCATCCAGGGGAGAACGTCTCGGGCGCTGGGCAGATACACCCAGGACAGGGCGCCAATCTATCGCTGGGCAATGTAGGACTAATATTTTCAAAAAGTTTTATGTAAAGTATACATTTTTGCTTCTGACATTTGATATAGTGAATTTTAGAATGAAAAAGACAGATGAAAAACAATGTACAATTTTAAAGGATTTAAAAGTTTATGTAAATAGACATCTGATAAGTACCAGCTCCTATCAAGGATGCAATCTAAAGTCTTAAAATACTGTAACTCCCTGCCAGAATCAAACTTCTTAAACATTGTTACACTAATATTATGTAATGTTTGGCATGAATGTATCACAAACTGATGAAACTAGGAATGCCACTTTGTCAGTGGCAGCATAAATACAAGTAAAAACCGCAGATACAAAGTACTGGCATGAGTACACCAACATTGCAGTTACAATAACACAACATTCAAAGAAAATAATAATAAAAAACCCAGTTAAAGGGTAAAGTTACATGTACATGAGCACAGTATTGGAACAATACACAATAGTGGCTTTGGTACTCGTACATCCAAATTGGATTTCCTGGCAAAGTATAATATAGAATTGCTTTTTTGTGTGTGTGTATCTAAATTGCATGTCACTTTCTTTTAATTCAAAGTAACCTACAAGTTTTCTAATTTGGGCTTGGTTTAGAGCACAAGTTTAGCCATTATACAACACCCCTGGGGAAATAAATGTAAAGGCCCCTGTGGTGTGAGGGCGTGGCTCATAGACGGGAACGTAGTTTGGGAGGCAGGTCGGGTAAATAGTTGCACCTGCCTGAATCTAATTACGCTAATGACTTTGCTCCCAATTTCAGTGAAGAGGAACCAGAAAGAGGGAGATCAGGAGAGAGAGATCTGGAGAGAGTGAACAGTTTCAGATGGTGTACCATGAAAAATAAAGCCAATTCTGTACCCTGACAAACAATGCCTGCCCCTTGGTGTCACACAACACGACAAAGCCTACCACAGGCCCATATTGGCAGACTTGGGATATGAACACCCATTTAAACTCAATTTACTTGTGCACATTTCAAACTGTGCACTTTTCAACTGTGTACCTTATTTTACTGTAGTTTTAGAATTACAAACTGTATTTATTTTCTGCATACTAAATTATTCCCCAACACTGATTCCTAATTCCTAAAAATGAGGCACTATATAGAAGATGGATAAGGCACACTACAGTGACATTAGTGGTGGTGGTGGTATGTTAATGTGTTGCATCATTCCAATTGGATCAGAGAACAGTTTTGCTGGAGATTTCAATTACTGTATTTACTTACTTTTACATTTTTACTTTTTTGCCTCCTATTGTAGATGTTAAATTACATTTGCATTTGGCAGACGCTTTTATCCAAAGCGACTTACAAGGTGAACACAGGGTTAATCACAACATCCCAGGAGCGATGAGGGTTAAGGGCCTTGCTCAAGGACCCACATTGGTAATTGCAGTGGACCTGGGATTTGAACCGCCAACCTTCAGATTGATAGCCCAATGCCCTAACCACTGAGCTACCGCGCCCTAATAACCATTAGCTTATTTGTGGAAAAGTTTCTGTTAATCATCTTTAGCAGTTCTCATATAATGCTTCAGTTCTCATATAATGCTTCCTAGAGAAATTTGTACAGTATGTTGATGGCTGGCCATTTTTGATTGGTGAATATGTCTATCACTGTCACCTGGGTTTTTAAAAAGGCAATCCTGTATCAAATTCATTTGAACTAACATATCCCAACATATCAATTTGTTAATGAGTGCTGAGTAAATCATGCTCTTGCAATTGGCAGTTGCTTGCCTAGTGACTAGTAGCTAAGTGTCTAATAATTTGTTAACTTTGAATATGTTGACATTTACAAACACAGATAAGTTGGTAAATATAACATAGCATAGCAACATAACAAACCCCTCAATAATTATTCCTTATGGCATAAAAGTTTATTTTTTGTAGTTGTAATTGATTAACTTAAAACAAATGCAGTTACAGTTTGTAGTCCATCATCACAAGAGAGGAATGCAAAGCGAGATTCTTGTTTTATTACTGACTATTATTACTATTATTATTGCTAAATGTTGGAAAATTTATCTAAAGCACATTTATCAGTAAATCATACTATGTACTAACAGCATAAGTTATTTATAATAAACAGAAAACGTAAAGAAGTAAGATTAAGTAACAGATGCTTACCTGAGGCACACCAAGCCAATCATCAGCCTGTTGCATGGCCTCTCTGGCATTCTCCACTGGCTGATTGGGGTCCCACATCTCCCAGTCAGGACACAGACCTGAACAAGACAGAGGCAAACCGAATATAAAAAGAGACAGTAAGTAATGCTCATGACACTTGTTTATAGTTTCACACTGTAGTTATTGTAACCATCATAACAAACATCATCAGGTTGTATAGTGACTATGGAACAAAATACATTTCTCGCTCTTCTCATTGAAAAGACTCACAACATTCAGTAAAATTATAGCTGATAAATCATAAAATGAAATGATGGACAATCTAATTGTAAATTGTTATGAAGAGTAAGTATTGCCATGGACTTTTATGATAACTTAAAAAAAACACTCAACCCTTAGTCTATGTTCTGACACTCAACTCAGAACACAAATAAATTGGCTCTTTAACAAACCCTCTGGAAATATTTAAAACAGCTGATCCGTTTACCCTGTGTTTATGTCATTTTCTATTAGCTCACTTTCTCAATTGACTGGATATTCAAACCTTCAAGTCATAAATTTGTATTGTATTTAAATTCAATCTCATTTTCTGATCTTTAAACAGCATTTGGATCAAGATGATTAAATAACTGATTATCTAGACATTTATAAATCATGTGCAACCTGATAATGCTCCTATGAACACATAAATGGTCCACATAGAAAGGTTTTTGGTCATTTTGCTTTGAATTCAATGAATATTGAAATAGACCATTGCTCCTGTTTAGCTTTTTTGGGTGTGTTTTTAAGTGTTAAATATTTTAAATATTATTAAACTGATCAGGTTAAATTGTGAAAATCTTTTCTTTTAAACTTTTGTCATTAAAGGGTTTAACAAAAAGCAAATTACAGATTACAGTCAATACTGTACAGTGTGAACCTATTTTTCATTATGTCAGCTTCATATTAAAGACACAGATTGTAGTTTTATGATTACCTTAGTAACAATGCTGCACTAAAAACAACCACCACTAGCATCCTGTAGGCAGCATCCTTTAAGCAATCATGAAGCATTGAAGGATGGCTAACACAATCTGAGCAACAAATGAACTACTGTCTTTAATTTTACATTTACAAGGCAGAGCGGTGATTTACGCAATGATAGTAGACACAATGATAAAAACCTACAGCAATACTGCTGTGCTTGATCCATCTGTAACCAGTGCAACAAATATTAACCCACCACGACCACAGGGCTGAAAATCATTCATGACCCACAAATTACCTGCTCTTTGGTGGACCTGCAGGAGTCCATACTATAGAATATTGTAAAAGAAGATAACAAGTATGTATAGAAACACTAGAACTACAAATTTAATCTTTATGGTGAGCAAAACTGATACAATGAAATAAAATAAACAAGGAGTATGTAATAAAATGGATAACGAGAACATATCATATCAAGGGAAAACTAAAAATACAGGTAAGTAAAAAATTTTTTCAACAAAAAAATTTATTAATTAATAACTTTTTAATAACTTAATAAGGAAAATGTGTATATGGGGTGTATATTTTTATAACTGGCAATATCATTTATTTCTCTCAAAATCAATACTATATTAAAACAGTTTGCATAAAGAGTTTATATAAAAATGGCAGTAATACAGCAAAAATATATGTACAGAAGTGTTTTTTTAAACTCTGTTTGACTTCAACATCATAATACCAAGTATTTACTGCAAATTTACTTGTTTTCGTTTGTTAATGGTTACAGCCATTCTAATGCAAATCAGTTTACGAGAACAAGTACTGCTATCTGGAGTTGTATAAAAGACAACACATTATTATATTCATTCATTTATTCATTCATTCATTATCTCCCGCTTTATCCTCTATTAGGGTCGCGGTGGGGTTCCCCATGCCCATCCAGGGGAGAACGTCTCGGGCGCTGGGCAGACACACCCAGGACAGGGCACCAATCTGTCGCTGGGCACACACTCACACACTCAAACACACTCTATATGGGGCAATTTAGAGAACTCAATTAACTTGATCCATGTTTTTAGACTGTGGGAGGAAACCGGAGAACCCGGAGGAAACCCACGCGGACACGGGGACCGTGCCGCCCACATTATTATATTGATTATTGAATTTTTTGGCAATGGTATGAGGGAGTTGAAATATTCAAAATATCAAGCTTGAAAGCAACACACCCTCATCACGGAGTGAGCTAATTCTCACTCCGTGGCGTTCACCACTGCAAAATGGTGGAACGTTCTTCCCATCTCTGTCCGTAAGGCAGAATCACTAAACAGTTTTAAGAAACTACTGAAGATGCATCTCTTTAACAAATACCTGTTGGAGAGAAAAAAAAAAAAGGGGGAAGGGCCGCAGCATCGAATAACAATCAGGTTTGATGAATTTACAGCATAGTTGGTTTTCTCCATAACTTCTGCCTTGTAATGTTCTCATTTGTAAGTTGCTTTGGATAAAAGCGTCTGCTAAATGACTAAATATAAATGTAAATGTAAATCAATACTGCTAATCTCAGATATCAAAAACAGATTTTGCTGGCTGGAACCTCTGGTACAGCAAAAGTCGAGCTCCATGGTTCCTCAACCCAATTATTAGCCCAAATTTAAAATCTGCTGCCAACACTTATAAACTAAAATAGGTTTCATTGCTTTCACTGGCTCAAAGAGGCACTTAGTTTCAAAATAGCCATGTCAAGGTGACAGGGCCTTTCCAAGAAGGTGCTTGAGACAAATGGATTAAACAGTAGGTGCTGTTATTAAACAGTTGAAGCACGTGTTAAAATGACATTTTTAAAATGCATTTTTACATCATTGTGTGTTGTAGGGTAGAGAGTACATATTATAGACAAATTCAAATGCCCAAAATACCTAGAAAAATAGTTACATAGATACATGAAATAATGCATAAACTTAGTATACAACCAGTACTGTAAATATGTTAAAAGATTAGCACTAATAAGCAATGTGCAAGAATTTCTGAATTACTGTGCGTTACTATATAGCATTAATAGCATTAAGTAACTATTTAATGCCCTCAGTGGCATTGTTGCTGTGCTGATAATTTCATGTCAATAGCAATAAATTACTGTTGACATCTGCCGTAGCTGTTGTCAGTCAGTGGTGCACCTGTCTTTTAGCAATACGCTATAAATTTACCTGAACACCATGCCAAATGATATAGATATATTCTGTAAGGCATGCTAGGCACACCTCACAAATTTTGCATTTAGTTAAGTTTATTATTATTTACTCCTCATTTGGTGTTTCGTTTTTGGTTAATTAGCTTTTTTTCTATTCGTCCGGCCCGGTCACATGATGGTTTTCGTTTGCTTTTATACCGCCTTTTGTTTAGCCTAGACCGGCATTGTTTTAGTTGGCACGAGTTGTCTGATTCCCTGTGTCGAGCTGTTCTGACATCCTCTCTGCACTACAACGCTTCTTTTTGCTCTCTCGGTCTTGTGCCTGACATATTCTTAATCACCATCGTTTTTAAAACCACACATGTGGAAGGTGTACATATAGGTTGTTGGTGAGGTGTAAGGTATGAATGATGTGTGAGATGTGGATAGATTTTTAGACTTTACATTTAATTTGGAAAAAAAAATCTAATATGTCTGTGTTCATACTGAATATTGTGTATAATTTATATACATTTGCTGGCCTCTTTATTAGACACAACATATGTGTTCTACACCCATTATCCATTTGAATTGCTTAAGGTGCACTTTGAAGATCTACAAGTACAAACTGTAGTTTATCTGTTTCACATAAATATTCAAATAGTGGTCTGTGGATCTGTGTTCTCCGGAGCTTAATTTAGGGTGTGTAAGGGTGTCGTTGCTATAAACAAAGTTTTTAATCTATATATTTAATTGTAGGGGCCAGTGGCTTAGTGGTTAGCATGTTTGTCTATCAGCGCTAGAGATTCCCGGTTCGAATCCCAATCTGGGTGGAGTTTCCATGTTCTCCCTGTGTCCGCGTGGGTTTCCTCCGGGTTCTCCGGTTTCCTCCCACAGTCCAAAAACATGGATCAAGTCAATTGAATTCTCCAAAATTGCCCCATATAGTGTGTTTGTATGTGTGTGTGTCTGTGTGAGTAAGTGTGTGGCCGGCGATAGATTGGCGCCCTGTCCTGGGTGTATCTGTCCTGTGCCCGAAACGTTCTCCCTTGGATGGGCATGGGATTTCCCCCCCCCCCCCGTGACCCTAGTAGAGGATAAAGTGGAAGATAATGGATGGATGGATATTTACTTATATACATATATATTACAATCGAGCGGAGAACGTTTCTGGTTGCTCGGCGGATACATACAGGACAGGGTCCCATTGATGGAACAATCTTTAACATTAATCCCAATTTATCAAAGTAATATCTTTTACACACAATGACAGTTGTATTTTGCGTGTTAAGGGATTTATGCTTTTTGTGATCTTAGGTTGAGGGATGAAAAAAGTTATTAAGTAATTAAGTGCATTCCAGCATTCCTAATTTATAAAAAATAGACACAACTAAAATAAAAGCAAAAAACTCCCTATAGACAAAATAACTAGGAGGCTCACACATTACGCATGAAGCTTTCTAAGTTTTCTATTTGCAGCTATAAAAACTTCTAGTGTTTTGGAAAGGCTTTTAACAAAAATTTGGAATGTGTCTGTGAGAATGTTTGAATGTTTGCCTATTCACTCAGAAGAGCATTTGTGAGGTCAGACACTGTGGTTGGATGAAACAGAATGTCTCATAAGCTTCATTTAAGTTCCAGTCAAAGGTGTTGAAGGGGCTGAGGTCATGGATGGATGGAGCTTTGTGGCAGGTGATGGAACTTTGTGTGATACTAAGTGAAGTTATTCCACACCGAATACCGAGGCACATTTATGCTGTAACAGTAAATTAAACTTCCCAAATGATTCACCAATCTATTCTTACTAATGTGGAAGCATGCACTTGTACAACTGTCCAAATTTAATGTGTTTGGTGTGGCATTGAGATTAACGGAAACCTTTTAATTCAACCGTTAAGAGGTGGGTTCCAATTATTTTCCTGTTTATTTATTTAAAATTATTTATTAATATATAGTATATCTTTAAAAAATAAAACCTACAAGCACTAACTAGACATTTACAAACTTTCAATATTTACCTAATTGTTAATATTAACCACAATCTAGCTCTTTATTTACATATTATATGCAACTTTGTGCCATTTTCATTCTGCACCATTCACTGTGGATGTCTTAAACATCTGGCAAAGACAAAGCATCTTTTACACATTGATGGGCTCATTAGAACAGCATCAGCTATGTGCATAGACAAAAAATTGTTTATGAAAATCAAGCTTTTTTACAGCACACATCGACAGGCAGTACTGGTCATGTTAATTATTGTCAACGTATTGTAATGTAAAACGGCATTTTTCTAGCTTTTGTAAAAATATTACCTTCCTGATCAAAGCCTTTGTTCAAGTCAGTTCTTACATTTATGAGTCTAAACCAAAGAAAATGTGCCTAGTGCCATGGGCGAGATGTTTTTCCTGGATGAGGAAAACAGATGTGTGGCAGCTGTGCAGAGATCTAGACTGAGACCAGCACAGTGCTCTCAGACTTCTAAACATTAACATGTATTCCCTAAATGCTCTGCTTGTCTGCCACAATGTATTAAATATACATATGTATATACATGAACATTAAATATAAAGTAGCTAAATTTAAAGATGCAAATGCATGATTTATTTGGTCTAAAGCAGGAAAAATGGATGTCATTCCATTTCTTCTTATTGGTCATTAGTATTGGTCTTTGTAATTTATTATGATTAGTACATTAACAATAAACCCTGTATATTTTTCTAATATCCAATTTTACCACCATGCATTAAACTTGCATGTTCTAAATACATTTCCAAATGTGAGCAAGTTTACCCCTAATGTTATGAATACAAACCGATGGAGTCAGAACTAATACTCCGCCAAAACATCTATATAATTAGCTAGTTTTCATGTATGTTCAAGAGCAAGGAAATAGCTACCCCTGAATTTACTACCCTTATCCTTCTATGTATACAAATAGTTATGCACCCTTTAAAAGCTTGTTTTTCACAAAACAAGTACAAAAGTAAAAAAGATGTGATTGAGATGTGAGTGAGTGTGCCCACTCATATAATAAATATTACTTCATATATTTAAATAAATATCACTACTACAAAAAGCAATTGGTAAAGAAAGCCAGTGGACTGCCAGTCTACAGAAGAAACACAAACAATCAGACACCATACATTCACTTTGGACTAATTACAAGCAGTCAGTTCATCTACAGTACTTTTCATGTAGGTTTCCATTGGAGGAAAGGATTAAACAACAATACAACCATTTCACCTGCAAAACTCTGAAACAGCATCCCTGAATGTTTAAATTTAAATAGCTGCTACCTGAAATTACCTAGAAGATAAACACAAGATGTATTGCATTTTACAGTAATTAGCTTTTAACATTGTCAATGCTACAAGTTTTTCCACATTCCAAAAGCAATAAATGGTAAATTACCACAAAAATCATGATTTTTTTTACAGTGTATTAACAATCAATTATAATAGCATGGTTAAACAGAACTATCACAAACATGACTGAACTTTAAACACGTTGATATATATATTTATGACGATATAAGACTTATTAATAAG
Source organism: Corydoras sp. C115 (assembly GCA_019802505.1). Lineage (NCBI taxonomy): Eukaryota > Metazoa > Chordata > Actinopteri > Siluriformes > Callichthyidae > Corydoras > Corydoras sp. C115. The sequence goes on from JAFMOC010000071.1 coordinate 904,790, forward strand.
TCTTAATAAGTCTTAAGTTTAATAAGACTTAAGATAAGATATAAGACTTAAGTTTTTTTTTTTTAGGAACAACCAATAATCAAAAAGAGGGAAATATAATTTTAGTTATTTTGACTTGAGGGCAGCACGGTGGATTAGTGGTTAGCACGTTTGCCTCTCAGCGCTGGGGATCCAGGTTGGAATCCTAATCTGGGCCATGGTTGTTGGTGCCAGAAGCAAACAGGTTTTCTTTGTTTTACTTATGTAATTTTTACATAAAACAATCTCTGTTTTTGCCAGGATGCAAAACATATATCCATAGATTATAAAATCTAACAATAAGCTTAAGTTCCTTAGATGGAAAGTTTTATTAGAGGGAACAGAACATTGGCTATGCTGAAAGACAAGCTAGAGTCTCTCAGATAATCAATCAGTACATTTGTGGCGAGCAGAAAAGAATAAACAACACACTAAAGGATGATTTGAGATCAAATAAAATCATTACATAGAATATAAATTTAGTGCTCAGTGAGTGTATGTATAATTAAATTCATTATTTAGCAAACACATCATCCGAAGCAATTCAATTTACAATACCTGATGGCTGAGGTCCCTGTATGAAGTTTAAGAACTTAGGGCCCAGACTGACAACCTGGGTTTTGAATCAAGAACCTTAACACCCCCCCCCCCACCTGCACCCAAATGCACACAATCATATAATTCTAAAATGCTTCCACAATTTTTTATGCGGGGCGGCACGGTGGCTTAGTGGTTAGCACGTTCGCTTCTCAGTACTAGGGATTCCCGGTTCGAATCCCCGTCTGGGTGGAGTTTCCATGTTCTCCCCGTGTCTGCGTGGGTTTCCTCCGGGTTCTCCGGTTTCCTCCCACAGTCCAAAAACATGGATCAATTCAATTGAATTCTCAAAAATTGCCCCTATAGAGTGTGTCTGTGTGAGTGAGTGTGTGCCCAGCGATAGATTGGCGCCCTGTCCTGGGTCTATCTGCCCAGCGCCTGAGATGTTCTCCCCTGGATGGGCATGGGGAACCCCACCGCGACCCTAATAGAGGATAAAGCGGGAGATAATGAATGAATGAATTTTTTATGCATTGTGCACCGGCTCTTCTTTTTTATCTTGGACTGCGATTCTTATCCTTTCCCTCATTTACTGTTCTGGAACTTAAGCTTATAGCCACCTGATTTGACATTCGATCATTTTAATGATGTCTTAACATGAAGGCAAGTATTCTGAACCAGAGCAATTTCAATAACACAGACTGTTAAGTTTCACCTTAATATACTTTTTTGTACTCACCGGGGGCACAGTTATCCACCAGGGCACCCAATGCCTTGCCATCCCTCCAGTCACGGTGGAAGTTATTGATGGGCAGCTGTGGAACTTTATTCTGGATCCAGCCCAGAAGGCGCTGCTTGGGGGTGAGCTTCTTGGCATCTTCATCATCCTCATCCTCCCACATGGGCATGGAAATAGAATAGTGAAGGATCAATGTCCATATCAGCCCTAGAATAAGCTTCAGGTTGCCGTCTACTATGGCTTTACTGTCTGAAAGCAAAAAGGAGCAGAAAAGACTTTTATTGTATACAATCTATATAGCAACCAATAACAGTTCATTGTGCAGTGACATTGTATTAAAATAATTAGTTATAATAATAAAAGTTGGGTAGATATCATGTTTAAAACAATGGCAGTATAAATAATTTTGCATCAAAAGTATGGCAACTCCTGATAAGATTTCAACATTCATAATTAGTTTAAATTTATATGAAATAAAAATGAAATTCTAATTAAGAATTGAATCAACCGATAATGCTCATTTCCATCCTAAATGCCAATATTCTGGATATTGGTCTGCACTTTGACAGGGCTATTGCAAAACATTATTTAGCTACTTAATTATCCTTTAAAAAATATGCACAATATCAGGTATTAGGGTAAGAAAAGTATCAGTGGAACATGTAACTAAATTGAGTCTAGAGATTTTGCTCAAAATTGATCTCTAAAAAATTGAATTCAAGGCTTTCTGAATTGTAACAACGGGCTAAATTCTAGATTTAAAAAAATGGCGAAAAGATTTTTAAAATACTTTTTTAAAAATAAAAACAAAAACCTACAATTTGTAAATTCACGTAAACTTTTAGATAAATGACAAATATAATATTTTTGTGTTTTAAATAGCACATTGGGTGGCTTAGTGGTTAGCACGTTCGCCTCTCAGCACTAGGGATTCCCAGTTCGAGTCCCCATCTGGGTAGAGTTTCCGTGTTCTCCCTGTGTCTGTGTGGGTTTCCTCCGGGTTCTCCGGTTTCCTCCCACAGTCCTAAAACATGGATCAAGTCAATTGAGTTCTCCAAATTGCCCCATATATAGTGTGTTTGTGTAGAATGGTGCCCTGTCCTGGGTGCATCTGCCCAGCGCCCGAAACGTTCTCCACTGGATGGGCATGGGGAAGCCCCCCGCGAACCTAATATAGGATAAAGCGGAAGATAATGAATGAATGAAATAGCACATTTTGGTATGTTAAGTATAAACAAATTTGACTCCTAAAATAAACTGAAAACTAGCAAAAAAGTTTATAGTCACTATGAACTATGAAGTGCCCATACCATGTGCCAGTTGGCAGCTATGCAATCATTTACATCAACAATAAACATAATACAATATAAAAAAATATTCTACAACACAAAATAGCTCCATTGCACAAGCAATCCTCCAAGTCATAGCGCACCTGACACCTGACTAAAAATAATGGCATGTGAGATGCTAAATTGTTGGTAAGGTGGTAAATATATTTTTAACAAATAGAATTAGAATTAAAACACTAAAAATGTTAAGGGTGGCAAATTATTCTAAAAATACAATTTGTCTAATGAGCTATGCCTGAAAATGTTTGTTTTGCCAGTAGTTTACTATTGGCTACTGTTGTGGAGGTTGTAGCTAAGTGGTAAGGAAGTGGTCTACTACTTCAAATCCCAGCTCTACTGCGTTTACCAAAGTTAGTCCTTAACCATCATTGCTCCAGTTGGGCTGTATCATGACAGACCCTGATTCTGTAAGTCACGTTGGATAAAAGTGTCTGCTAAATGACCAAATGTGATGTAATGTACTTTACAAACTGATTACAAATCAAACTAGTGTTATGCACCTATGGCATACCAATACAGACAACATATAAAAAACTAAAATAAAACCTTTGCAATTATAAAGTGTTCTGAATCAGCACATATTTAAAAGCATCTAGTCCATAAAATGCCTTAATATCCTTGTGTGTTAAACTATGTACAACATATAAATCATTATGTCAGAAGACCATCACCTTTAGCAGCAACTATAAGTAATCAATTTCTGTATGACTTCACCAACTGCTCACGTTGTTTAAGATGAATTTGGCCACATTTTTTACACCAACATAATTGGTTTTAGTTCTAGTCACTGAGATGTTTAAATAAAACAACAGCAACACTTTTGTACTAAAACACCTTCACCATATACGTAAGTGTCACTGCAGAACTGACAATAAACCACCACCCAAATTATACCTGTTCTGTGATGGTCCTGACCAATAGAAAACAGGAAAAAAGGAGGACTAGCAAAAGTACCACATAAGTACCACAGTCTATATTTGTAAAACTACAAAGTCTCTATGTGGTATGGTATATGGTAATTGGAAAAAAAGTTTTGCTTTTACATTTGCAAGACGCTTTTATCTAACGCAACTTTGCAAGCGCAGGATCCCTGGAGCTATAATAAATAATGCCATATAATAAATAATTGTTTATTGGTGCTGTTAATCAAAGTTTGCATTTAACTAATTTAATGACCTAATGATTTATTTTTATTATTACTGTCCCCAATACATTAACAAATCATTTTTCTTTTTTAGTGACTATATATATATATATATATATATATATATATATATATATATATATATATATATATATATATATATATTTTAGGCAGCACATATGAATATTTGCCAAGGATTTTTGTGCCTTTTAAATCAGTCAAAGGTGTCTACTTTTTTTTAGAAGATTAGTGATTTGGCTTAGTTCATTATTCCATTAACAAGCAGACAGCCAAGCAGAAACAAATGTAATTTGCAGTAATCCAACTGTGGCAGAAATAACCCTCAGTAAGTATGACCTATCAGTACACCAGGCTGCCTATGAGCAATAGTTAGGTTGTTGGTGTAAAATTCTAGACTCAAGAGTGAAACATGAATCAAGAGGAGCAATACTAAGACTTTGATTGGAGCCAGACTGATGTCATTTAACCTTGGTTCCACATAATGAGGTCAGTTTAAATAAAACACAGTCACACACAATCACAAACACACATGGGGAAATCAAATCCAGACTTTAGTGCAGCCCCCAGTGGATCTGAACACTTCAGTGTGTAGTCCAAGAACAGACTGCGCTCAGCTCACCCCAATCTAATCCAACTGGCCGGTGCTCACTGACTTTTTCCATACCCACATTCTACAAAATGCAAAGTCATTTGGTTAATATTTGTAGTGCTTGAAACGTTAAAGTTTATTTTTCCATTCCTCCTCAGACCAGTGATTGCTCTAGGAAGCATGTACTGATCTTACATTAGGATTTTCTCTCACAGAGCACTTTGTTAGGACCACCTATACATTCATGTAATTATCTCAATATACAGCTCTGTGGCAGCAACAAAAAACATAAAATTAGGCAGATTGGGTTAATAAAAAAAAACTTTTTTCAAAAGTTGATTTGATTGTGACAGGATTGTTGACAGATTTAATAGCTCAATTTTAAAGACTGTTCAATGTGGAAATGTTCCTTCCTTCCTTCCTTCCTGCCTGCCTACCTTCCTTCCTTCCTTCCTTCCTTTGTCTTTGCTGGACATCCTATGTGTATTAAATGAAGTGCTTGATAAGAGTACGGAACCAATTAAACCAGCCTGAAGTGCAAAAAATCTTTTGCTCAGTTACAAATAAGTAAAAGTGTTAGTTCTTGTGTGAAGAGATGTACATCTCTTCACACAGATCCTACATCAACGGCCTATATTTATATAATTTCAGTTTTTTAGGTGACGATCATTATTCTACAAAATTAACTGTGTGAAAATGTGAATACAGACCCACTTTGTCTAATTAGAGGAGAAATTTTGGTGGTGTGCATAAATATCATCCCCACCAAAATGCACTGTTGTAAAATTAATTCATTATCTTCCGCTTTATCCTCTATTAGGGTCGCGGTGGGGTTCCCCATGCCCATCCAGGGGAGAACGTCTCGGGCGCTGGGCAGATACACCCTGGACAGGGCGCCAATCTATCGCTAGGCACACTCACACAAACACACTCTATAGGGGCAATTTGGAGAACTCATAAAAACTCAGAACTCTGAAAATGTAATATAAACAGTTGGTCATGTAACAGAGGCTTTCATCTAAATTGACTCACAAATACCCCAACTTGATGGTTGGGGTCAGAACTCAGGGTTGATACAGCACCCCTGGAGCAGTGAGGGTTAAGGGTCTCATGGACCCACATTGATGACTTCAGTAGATCTGAGATTTAATTCCACAACAAGCAGTTTGATACCTTAACCACTGAGCTTTATATCATTATGTATAACTATACTGTATTGTAACTATATCTATATTGTCTCTAACTATGAAAACACTTTGAATTATCAATAATAAACAGATTTGTTGCTTTTTCAAACAATTTGCTGTTGCTAAGGTTAATAAGAAAGAAAACATGGTTTACACAAATAAACTCTTTTATTCCTGCTAATAATAATCATCATGGTTTTTAAATATCCAGTGTTATGTTGTGCTCTACAAATGTTGTTGTTTTTAAAGAAAATGTTACTGCAGTCATACCACATGGTGGAATCGATACTGGGCAAACTACACACACAGTACATAACAGAAATAATGGAGATGCAGATTATCATTTATTATAATGAAAAACAGGGGAGAGAACAAAGCAAAGAAGCCTAAATATAATAAAAAGTGATGAAAAACAGTGCTACATAAAAAAACATCTGCAGCACAGCAGACTCTATTTAGCTGTACACAAATGTTGAATGGAACACCTGTTACTTGGAAACAATGTAATTCAAGACATACTTTGTTTCAATGTTATAATGCCAAGATATGTGAACCCATGCCAAAATAATCTGGCCAGAAAGGCCCATTCCTTTATGCTAACACTTTTTAGTTACCATACATCAAATAACTGACATAAATTCTACCTAAACAAACCTGAATTCCAGAAAAGCTGGAATTCCTTTTGAAAATGCAAAATATTTTCAGTGTTTTCAATAATGGCATGTTACATATAAACAAAACATTGACAGTTGAAACACACTTAAAATCAGTTTGGACAGATGCATGATCAGTCACATCGCCCTTCTTATTTATTGTACGTTTCACATTTTTAGGATTTGAAGATACCATTTGAAGAATGGTTGCTTCCTTGCAAGTGGATGTTTAGCCTATTTTTCTATATACAAGACTTCAGCTTGTATATAAAACAGTGGTTCTATACTGTCCACAACAGTTTGTTGTTGCTGTTGTTTGATTCTCCTCTTTGTAATGGAACATACATTTTCAATAAGAGACAGACTGCAGTCAGACCAGTCAAGAATACACAATTCATGTCTTTGAAGTATGGAGCCATGCTGTTCTAACTTATGCAGAATGAGGTTTGTAATTGTCCTGCTCAAGTGGACATGTGAATCCTTGCAAGAGACAGTGAGCTGATGGCAACAATTTAAAAAATATTCTTGCAACATGCCACACATTCCACCATACATCACATATGCTGGATTTCACATTTTTAGTTTGGAACTGTTTTAATGGTCATTTTTTGTTTTTCATTGGCATGTAGAAATCAATGTCTATTTTCCAAGAAACAGAAAGACTTAAACTCAAATAACTTTGGGTCAAAATATGTATGGCTACTTTTTGGCAAGGTAGCTCAGTGGTTAGGGCGTTGGGCTATCAATCTGAAGGTTGGGGGTTCAAATCCCAGGTCCACTGAAGTTACCAATGTGGGTCCTTGAGCCCTTAACCCTCATTGCTCCAGGGATGTTGTGATTAACCCTGTGCTCACCTTGTAAGTGTTTTTTTTAGATAAAAGCATCTGCTGAATGACCAAATGTAATGTAAATGTAAAGTTTCAGGATGCAGTACTCACAGTAAAAGGAAATTCTACACAAATAAAATGAATTGATTGATTACATATTTAATTTCTGCTGCACACTTCTCTCACTTCACTCCCTGTGCACCGCGTGAGTGGCAGACCGTCTCAGCAGCTCCTGCTCACGACTGAGCATTTTCACATACTTTTAATCTTTATCTTTAATTCTTTCTTTCTATACACTCTTTTATATTTTCTATATACTTTCCACTCTGTTGTATTTGTTTCAATCAATTTACAAAAAGCAAAGTGAGCGACCCCAAGCATACAGCCCATATCATAAAGAAATATCTACAGCGTAAAGAAGAAGAAATTCTGGAAGTGATGATATGGCCCTCACAGAGCCCTGATCTCAACATAATCGAGTCTGTCTGGGATTACATGAAGAGACAGAATAACTTTTAAATAAACTATTAACATTTCCATTTTATATTATTTATATTTTTTATATGTTATTTTTTATATTTTATTTTTCATTTGCATATTAATTGTTACATGTCAAAATGTAATTTCAGATATGTGCCCTCATTTGCATATTAGTTTTTACGTCAAAATGTAAATTCGGATATGTGCCCTTATTTGCATATTCGTTTTTACATGTTAAAACAGCGTTTTCATTTTGACTAGTGGAAACTCATTTTTTGATATCTGCAATTCAATTCTTGCTAGTTATAAAAGGAATTGTAAATATCTTAAATACAAGTGTCACTAGTAACAATATCATTTTCACTAGTAAATATATCTGAAATTATATTTTTACTAGTTACAATTCCAGGCCCAACATATCAGTCATTTTATTTTTACTAGTAAGAATTGAGTTTTAGATATCTGAAATTACATTTTTGATATCTATAATGTGAGAACAATTTGAGATATCTAAAATGAACATTTCCACTAGTGGAAATTGAATTGTTTATTTCAAAAATGAACATTTTTACTATTGGAAATTGAACTGTTGATATCTGCAATGAACATTTCCACTAGTGGAAACTAAGTTCGAGATATCATTAATGATGACTCCAACTAGTCAAAATGACATTATGGATATGTCGGCTTGTAATTGTGACGTTAAAACTGAATTACATATATTTGAAATTGAATTTGAATGGAGGTCTATGGCACAAGCTTACTAGTTGTAATTGAATTACAGATATCTACAATGAACATTTCCACTAGTGGAAATTAATTTGTTGATATCAAGAATGAACATTGTTACTAGTGAGAAATTAATTGTAGATATCTTTTTACAATTGCTACTATGTCAAAATGTCAAAATGACTTTATGGATATGTTGACTTACAATTCTAACTAGTAAAAATATAATTTTAGATATCTACAATTGCCATTACCACTACTTATTAAATGTTAAAACGGCTTGCCATATGTAAGTAGTTTTTGAAAACATATTGGAACTATAAGACACCGACATAACTGCAATTTTTTTTTTGTTGTTGTTATTTTTAAATATATTTTTAAAAATAATTTCTTTAAATATATTTGTATTTATCTTGCATTTTACTGCATTTAACTGAATAATTTGGTTTCATTGTTATCATTTGGTTATATTGTTATCATTTGTTTATAATCTCAAAACCTTTTCTTTATTTGTATATTAAATTAAGAGATACAAACAAATAACAGGATTAATCAAACTAACATACAACACAGCTCACTTAATCCCTTTATGTGGGGGCTTAACAAACATAGTAACAAACTAACAAACATAGTAGCAATTTAGTTAAAAATTTAATAAAACTGCATAAATTATTCATTTTTCCTTACAGAAAACTTGCATTATTAAGAAAAAAACACAAAGGCATTGGGGCATCTGAATGTCAGCACGCTAACAAAAATACCACTATTTGAGTTTCAGTGTCTTTAGCTTGTCTGAATTATGTCTGATGAGTAGGAAGCCAGATTTGGGATGTACTCTATGCAAATACAATATTACTTCAGTATCTGCATTTGGACAATTTTTTCAAAAGAGCTCAAACCAAATCTGTTTTCAAATTTCCCAAAAATATATCAGGATTACACATTTCTGGACTGACCAGCACTCTGTTAATACATTATGAAAATTCATTACCATCAGGAATGAAGTAAAAATTAACATTTTGATTTAATTAGTTAAAAAAATCATTCATGTATTGTTTAGTCATAACAATACGAATTTTATTCAATGTTTTTGAAGTAAGAAGAAACACACTGCCTCTATTTTTGGCCAATACCATTGACCTTAATCATGTTGCTTCTAACGTGATATGAGTGAGAGGGAGATTAGTAATGTAATGCCAAAGCATGAAGCCATGGTAAACACAATGTAACCGCACAGACCATAGTTTCCAAATTCACTTGTTGAGTTCAATATTTTTACTGATGGGGTATGATACAATATTTATACCATTTGTTCTGAAATTGCTAAGCAGTAGTTTGTTAAAGCAGTTCTACTAGACATTCCATTTTACTGACAAAATTAATAATGTCTTTCAAAATATAAAATATCTCAAATTTGCCAAATACTCATGCTTGTAATTCTTTCATACACATTTCAAAGGGATAATGTTAAAAGGCAAACTACAATCTGACATTTAAAGATGGGTTTGTTGCCGGGGGAAGGAGGATTGGAGGTGTTGATGTTTGTGAAGGTAGCGGAAGAGGGAAGCATAAGTGATATGTAATATATTTATGTATATAAAGCCCATTCTGGAAGCCCGAAATAAATGGTCCATTGGCCCGGGATAACGGATTCCTACTGCAGAACATGTCTAAAAAGCCCACAGGTGTCATCATTGGTCACATGTATCCTCATCATCTCCTGGGTTTGGCACTGAATGTCACAAATTTAGAAACAGTATTGATCGGGGACAGAATTTCACAAGCTCAGGAATGGGCTTTATTTACATAAATATATTACATATCACTTATGCATTATAATGTTTCTTGTAAATGCCATACAAAAATTTCTGGCTCTCCCTCCACAGCATTCAATGCTCTAGCTTAACATGGCTTTACACGTTCATCAGTGGAGCCACCAACAGGTGCATTGATAACCTAATCCAAATCTGTTAGTGTGCCCCCCCCCACCCAAGTGTGCTAATATTTATGCAGTCTACTGTATATAGCACTGTATATTTCACGCCTATGTCAGCATCATACTCTGCCTCACTGGAATTCTGATCACCTGCACGACACTACCCACTTATCTATTTAAGCTGCATGTGTCACTCAGTGCGTTGTAATGCTTCTCTCACCAGCTCACTCTGTGGTGTTACTCTGCTCTGCATGTCATTGCCCTTACAACTTGTGCTTGGAGTGTGTTTAGATTGGCAGCCGGTCGTTCCTCATTTGCTGCTGCCGATAACAGTGTTCTTAAGTTCACTGTTGCCTACTTTTTGTTTTGAACCACTCCGTGGAGCCACGGTCATCAAATTGAATAAAGCCAGCATTAGCGTACCTGCTTTAATCACCTGCTTCAAGCATAGTGCAAGAAAATGTCAAAAATGTTTGTAATTTTTCATTAGAACAAATAATATAAGCTTTATTACAGATTTCTTCAATAAGTTAATGATTTGTTTAAATACGTATTATAATATATTATGTATCTTTGTGTTATTGCATACTTATGGCATACTGTTATAACATTTGTGTATGAGATTTTGAACATCTGTGTAGTTTAACAAAGTCTCATGAAATATTTCTATATAATAATAAGTCTAATAAGTCTAATGAATGTGTTTATAATGCATTATAAACCGGATTCATAGAAAGTGTTACAGTGTTTCTCCACTCTATCCCACATACACTGAGTAATATTCAGGTTTTCCTTTGGGATAGCTAATGCCACACTAAACTCCATTTAAAGCCCGGGTGAGCTGGAACAGTCGCAAAGTTCCTAAAGAAGGTTTAAACAATGGCTACTGTGTTCAGGAAAACATTTGACTCCCAAAGTATTCAGATTGTCTTTGTATACAATTATACAAATAGGCGTACTCAGAAAAACCCACAGATATTTAATAGAATAATGCAGAACCAACTAGTGGTGCACCACAATAGAAAACCTCAGCAGAACTGCTGTGTCTTATCTGTACCACTGCAACACACTTTAACACAGCACCAACAAACCAGTATCACTGCATTGCTAAGAATCACTCACCATCCAAATAATACTTGCATTGTAATCTAACTGTGGGTATTCTGTTTACTAATACACAGAGTAAAGGAAAATAATGCAGACGGACTACAGTCTGTAATTAGAAAAGCTAAAAAGTGCAAATATTTAAAATAAATTTTTATTTGTACGATTTATCAACTTGTTTTCAGATTCCGCCTCGTTCTGTTCAACCCGCTATTTTTTTCCAGCGTTACTGAAGCGCTGCAGGTGACGTAAGTGGTTATGACAATGCGAGTAACGCGGAAATCTTGCGACCCAACGAATTGATAACCAAATCGTTATTGACACTTTTAATAATCGATTTTTATCGATTTTATCGATTCATTGTTGCAGCCCTAGTCAGTACACACACACATACACACACACACAAACAGCAAAAGGTCAACATACCCTGGAGCTGAGAAAGTGCAACCAACACATGATTTTCATATCTGAGTGTAAATCTATGCTCCAAACAATAAACAAGAGAAAAGAGCTGACAGACATTAAACAGAACCCACACTTCCATACACAAAAGACCCTGTGAGGCAGTATGCTTACACACAGGATACAGAAAAAAACATGAAAAGGAACATACACAATCATGTGCTTTAGGGAGCAGTGGTACAGTTATTTATTTTTTAGTGCAGGTCTGACATGCTTTAACATGTATTATACACATTCTAAATATCTGATTTGTTCTGCTTTGCTGCTTTGCTTTGATGTTTGATGAAAGTTGGTCACAGGATAAAGTTATGAATTGATAAAGTGATCTTTTTTGCCTACTGTGCTTGCACACAGAGGAATTTGTCCTCCATCTTGCAGTGCAACACACATATATACACACAGGTGAGGTGAGCACATGTGCCCTGAGTGGTGGCCAGCCCTGTACAATGCGCCCATAGAACAATTGGGGTTGGGTGCCTTGACCAAGGGCACTTGAGCCATAGTACTTAGTGGGACAAGGAATCAAACCTTCAGATCACAAGGCAGATTCTTTAACCACAAGCCTACCACTGCACATGTGTGCCACATTTTCAGCACATCTTAAACAGCTTCAAATAATTTTTTTGTTTACTACTTTTATTTGCCATTGTATTACTATTTATATTTATTTCATGATCGTTATTTCCTTTTTTAAATTCTTTACTTTTTGTGATGGTAGAGTTGGAATCAAACTGTATCATGTAAAACCACTAAATGAACTTCACTACACTTCTTTCCTTAATGCTCTGTGGCCAAATAGCTTTAGAACAAAGACTTTTATTTGACTCTGTCCTACACATGTTGAGTAATAGTCTGGTTTCACCTTGGATAACAATGACAGTCACCAAGTTCCTAAAGAGGTATGGTTTTAAATGTCAGTACAGCATTATTGGCCTGGCAAATCCTGTGTTTGGTCTGGTGTATCCATTATCCATTTTATCTTTTATTCTGTTTTGACTTTTATGTAGTTTACTCTTTCATACAATTGTTTAAAAGTCCATAAAATTAGCTGATGTCAGGAAATTGAAACTATTTGTTTGAATATTTTAATTGTAAAATTGTAAAATTGTATCAGTTTTAAATTTAACTATCACTCACGCTCCCTCTGTAGTGCACTCAGGTGAGGGAATGTCACCTGTTTCCTCTGGTCGCTGTCCATCACCGGAGTTTTGATCATTTCCGGTTTTTGTGTTTATAAGCTCTGTTTCTGGGTTTCTTCCTCGCGTCGTATCACAATCACTTGCTACATGTGCTCCCTGTCTCTAGGATTAGTCTGATGCTGGTATTTGCGCTTCTCCAGTGGACTTTCTGTGTCGGCGATCGTCATCATCGCGGGTTACGCAGTTTGCCCGGTTCTGTTTCGTTTTTTTTTTCTCCCCATATATGCGGTGGTTATTTTGTGTTTTTCTTTGTTTTGGTTGCTCCGCTCTCCATGGAGAACCTCACCTTGTGCTAATAAACAGCATCGCATTGATCTGTGATCACGCAGTCCTTTATTACGGCGTTGACATTAACAGTATTTGGGGATATTTTTAACTTTAAAAAATTTAAATTAATGAACATTATTAAATAACATAAACTTCCATTTTCAACTGTTAAAGACACATATACAACAAAGTCAAAGGAACTTGGACTTTTGTTATATGATGCAATTTTAAAATTGCTTGTTAAACGAGCCTCAGGCTTAATGTCCTTGCACAAAAGCCCAACAGCTGCAGACCAACGGGGCAGAAGCTTAAGTCATGTATTGTACAGTTTCAGTACCCTTATGGGTACTTATGTCTTAGTTAAAGCAAATGCTTAAATTTATAGCAAGATCTTCAAACTACCCAATTCTTCTATTATCCAATCAGCCATTTGATACCAATGTGACACCATTGCAGGACACACCTTTGTTGTATAATATTGTGCACATTTAACAAATATTGTGCACAAAAAACAGTTTGAAGTGATTTTGCCTGTGGCATAATAGTAACAGTTAAGCTGATTCATGATCTGATCTGATAGGAATATTTTAAACAAGTCTCTAGATCAAATTTGCTCCATATAGTGTGTGTGTGTGTGTGTGTGTGTGTGTGTGTGTGTGTGTGTGTGTGTGTGTGTGTGTGTGTGTGTGCGTGTGTGCATGTGTGTGCGTTTGTGTGTGTGTGTGCCCAGCGACAGAGTTCACTCAGAAAGGTGAAATGGCAAAAAATATTTACTGAATAGCAGGATTAAAAAGCATTGTTGAAAAAGATCAGAGTTAATTCGCAAGACTAAGGAGCATAAAAGTATTTAAAAATGCATGTCAGACAGTGTTTCTAATAAAGTGCTCGGCAATTGGACAGAAGTCCTTCTTAATAGCATAAATTACTTTTTTGTAATATTTCAAGTGAAAACAGGCCAAACATTTTCATAAACCAGACTGAAATTCACAACAGTGGCTCACATGTAGGGAGCCAAATCTTCACCAGATATGAAGCAGATCTGATTTTGAAACAATTACCGTTTTATTTTAGATTTGTGGTCACTTATGGCTCGGATGTCAGTAAAACTCCCATATGTTTGCAAATGTGTTTCGGGACATGTGGGCCAAAGGAATGTTTTCAAATGAGGGCCAACTTTGGCTTACATGCAGACACAGATATGGGAACGCTCTACATAAATCTGTAATATTCAAGAAAAAATCAAACACATTAAGGTCATGGTTAAAAGGATATATGTAACAAGGTGGGACACAATGAGCACTGGAGACAGGATTTCTCAGTACCAGGAATGGACATTATTAACAGGCTGTATTACATCAATCTATCCATCCATTATCTTCCACTTTATCCTCTATTAGGGTCGCGGGGGGGGGGTACCCCATGCCCATCCAGTGGAGAACGTCTTGGGCGCTGGGCAGATACACCCAGGACAGGGTGCCAATCTATCGCTGGGCACACACTCACTCACACAGACATGCACACAAACACACTCTATATGGGGCAATTTGGAGAATTCAATTGACCTTGATCCATGTTTTTGGACTGTGGGAGGAAACTGGAGAACCCAGAGGAAACCCACGCGGACACAGGGAGAACATGGAAACTCCACCCAGATTGGGATTCCAAGGCGGAGGCGAATTGGGAGAGGCGAACGTGCTAACCACTAAGCCACCGTGCCGCCCGGCTGTATTACATTAACATTTATATTACAGCTGCTGGTTGGTCTGGTTGGTGTAACCGTCATCGATGACACAATTATGACATTCACAATGTCCCTCACCCAAAGCATGCTCCAGCATATCTTGGGTGCACACCATTCATTAGAATTAATTGCCTTAATTGCCTCTAATTAGCATTCATTTACTCCGTCTTTTTCCCCAGGGTCACCACGCTCCTGTGACAATATACATTTATTTCTTTTTTTTATTTACACTAAAAAATCTTTTAAAAGCATTTACTGGTCCTGTCAAAAAATTATCAGTCAAAAATTATGCAAGACAAAAGCAATCATTACTCAAACATAATTCATTCATTCATTATCTCCCGCTTTATCCTCTATTAGGGTCGCGGTGGGGTTCCCCATGCCCATCCAGGGGAGAACGTCTCGGGCGCTGGGCAGATAGACCCAGGACAGGGCGCCAATCCATCGCTGGGTACACACTCACACACTCAAACACACTCTATATGGGGCAATTTAGAGAACTCAATTAACTTGATCCATGTTTTTGGACTGTGGGAGGAAACCGGAGAACCCGGAGGAAACCCACGCGGACACGGGGAGAACATGGAAACTCCACCCAGATGGGGATTCGAACCGGGAATCCCTAGTGCTGAGAGGCGAACGTGCTAACCACTAAGCCACCGTGCCGCCCTACTCAAACATAATGATTAATAAATTCTGATCAATCCATAAGAACTATTTTCCATAAGGAGATTAAAAAATGAATTTACAAGAAGATTATACAAGTGAATTCCATCAAAAAAATTCACTGCAGCAACAAACAATAAGCAGCTCGTGACATGGGTCTCAGGAGTGAATTAGAAGCTTAAAACTCTACCCCAGTTTATTTAAAAAATCTGAATATTGAAAAATGTATTTTTCCATCTTTGACCGAATGGAAAATCTGACTGATTTTCTGGTTGCCATCCAAAGGTAAAACCAAAACTTTTAGGGTATATAAGAGCAATCTGAAATTGTTACAGCTCCTTAACCTGGTTATAGTTGTAGTGAGAGTACTGAAAATAAAGAGCACAAAGGTTCCTCACTATATTTCACAGAATCTAAAAAGAAACAAATGTCGTGTTTTGTGACGTTCACCATAGAAACCCCTACAGGTCACACACAAAACATCCTGAACTCACATACACTCAAAATAATCAAATCACTTTGTGTTTGTGAGTGTGTACGTGCCAACATCATTCCAGAGACCAAGTTTGCTGGAGGGAAAAAGTGATTCCATTACCATATCTGTCCGACAGAAGAGCATAAGAAAGTGAGGAAATGAGAAAAAAGATGAGAGGGAAACAGACGACATCATGGCAGTGGGCCATTAAATCTCATATTTTCCACAGGGTTTCCCAAGGACAATGGCTGTCTATTAGATATGAATAACACTCACAACTCGCTTACAATGCTTTCACATACTGACACATACACAATCACCATGTGCAGTTCCATTTACTTGATGGATTTTTTTATCATTATTATTTACAGTCTGATCATTATGATTTTATTTCCCCTATATTATTCTACCATAATTTGTCACAAGTAAGTGTTTTAAAAAATCTATTTAAGTATTAAAATGTATTGTTTTATTATGAAGTGAAATAATACACAAGGACCCAAAAGAAGCAGTTTAGCATAGCAATGGATCTGCCTAGCACCTTGAACGTTACCCCCTGAATGGGCATAAGGAACCACGAGGAAGATAATGAGATGACATGAGAGATAAGATGAGACAAAGGTTCAAGTGAACTAACAAATTACAGATTAACATTTTCTTTCATTTTTAAAAAGTGTTCATAATTTAAAATCTTCTAAAGGTGAAAAAACTTCTGCACATGTTAATACACAGTTAACATTAATTAATTTGATTTACTTTTATTAAAAAATTGTAATGGGCTGATGGAACATTCTTACACACAGCATTTTTTTTCAACGTCCAATTCACCTTTTACCATATTTTGGTCTGTGGGTTCTGGCAGAAATCCACATAGATACAGAAAGAAGATACAAACTACCAAAATTAATAACTTTATCCCACTTGCTCATTATTCAAACCAAACTTGGAGGGAAATAAATCATGACTTTAGGTCTGCACAAAATAAATAACATTAAAAATCAATAAGTTATAAAATACATTTGAAAAGTAATGCAAGGAATATATACGGATAAGTGTATTCAGAAAAGAAGCTGTTTAAAATCCAAATTACACACAGCTGTAACCCTTCTTTTTTCATATGTATCTATAATATTCAAACTATTTAAGTTGCAGAATAAGGCAGTAAACTATTCGGTTAAATATGGTATGTTTATTTGTAAGTAAATTGATTCCTGATACAAAGAATAACAGCTGCAATACATCACCTTAAATATCACATGTTTTATAATTACATATAGATTTTTTTAAAATACATATATTTTCCATTTTAACACTGTATTAATGAACAGAGAAACAGAAAAAGCACACATTCTGAACAAATGATTCACAACTGGGCTTCTGGTAGATTTGTTTGGTGATGAGAGGGAGGACGCTTCCAGATGTATTGGAAGGAAGATATGCTTACAAGCACAGGCTTCTATGGCAACCCAGTCCGGATAGCTTAGTTCATGGTAAAAATACTTATCACTCATGTAACGAATCTTTGATTCAAAATGTTATATCTATGACATCAGGGACTAAAACAGGCCATATTGTTTTTGCTACTGATAAATAGTGAAAATATAAATTTAAAGCCCTGACATCCTTATTGAGCTGATTTGTCCAATGTGGGAGGATTAGATAAAGAATTGCTGTGGGTAATTAGTAACAGAGGCCAAAACTGACCTGATAAAATTCCCTTATATTCACATAATACGGTATATGAGGAATTTCGAAAGTTTGAAAAAGAGTTGTGGCAGGAAGCATCTGCAGACATTATCTGCATAAAAAGTCATGCAGAAAAGATAAATGAGTACCCGGCATCAAGTACAACATTAATGTGTTATTTGTCTGTAATAAAAAAAGAAATTAAATTTAAAAAAAAAAGAAATTATGAATTATTTATGTATATTACAGATATTACAAAAAATTTTCTATTTTAAAATTTCCATGAGATATGCCACCAAATGACTGATATGAGCCAAAAATATCACTCATATGTAAACATTAAAATGGCACACATCATTTCTTTTTCTGTTGGTCCCCTGTTGGTTCTATGTTCTCTATTTGTTAGGACCATTACAGAACAGGTATAATTTGGGTAGTGGTTGTTGTCTGTTCTGGAGTAACACTCATGTGGTCAGGGTGTTTAAGTTCAGCAGTGCTGCTGTAGTTTCATCTGTAGTACACCTGTGGTACTATTGAGGTCCTGACATTAGAGAACAGAATAAAGTGGACTAACAGGGTATGTACTGAAGTCCACAAACAGATGGACGACAGTCTGTAATTGAAGAATGAAAAAGTTCATCTTAATGGTAAGTGGAACTGATAAAAGAGACAAAAACTGCATCAAAAATGTGTGTGGTACTGTATATGTTTGGCAGACATGAGATACTGTTACTTATAAGTGACCTACACATTGTGTTTACTTCTGGTAAAAAAAAATGGCAGTGGTTCGTAAATATAATTCAACATTTGCTGATGCGTGGCCTTAATCTGTTGCGTAATTGGCCCACATCTTGCAATCTGTTCCACCCAAGTGGGATTGAAAGTCAGATCAAAATATTTTAACTATCACCATTTTAAAGAAATATACAAAATATAAAACATATAAGAATATCTAAGAAATAAGATATATGGACTCTATGGATTTATGGACTACTTGGGTGGCCTGAAAGAAGGGTTTGAATGTCATTTGAAAAACAAAGTACACAGTATTATTAAAAGAATTTAATAATATAATCACTCTTTGGATGCAGGTATAGGTTTATGCTAACTGACTGACACCTAATAAAAAATTCTGGGAGTGTGGTATTGAATTGAGTGAGAGTCTGTGAAAGCGTGTGTGTGTGAACTCCAGTGCACTTGGGTTAGTTTCCAAAGTGCTAAAGCAACAGCTTTGAGATGCTTCAGCTTAAGGACGTTTCACAGTTTGTCTTCATTTACCCCCTGCATGTCTAGAAAAAATAATAAACCGACTCACTGCTTGGACCAATCAAGGTGCACCTCATTAATGAATGTCCCTGTTGTATATACAGTCCTGATGTTTAGCTGAATGTAAATGTCTGAGAGATTCAGAAGCTTGACAAATGTACTTATACTACCATCTACTTCACATGCTTTTTAAAGGTGACTATGAACAGCCACCCAGAGGAGTTAAGGTAAACAAAATGCTAAAAGATACACTTACACACACAAGCATATATCATTCACCCGAGCATTTGTGTGTAAACAGGTGGAATGTATGATGTCCAAATAAGGGCAAAAACTGACTGCAACAAGCAACACATGCTGCTGTCCAACCTGTAATGTCCGGTCACAACAGGGTTAATGGAGTCACAGCTGAAAAGCCACACGTAGTACGAGACCTATATGTACAGTGAAGCAGCTGTGTAAATTTTTGGAGTGTTGTTTAAGATGGTCGATAATGTTTTTATTCAGATGAAGAATTGAGGGCTTGTGAACCAAGACGTGAATATTAAAATCTGTTTTTCTTAAACTGAAGTTGTAAAATGAATTTCAGAAATCTGAATTGAATTTCACTTTGATCACACTGATATTAAAGATTCTTCATAAAGATTTTAATCTGGTGTGCAAAGGATGATCAAAAAAAGATTTTTTTTTTTTTTTATTTAAATTGACCTCAGGCATAAACTGACCATTCTTTCTTTTACACCAAGCATACTAATGCATATGGAACAAAAAATCATTGTGTACATTGTGTACACATTGTGTACATATTGTGTACACTCAAAGAGACTTGAGAAAGCTTACAGGAGTAGTGTTAAACATTCACTTCATCTTTTATATAAATGCAGCATTATTCATTCTAATTATCATCACAGACCAATGTTCACTTTTTCTATCATGTCTGTGGTGGATTTACCACATTCTATTTCATTCACACCATGCATACAAACTCTAATGCAAAGTTAAATAGTTTGGAATTTATAAATGTTATTTTATCTAAAGAACAGCTGAAAAAGTCACAAATGCAAAAAAAACAAATATAATATTTATATATTGTTTATTATTGTACAGTAATTGCACAAATATGCCAAGAAACTATATTTAGTGCAAACATATCACATCTTGAGGTCTTAGTACAGTTTACACACTGCAGCTTATTTTTGAAACTAAGGCAAAGACAGCAAAACAACTAAAACCTAAAACCTATACTAGGACAAATGATGTGTTAAATTATGTTCCCAGTTCTGATGGAAGATGTTTAGCACTAAACTGTCACATGATTCCAATAAATTTTAACAAACATGCATAAGTAGGTGTAAAGATGTAGTAAAGTGAATAAGTGTACATTTCCTAAACATACTACATTAAAAACAATAAATGTCAAATCCAATCAGGTTTAATTTATGATCATGTCAGTGAAAGTTTTATTACTTTAAACCCTTTACAAATGCAAACATGCACAAAATAAGGAAAGACGACAATGGAAGTTTTGTGTTGGAAAAGCACTATGCAAACACTACCTGTCAAAAGTTTGAACACACCACCTTTTTTCTCCACTTTTGGTTTTAAATTAAACTACATCACTTCTGCACTAAAACCCCCTTGCCACATCAGTGTCACTGCAGAACTGATAATAAACCACCAACCAAATGATACCTGCGCTGTAATGTTCCTGACCAATGGAGAAAAGAGTACCAAAAGAGGACTATATATATATAAATAAAACCCATGTACTACAGTCTGTAATTGAAATACTACAAAGTCCATCTACAATGGTGCAAAGAAGATGGATATTATTTACTCAAGATTTACTTCAATAAAAATTCAAGATCTTTATTAGTCAGAAGGTTTGCAGTGCTTCACTCACTATTTAAATTCATATTACTACAAATAATGTGAAATGGAAACCTGGGGATTCATATATTTACATTTAAAAATAGATTTAAATACATTTAAATTGTAAAAGTTTTAACTACTTAGTTTCATTTTATTTTCTAATCAATTTGAGTGCAATTTATTTTAATTATCTTCAAAATGCATTTACCAAAGAAAAATAAACACCTTACAGACAGTGCAAAAGTGTAAAAATCCAAATTGAAAAGTTTCATTAAAAGCTATAGTGCAGCATATATACTCATATTATGTACTTATTTATTTATTTACTCATATTATGTACTTATAACCACCAACGTGGTCAAAATAATAAAGTGTTCAAGTCACATTAAAATAAGTATTTTAAAAAAAAAAATAGCTTTCCCCTCTATATTAACTTTAAGGTAAATACTATTTACATACTTCAAAGTTATGGGAAGAAAAAAAGTTGGTATTGTTAGAACATATGGGGTCCAACATCAGTAACACTGTTGTGGAGCTTAAGATTTAAGTTTCAAATGTATATAAAAACTAAACTAAGCTGTTGAGATGAATGAATGAAGTTGGATATTTGTTGGGTAGCTTGGGGGATAAGGGGGAAAAAAGTCCCTTCTTGGAGTCAGCTGCTGCCTCAGCTGTTACCTAGGCCTTGCTTAAACACAAGTGATAGGGTCAAGCCTTTCCACCCCACCACAGCCAAACCCTACCTCACCCCACTCCCCCTAACACCCACAGATGGTTGTACTTCTATCTTTAAATGGCATTTTCATTTACTTGGGTCATTTTAAGGAGATAAAACACCTAAATATTAATATACAATAATATTCTTCAGAATTTCTTCAGTGTTCTCACTCATTTTTGAGGATCCTTGTAAATGATCAGTTCTATTTTTACAAATAATATTGAAACACCAAACAAAAAAATCTTGTTCTTCATAATATGAATTATAACAATATTAATTAATAATTATTATTATAATATCCCCTTTCATTTGAGTTTATATGTGATACAATTGGTCATGATATCATACATGTGCAGAATTAAAGAGATAAGAGGAAAAAAAGGTTGAGAACTGATTGTTGGCTAGTGACAGAGCAACATACTAAACCACCATTCTGTTTTGCTTGATCACAGATGTTTCTCAGGCTTGTTTAGTCAAATCAAGCCCAAATACACATACATACAAAACACGCATGCACATGAAGGTATATACATGTGCAAACACACACACACACACACACACACACACACACACAAAGTAAGGGAAAGAGAGATAAACCTAAGTGGAGAAAGTAAGTAAGATACCCAAATGGAGAAAGATAAACAATAGATATCATGGAGGCTCCAACAGGAAACAGCTCAGACTTCACACTGCTGACTCCTAATTTTACCAAGCACATGAATGTTTGTTCAGGCTTCTGATGAGCACAAGCTGTCACCGAATTATCAGTAGGGGTTGACTGGTCTAAAGGACTCCAGATAAAATTAAGGAACCAATAAGTGGCTTTGTCCCATATGTTCAACCTACAGTATCTGTGCAATATTATTGATTGCACAATTATGTTTTATTTAATTATAAACCAGGGAGCCACCTTAGATGTAGTGAAAATCATGATTTTAAACAAAAGTAAAATCCCAGTTATGTAACTTTAAAAAGAATTGAATGTGTTCTAATTCTAAGAGAAGAGGACCATAGCCTGGAGCATAAATCACTTCACTGCAACTTTA